>LPNX010526887.1:18357-133546 GCA_001517045.1 Pseudotsuga menziesii | reverse complement strand
ATATATAATGGTTAAATCAAGAAATCAAATGATTCTCGATTTAACTACCCCTTTGACTGAAAGTCTGCCTCTAAAGACCCAAGTGAAAGAGAGGCTTGGGGACCTCTTCCATCTTTTGGTGAATCATTATTTATGCATGTTTTTTCTCAAGAGAGTTCTTGGAGAACATTTCCTAAGAGGAAAAATGAGAATTGATTCAGACCTGATATCCTAGTTAGGGAAGCCTTACCTTAGGAGCTCTAACCTACTTGCAAGCTGGAACTAGCTCAGGGGAATCCAGATGAAAACCAGAAATGGTTTTGGGTCATGGTTGGGTGGAACATGCTAGTTCCCAAGTGATTCGGTTATTTATACAGAGGTTAGATCTGTCTATGAATTTGTTAATGCTGGGTAATTAAGTGTGTGGGTCTTCAGCTATTGGAATAGATTCACCATATAGGTATGAGGTTCTTGATGTTTTTCCATTCCATTATCTAGTATACCGACTGTTAGAATAATAAAGGGATTATGATATATTTCTAACCCTATGTCTGAAATGATATCATTTTAGAATATTTAAGGGTTTATGTTATATTCCTAACCCTATGTCTGAAATGATATCCTGTTAGAATATTTAAGGGTTTATGTTATATTCCTAACCCTATGTCTGCAATTATTTCATGTTATAATATTTAAGTTTTTACATTTTATTTATAAACCCTATGTTTGTTCAAAATGTCTAGGAGTTTCTGTTTTTAATTCTAAAACACTATGTCTGAAAATTATTTCCCGTCTAAGAATTTTTTAGGAGCAAAAAGGCTATTTAAATACAAACTATAAACTGATCATAATTATCAAACATATTTAATTAAGAATAGTATAACTTAAGCAAATAGATCATTTCCATTATTTAAATAGGAATAGAACCATAATCAAATAACCAATTAAAATTCCAAATCTACAGTCAAGATATAATGGTATGAGGTTATAAACAACAACCCACATAAATCCATCTCTTTATAATAAACCAAACTAAATATTAACATACAGATTACATCTACCAAATCGTATGCCATAATGAAAGTTCCAATGAAGTAATTCAAACATAATGCTATGCACATAACTCTTTTAAAAACATAGTATAAATAAAAAGAGGTTGCATGATAAATTCCTGTAGGCGTTATGCCCAAAACAAACCTATACATTTATAAACATTTACAACCACAGTGACCTAGGATCAATTCCTATTGAGTCCTTTTATTTACAAGTCACCATATCCAATCCCGCAGGATTCATTATTATTTATACTACACGTTGTAGTGTTTCAACTATTAAAACCACGCTATTATAAATACATAGGCTATAAACCAAATTCAACTAATCGCTACATAGGGGTCAAGCCCCAAATAAATTACACACTATCACTATTTCATGGCCCTCGGCCCTATACATAACAAAACATTTAAAAATTAATACCAACACTACAACCCTGTCAACGCTATGTGAATAGCAATGACACCCATTGAAGGGTTACATCTACATCCATGGCTCTTATACACAGAGTATTCATTAACCACAAATCAAAACATAAAACCGATAATTCATTTAACCAACACACAGTTGCATCTCTAATGGCAGGAACACCATTTTCCATCTACAACATGGCTCTAAAGGCCAAACACCACAGTTAACGGATCCATATAAATAACTTAAACAAGATTTGTGATTTCACACAGAGTCTAACTAATGCCAATGAATACGAATGATACCCACGATTCGAGAGTATGCAAATGTTGTAAATAAACAACCAAAAAACACACACACATAGTATAAATGTTGTACATACCATCCATTTAAACCAAGTAAGAATTACATAGTCATAAGACCCCGGCCTTGCACCACTGCAAGCAATGATGTTGTCACCGTACTAAAACATATACAAAATTACAATTTGTAGAGTCTTGGAATGTTCACCAAGGCTTTAGTACTACATAGAGCATCCATAAACAAAACACAAAGTACATTTAAGTCCAGAACCGAAGGCACTAAGCCCCAAAAAGAAGAAACCCAAGTCTTAACGCATCTCTGATGCTATACAAATTAAGTTATAGAAATCCCCTTTCTTTTCCACAGCCATTAAAACCAGACAAGCATTCAAACCCACGACGAGTTTTCACTCTGTCACAACAACCACGCGAGAGAGGGGAAAGTTTTAAACTTGTACAATAGGGATTACCTGAATGGGTATGGCGTTGAATCAAAGTGACCTATGACCCATGATTTCTCCATACCCTACAACCTGCAACACAAAACAAAAGCCATAATGAGGAGTACGCATTGAAACCAAACTGAACAAACAAACAATGTTGTTAAACCAGAGTGGGATATGTACCTGCCGACATGGCTAAACCATCGAATCTTCACACCACCACATGATGCAGAGGAATATCTCACGTAGCCATTATTAATTTGTCATAGTGGTCTAGGAAATGAAAACACAGTCTCACAAAGAATACAAATAAATATGCATAAAATTGGCAAAATGGTGCTACAATGGAAGTAGCAACTCTGTATAATCAATGAATAATGAATAATACAATACAATGATCATGCAAGATGCATGAATTCCAAGACAATTCAAATTCTCAAGGAGGTCATTTGAATTGAATGAATGGGTGTAGCTTAACTGACTGTAAGCCACAATAAACACACTAGTTAACCAATTGATCAAGTGCCGATTGACTCAATTGAGTCCTAACTGAAGTCGGAGTGCAATAAATGACTGAGTCTAACTGAAAGTAGCTCATACACATGTGACTGCATGCCAACTAACAAGTGGTAGTGCATCAATAACCCCAATGAACCCCAATGAGGTTAACTGAAGTCAAACTGGCCATCAGACGTGGTTGGAGGCACCCCTGTTGACTCCAGTTCATCAAATATTAAATAAATAATCAATATAATGAAAGGAAGCACCTTCACCACTCAGATTTAACTTATGGTAACCATCAGTTATCAATTAAGTGTATTTATGACACTCAGATCACCCTCGGAGTGCTCTAGTTAGCCTCCTCGAATGAAGGAGAAGGCTTAGCTGGCCTCCTTGACTAAAGCTAAGCATGGGTGTGCTCATGTTGATGTCATACAGTGCTCCTCTAATGTCAATTAATTCAATAAAACTTAGGATAGTGGTTTAACTAGGCCAAATTGACCAAAATAAGTGTATATGGTGGTAAATGTCTCCAACAAACCCCCCTTAAGCTATACTCAGGAGAAGTAGAAAACATAAAGTGCATAAGAATTCTAGGGCCCCGACAACAAAGGCCATACTGGTCACCCTGTACAATACTGAAACTCAAACAATTCTCAAAATAAACTAAGTGAGGAAAAGAGGGAAAAACCAGTGGGAAAAACCCCCCTTCAAGCTAAACACTTAAATTAGTTGGATCACCTTGATGAAATCACCCCCAATAGTGAATGGATCTAAGTGAACTTATTTTCTGAAAATATCTTGGTGAAGATATCTACAATCTGCTCATCGGTCGGGAAGTATTGCAGAATGATGGTCTTGTCATGCACTAGCTCCTTGATATAGTGCATGTGTATCTCTACATGCTTAGTCCTCTGCCTGGTAACTGGATTTGTGGATATCTTAATAGCACTTTGATTGTCACAAAAGAGGATAGTGGACAAAGTACTACAAATATCAAACTCTAAAAGAGTGCCTTGCAACCAAACAGCTTGGATGCAAGCATTCACCACTCCTTGATACTCGGCCTATATTGAAGACAATGCTATGACAGCCTGCTATTTTCTAGACCAGAAAATGGGGCCACCACCAAACATGAAGAAATATCTGGAAGTAGAATTCCAATCAATATAATCACCTGCCCAATCAGAATCTGTGTACCCAACCAACTCTAGCTCGAAGTCTGCAGCATAGTGAATGACGTAGGTCCTGGTTTCCTGAATACACTGGAGGATCCTCTTGGCTTCCTTCCAATTAAGATCACGGGGATGCTACATGTATATTGATATAATATTCATAGCATAATATATATCATGCCAAGAATGAATCAAGTACAACAAGCTACCAATCAGCTATCGATAAATAGTGCAGTCCATGGGAGGTGTGCTTTTTCCTTCTTCAAGGTTGATCCATGAAAGGAAAGGGAATGGAGCAGATCTACATTCAGCCATGTTAAACTTGACTAATAGTTCTAATATTTATTTTTACTGAGTGACCACTATCCCATCAAAAAATTTCTCAATTTTTAGCCCCAAAAAGTTTTTTAAGAGCCCCAAATCGCTCATTTCAAATGCATTGTGGAGAGGAATTTTGATGACTGAAATAGAAGCGACTGTGCTACCTGTGATCAGTAAGTCATCAACATATAAAAAAATAAGAATCAAATTACCATTAGACTGCTGTATATACACATTTGGATCTGATTTACACCTTTGGAATTTTTGCGAGAGAAAGAAGGCATCCATTTTGGAATACCACTCTCTTGGGGCCTGTTTTAACCCGTATAGTGACTTCTTTAGATTGATAACCAAAGATGGATCAGAAATTTATCCCTCAGGTTGCTTCATGTATATCTCCTCATGAATATCTCCATGCAAAAAGGCTGACTTAACATCCATATGATGCAGTTCCCAGTGCTTAGATGCTAAAATTGCCAAAACTAGGCGGATGGAGTCCATTTTTGAAACCGGTACAAAAGTCTCATGGTAGTCCACACCTTGGACCTAGGAGAAACCATTTGCTACTAGACTTGCCTTATGTTTGAAGGTTCTACCATCATCAGCAACCTTAGTCTGAAACACCCACTTGCATTGAACCAATTTCCTCCCCGGAAGAAGAGAAACTAGCTCCCAAGTGGTGTTTTTCTGAAGAGAATTCACCTCTTCATCCATGGAAACTTGCCATCTCGGATCCTTTTGAGCATGGTAGTAAAACTTAGGGTATAAAATTATCATTAAATAACAATATTTGGACAGCAAATGATCAGGAAAAGAGAGCTCAATACCTTCTCTTTGGAAATCTGACCGCGTTCTCCTTGGATCATCCGAATTTCCAATGTTATCTCCTGCGGAGGAGAGTGTCTGTCAAGCCCAAGTTGGGAGATGATTTTGTAATTTAGGTTCTGATTAAGAATATGATGTTTTCTATACATTGATATCAGAAATCATAGGATCCAAATCAGGTTCATCACCCCCAATTACATAATCCAAATATTTAGTAGAATAGGAAGGAAATTCAGCAGTTTTCTCCTTCACTAGTTCTACATCTTGAAGAGGCTCATCGAACTTGACACTACTTTCAATGATGATCTATTTTGTCTGATATACAACAGCTTGAAACCTTTTTATTCATCAGTATATCCAATAAATATACATTCTATGCTTTGCGGTTGCAAAGCCCTCCTTTTATCAAGTGGAATTCAGGCCCATTTAGTGGACCCAAACACCCGCAGATTCGACACATCCATCTTGTGTCCAAAGTATGCTTCGAAAGGGGTCTTCCCTTTCATGGATGAGTGTGGAACTCTTTTATAAATATATGATGTAGCATGCATGGCTTCATCACACAAATTTGTATCCAACTTCTTTGATTCCAACATACAAGTGGTCATCTCCCTGAGAGACCGACTCTTCCTCTCCACTACACCGTTCTGTTGGGGAGTGTAGGGTACTGAATGCTGGATCTGAATACCACTTTGGGAACATATATGTAGTAAATAATTACTGACATACTCCCTGCCATTATCATATCTCAAGATCTTGATCTTTTGGATAGATGCATTCTCAATCAAGGCCTTCAATTCAGTGAATTTTTCCAAGACTTCCGACTTCTTTTTCATAAAAAAGACCCATGTATATCTGGAAAAGTCATCAATGAAATTCAAAACATACCTTGATCCATTCATGGATGTGATAGGAATGGGACCAGTGATATCAGAATGTATCAATCCCAAGATGCATGATGATCAGCTTGCCTTCCCCCGATCGAACTTATGCTCAGGGTGCTTTCCAACAACATGGCCTTTGCAAATTCCAGTGGTAGCTTTGATGACCGGGAGGCATTCAACCATAGAATTATTCTATAATTTCTGCAAGTATTTGAAGTTCAAATGGCCAAACCTCTCATTTCATAGTATACTAACTTCATTTCCATGAGTCAGCAATGCAGTGGGCTTTGCATCCGCCACAAAATGGGAGAGCTCGTAGGATTTTGCATGATGGTTTGCAAGGCCTTTTTCTACAAGTTTTCTCAATGCAAGTTATATGATCTCTACATCATCTGAGCTAAAGGAGTCTCTCTTGGGAACTACTATATGTGTCATTTGATAAACACTTAGGAGGTTTTATGCAAGATATGGTACATACAAAACATTGGAAAAATAACCATGCTCAAGATCTACAATACCTTGTCCTTCAGATGTGATTGTGGAGTCATCTCCCATGTAGATGGGAATAGATTTTCCAGTCTCCAAAGATCAAAAGGAGTCTCTTTCAGCCATCATGTGGTTCGAATCTCCAGAATCTATCAAGAGTGATTTGGACTTCGAAGTGCTTTCCATGAGGGCATGACCTCTTTCATGCTATGGTTCCCGATCTTGCTGATCTCTCCTCTAAAAGCTTTCCAAAATATTGATGTGATTTCTCTCAAGGAGAGAGGTAGCTTCATCAAGTTTCTTTTTTCATGCAGGCATGTTCAGGGTGGAATCCCTTCTCGTAGTATGAACACTTGACTTTTTCCTTTCCATGATGCCCTTTTCCTTTGTAACTCTTCTTCGAGCCGGAAGGCTCTTCATGTTGCTGGTTTTCAACTTTAGGCTTAGGAGCTTTGAATTTGGTTTTTGGGTTCTTCTACTGATTTCCTTTACCCTTCAGATCTTTGGGCCTCGAGACATGGAGGGCTTAATCACGGGAGGATCTGATGATCCCCACTTGGACAAGCTTATCATGTTCACTTGTTAGGGACTCAATGAAGGCATTGAGTGAAGGCATATTCCATCCATGGGTTGTGATCTTCCCCACATGAAATGTAGAGACAAACACCGAATAATCAGCTCCAAGTTTGGAGAGTATGGAAAGGATGAGCTGATCATCCTCCTCCTACACCTTACATTACTTCAACAGTAAGACAATGTGCTTGAACTTTGTGAAAAAATCATTTAAGGTTTTGAAATTGGAAGGCTGGAGAGACATCAACTCATTTTCAAGCTGGTATACTCTCAAATCATCCTGTTTTCCATACAGGGTTTCCAATTTGTCCTAGATTTCCTTTGGAGTCTTCAATCCCGAGAGATGGAAGAGAAGATCCCAGGAAATAGAGAGGCACAAGAATCTGAATGCTTCATCTTTCTTGTTCAAGAATATAGCTTTGTCTATCATAGAAGTAGGCTCTTATTCAGTGTCCATAGTGACCCTATAGAGTCCTTTGGCATGTAGCTAGATCTCCATATCTCCTTTCCATGAATGGAAATTGAACGGAGTCAAGAGTTCTACGGAAGAATCCATCTGAAACTGTTGGAGCAAATGCTTTCACCTATTAAAACCTGCAAATCACAAAAAAGGGGCACTGTAAGGTCAAACAACCTCCACATTTTAGGCTTTCATCACACCCAACATAGTTGATCAAGCAAGCTTGACCAGCAATTCCTTAACTTGGGTTTTTAAGTGGTAAGCCTTGGCTTCTGGTGCAGTGCTGGATTCTTAAGCTTTACTCAATTTTTCATGCAAGATCTATCAAATTTTTTTTTTTGAGAGATCTCAGCTTTGTCCCACCATGAGCTCTGATACCATATTATTTTTTCATAGTGTTCTAGGAACTGAAAACATAGTCTCACAAAGAATTTAGATAAATATGCATAAATTTGGAAAAATGGCGCTGCAATTGAAGTAGCAACTCTGTATAATCAATGAATAATTAATAATGCAATACAATGATCATGCAAGATGCATGAATTCCAAGACAATTCAAATTACCAAGGAGGTCATTCGAGTTGAATGAGTGGGTGTAGCTTAACTGACTGTAAGCCACAATAAACACACTAGTGAACCAACTGATCAAGTGTCGATTGACTCAACTGAGTCCTAACTAAAGTCAAAGTGCAATAAATGACTGATTCTAATTGAAAGTAGCTCAGACACATGTCACTGCATGCCAACCAACAAGTGGTAGTGCATCAATAACCCCAATGAACCTCGATGAGGTTAATTGAAGTCAAACTAGCCATCAGAGGTGGTTGGAGGCACCCCTGTTGACTCCAGTTCATTAAATATTAATTAAATAATCAATATAATGAAAGGAGGTACCTTCACCACTCAGAACTAATTGATTGTAACCATTAGTTATCAATTATGTGCATTTATGACACTCAGATCACCCTCAGAGTGCTCCAATTAGCCTCCCTAAATCAAGGAGAAGGCTTAGTTGGCCTCCTTAACTGAAGCTAGGCATGGGTGTGCTCATTTTGATGTTATACAGTGCTCCTTTGATGTCAATTAATTCAATAAAACTCTGGATAGTTATTTAATGAGGCCAAATTGACCAAAATAAGTGTGTATGGTGGTAAATGTCTCCAACACCCCCCCTTAAGCTATACTCAGGAGAAGTAGAAAACATAAAGTGCATAAGAATGCTAGCGCCTCAGCAACAAAGGCCATAGGTCACCCTATACAATACTGAAACTCAAACAATGCTCAAAACAAACTAAGTGAGGAAAAGAGGGAAAACCCAGTGGGAAAAAACCCCCTTCAAGCTAAACACTGAAAGTAGTTGGATCACCCTGATCAACTCACCCCCAACAATGAATGGAGGTAAGTGAACTTCTTTTCTAAAAATCTCTTGGTGAAGATGTCTGCAATCTGCTCACCAGTCGAGCAGTATTGCAGAATCATGGTCATGTCATGCACTAGCTCTCTGATATAATGCATGTGTATCTCTACATGCTTGGTCCTCTACCTGGTAACTCAATCTGTGGATATCTTAATAGCACTTTGATTGTCACAAAAGATGATAGTGGACAAAGTACTACAAATATCAAACTCTGAAAGAATGCCTTGCAACCAAACAGCTTGGATGCAAGCATTCACCGCTCCTCGATACTCGGCCTCTATTGAAGACAATGCTATGGAGGCCTGCTATTTTCTAGACTAGCAAATTGGGCCACCACCAAACATGAAGACATATCTGGAAGTAGACTTCCAATCAATAGAATCACCCGCCCAATCAGAATCTGTGTACCCAACCAACTCTAGCTCAGAGTCTGCAGCATAGTGAATGTTGTAGGTCCTGGTTCCCTGAATACACTGGAGGATCCTCTTGGCTACCTTC
This sequence comes from Pseudotsuga menziesii, assembly GCA_001517045.1. NCBI lineage: Eukaryota > Viridiplantae > Streptophyta > Pinopsida > Pinales > Pinaceae > Pseudotsuga > Pseudotsuga menziesii. Next base: position 124,218 of record LPNX010526887.1, on the reverse strand, counting down.
CAATGAATATCATGGAGATTCTGCATGTATCTTGATACAAAATTCACAGCATAAGATATATCAGGATGATAATGAGTCAAGTACAACAAGCTACCAATCAACTGTCGATAAATAGTGCAATCCATGGGAGGTGTGATTTTTCCTTCTTCAAGGCTGATCCCTGAAAGGAAAGGGAATGGAGTAGCTATACATTAAGCCATGTTAAAATTGAATAATAGTTCTAATATGTATTTGTACTGAGTGACCATTATCCCATCATAATTTTGCTCAATTTCGAGCCCCAAAAATTGTTTTAAGAGCCCCAAATCACTCATTTCAAATGAATTGTGGAGAGGAATTTTGCTGACTGAAATAGAAGCAACTGTGCTACCTGTGATCAGTAAGTCATCAAAATATAAAAAAATAATAATCAAATTACCATCATACTACTTTATATACACATTTGGATCTGATTTACACCTTTGGAAGTTTTGCGAGAGAAGGAAGGCATCCATTTTGGAATACCACTCTCTTGGGCCTGTTTTAACCCGTATAGTGACTTCTTTAGCTTGCAAACCAAAGATGGATCAGAAATGTAGCCCTTATGCTGCTTCATGTATATCTCCTCATTAATATCTCCATGCATAAATGATGACTTAACATCCATATGATGCACTTCCTAGTGCTTAGAAGCTAAAATTGCCAAAACTAGGTGGATGGAGTCCATTTTTGCAACCGGTGCAAAAGTCTCATGGTAGTCCACACCTTGGACCTAGGAGAAACCCTTTGATAAAATCCTTTCCTTATGTTTTTAGGTTCTTCCATCAGAAGCAACCTTAGTCTAAGACACCCACTTGCATTGAACCAATTGCCTCCCTGGAGGAAGAGAAACTAGCTCCCAAGTGATGTTTTTCTAAAGAGAATTCACCTCTTCATCCATGGCAACTTGCCATCTCGGATCCTTATGAGCATGGTAATAAGACTTAGGGGCTGAAATTATCATCAAATAACAATATTTGGATAGCAAATGATCAGGAAAAGAGAGTGAAATACCTTCTCTTTGGAAATCTAACCGGGTTCTCTTTGGATCATCCAGATTTCCAATCTTATCTCCTATGGAGGAGAGTGTCTGTCAGGCCCAAGTTGGGAGATGATTTTGTAATTTAGTTTATAATTAATAATTTGATGTTTTATATACACTGATATCAGAAATTATAGGATCCAAATCATGGTCATCACCCCAAATTACATCATCCAAATATTTAGTAGAATAGGAAGGAAATTCAGCAGCTTTCTCCTTCACTAGTTCTACCTCCTGAAGAGGCTCATCGAACTTGACACTCATTTCAATGATGATCTGTTTTGTTTTGATATCCAAAAGATTGAAACATTTTGATTCATTAGGATATCCATAAAATATACATTCTATTCTTTGCGGTTTCAAATCCCTCCTTTTATCAAGTGGAATTCGGGTCCATGCAGTGGACCCAAACACTCGCAGATTTGACACATACGGCTTGTGTCCGAAGTATGATTTGAAAGGGGTATTACCTTTCATGGATAAGTGTGGCACTATTTCTTAGATATATGCTGCATAATTCATGGCTTCAGCTCACAAATTTGCATCCAACTTCTTTGATTCCAACATACAGGTGGTCATCTCCTTGAGAGACCGATTCTTCTTCTCTACTACACCGTTATGCTGGGGAGTGTAGGGTACTGAATGATGGATCTGAATACCACTTTGGGAACATATATGTAGTAAATAATTACTGACATACTCCCCGCCATTATCAGATCTCAATATCTTGATCTTTTGGCCAAATACATTCTCAATCAAGGCATTCAATTCAGTGAATTTTTCCAAGACTTCCGACTTCTTTTTGATAAAAAAGACCCATGCGTATCTGGAAAAGTCATCAATGAAAGTCAGAACATACCTTGATCCATTCATGGATGTGATAGGAATGGGAGCACTGATGTCAGAATGTATCAGTCCCAAGATGCATGATGTTCAGCTTGCCTTCCCCCGATCGAACTTATGCTCAGGGTGCTTTCCAACAACACAACCCTTGCAAATTCCAGTGGTAGCTTTTATGACCGGGAGGCCTTCAACCATCAAATTATTCTGTAATTGCTGCAAGTATTTGAAGTTTATATGTCTGAACCTCTCATGCCATATTCTACTAACTTCATTTCCATGAGTCAGCAATGCGGTGGGATTTGCATCTGCCACAAAATGGAAGAACTCGTAGGCTTCTGCATGATGGTTTGCAAGGCCTTTTTCTACAAGTTTTTCGGATTCAATTTCTATGATATCTACATCATACAAGCTAAAGGAGACTCTCTTGGGAACTCCTATATGTGTCATTTGATAAACACTTAAGAGGTTTGATATAAGAGATGGTACATACAGAACATTGGAAAAATAACCATGCTCAAGATCTACAATACCTTGTCCTTCAGATGTGATTGTGGAGTCATCTCCCACGTGGATGGGAATGGATTTTCCAGTATCCAAAGATGAGAAGGAGTCTCTTTCAGCCATCATGTGGTTCAAAGCTCCAAAATCTATCAAGAGTGCTTTGGACTTCGAAGTGCTTTCCATGAGGGCATGACCTTTTCATGCTGTGGTTCCCGATCTTGCTGATCTCTTCTCGAAAATATTTCTGGACTATTGATGTGATTTCTCTCAAGGAGAGAGGTAGCTTCATCAAGTTTCTTTTTCATGCAAGCATGTTCAGGGTGGAATCCCTTCCTACATATGAACACTTGACTTTTTCCTTTCCATGATGCCATTTTCCTTTGATCTTCGAGCTGGAAGGCTCTTCATGCTGCTGGTTTTCAACTTTAGGCTTAGGGGCTTTGAATTTGGTTTTTGGGTTCTTCTACTGCTTTCCTTTACCCTTCATATCTTTGGGCCCCGAGACATGGAGGACTTGATCACAGGAGGATCTGATGATCCCCACCTGGACAAGCTTATCATGTTCACTTGTTAGGGACTCAATGAAGGCATTGAGTGAAGGCATCTTCCATCCAGAGGTTGTGATATTCCCCGCATGAAATGTAGAGACAAACACCAAATAATCAGCTCCAAGTTTGGAGAGTATGGCAAGGATGAGCTGACCATCCTCCTTCTGCACCTTACATTGCTTCAATAGTAAGACAATGTGCTTGAAATTCATGAAAAAATCATTTAAGTTATCGAAATTGGAAGTCTAGAGAGACATCAACTCATTTTCAAGCTAGTATACTCTCAAATCATCCTGTTTTCCATATAGGGTTTCCAATTTGTCCTAGATTTCCTTTGGAGTCTTCAATCCTGAGAGATGGAAGAGAAGATCTCGGGAGACAAAGAGGCACAAGAATCTAAATGCGTCATCTTTCTTGTTCTAGAATCTTGCTTTGTCTATCACAGAAGCAGGATCTTATTCAGTGTCCATAGTGACCCTATAGATTCCTCTGGCACATAGTTAGATCTCCATGTCTCCTTTCCATAAATGGAAATTGAACCGAGTCAAGAGTTCTACGAAAGAAGCCATCTGAAACTGCTGGAGCGAATGCTTTCACCTATTAAAACTTGCAAATCACAAAAAAAGGGGCACCATAAGGTCGAACAACCTGCACATTTTAGGCTTTCATCACACCCATCATAGTTGATCAAGCAAACTTGACCAACAATTCCTTAACTTGGGGTATTAAGTGGTAAGCCTTGGCTTCTGGTGCAGTGCTGGATTTTTGAGCTTTTGCTCAATTTTTCATGCAAGATCTATCAAAAACCTTGTTTTTGAGACATGTAAGCTTCATCCCACCATGATCTCTGATACCATATTAATTTTTCACAGTGGTCTAGGAACTGAAAACATAGTCTCACAAAGAATACAGATAAATATGCATAAAATTGGAAAAATGGTGTTGCAATGGAAGTAGCATATTGTATAATCAATGAATAATGAATAATACAATACAATGATCATGCAAGATGCATGAATTCCAAGATAATTCGAATTCCCAAGGAGGTCATTCGAATTGAATGAATGGGTGTAGCTTAACTGACTATAAGCCACAGTAAACACACTAGTTAACCAACTGATCAAGTGTAGATTGACTCAACTAAGTCCTAACTAAAGTTGGAGTGCAATAAATGACTGATTCTAACTTAAAGTAGCTTAGACACATGTCACTGCATGCCAACCAACAAGTGGTAGTGCATCAATAACCCCAATGAACCCCGATGAGGTTAACTAAAGTCAAACTGGCCATCAGAGGTGGTTGGAAGTGCCCCTGTTGACTCCAGTTCATTAAATATTAATTAAATAATCAATATAATGAAAGGAGGCACCTTCACCACTCAGATTTAACTGATTGTAACCATCAGTTATCAATTAAGTGCATTTATGACACTCAGATCACCCCCAGAGTGCTCTAGTTATCCTCCCCGAATGAAGGAGAAGACTTAGTTGGCCTCCTTCACTGAAGGTAGGAATGGGTGTGCTCATGCGGATGTCATACAGTGCTCCTCTAATGTTAATTAAGTCAATAAAACTTAGGAGAGTGGTTTAACTAGGACAAATTGACCAAAATAAGTGTGTATGGTGGTAAATGTTTTCAACAGCCATGCTACAAATGACCAAACCAATGCAAGATACCAAGCCCTAATATTGAGGGCTACCCATTCCAAGGCACATTTATGTCACCACCCTAGCCTCCATTAACAAAATTCGAAACCCATATCGTATAGCTCATGCCACAGCTTGAACCTTGTTCAAACAATGTGCTATTGGAAAAATAGTCATATGTGCATCAAATACCTAGGGTTTAAGACATAGTCCATGGCATATGAAATATGCCATGGAGAAATATGGTAAAGGTTTTAAAACCATACAACAGGACTAGGTTAGAACATGAACCAAGTTATAAAGCATTTATACCATAATAAATGTGTGCCACATAAATGATAAGTGCAACATTGATCAAGTCACTATCATAGAGTCCATAAAAATAAAAATAGTAACCCATGCAACATAGGCTAACAAAACCTCCAACCTTGTGTAAATATCAAATAACAACAGTCATAGTAATCACTAGGATATGACTGTAAGTCCCTCTTCACTCAAGCCGAATGCTAGTGACGAATGGGCAGTATTTCGTGTTCCACTTTAATAAGTAGTTTCCATCGTCAAGTGTGCCTACACGCGACAAGGAAATAAATACATTAGTTCGTAAGAACTAAGTAAGCCTCATGGTGACAAGTAGAAAATAGTTACCTTCCAGGTGTTTACAAAGGAAACATGTCCCACCACTCCACCCCTTTTTCCATCAACCAGTCAACTCAAAATTGTTTATACAACAATAATCAAAATTTATAACCACTACGAAGTAATCGAAACAACTAACATACATATAAATGTGTAACCATAAAACAAGATAGTAAGCAACATCATGACAACATTAGTATTACATTAATAACCATATCGAAAAATATGAAAGTAGGAGCTAAGAACAACTTACGACAATATAGCACAGTAAACGAAGAACAACACATTCTGCATAAGTATAAATAATGTCTAGCTCAGGGAGTAAATGACTAGCCTAATAAAAAAAAAAAAAATCAAATTTTGAGGACATTACAAGTGGTACCAGAGCCCAGTTTCAACACTAAGAGACCAAATGGGCATACCAAACATTTTTTGCAAGGAAAATAAAGTATGTTTTTAAATTTTGTTATCTAATAGAAATTTTTCCTGTTTTTAAAAATTTGCATTTGCAGGATTTTAAAAAGATCACTGCAAATCATGAACATTGAAGAAGATAACAGCCATCAAGGGAAGTTGAAGGCCCCAACTCAAGAAGCAAAACTGGTGGTTGAACTGAATTCTGATCTAATGAAAACCATTCAAAGTCTCCAAGTAGACTTGCAAAGTTTCAGAGATGATAATCTGAATGAAAGAAAGGAACAACAAGAAATTAATGAAGAATTGCTGCGAAACATGACATGAGAAATCCTACAGGGAAAACCCACTCATTCCACAAACAGGTCCAAGAAATAATTTTATCATAAACGGTCTAGCAGCCTCAGAGAAGAAGGAAAGGAAGAGCATACCCCTGAACCTCTAAAAGGAGATTACCACAGTATTTCGAGTGATGGTTCTCTTTTCCTGTGCAGAAAGAAGATGAGAAATGATGACAATTTTCAGGGAGAGTTCCAAAAAATAAAAGCCCCAACCTATGAAGGAGAGATGAATATCGGGGGAAAAGCTGAAGATTGGCTATTGGGAATGAGCAAATATTTATGAGTTCATAACTACTCTAGCGAGATGAAATCTGGTCTAGCTATCTATAACTTAAATGAAAAAATAGTTAGATGGTGGAGAGACTTGATGCATACCAAGAAATATGAGTTAAGAGAAATACAATGGAGTAAGTTTCACAATATTTTTCAAGAGAAATACATGTCGAAGAGATTATTGGACATAAAAGTGAAAGAGTTTCATGATTTATGTATGGGATCCATGACTATGGATGCTTTTATTAAGAGATTTTTGGATTTGTTGCATTATATGCCCTACATCAAGGATGAGAAAGTAAAAATACACCAGTTTTTAAGATATCTTCCTCCCAACTTTTGGGAGAGGATTGAATTTGGCATGCATAGAACATTTGACACCACCTTACACAAATCTAGTATTTTCTACGAGCATGGATAACTGAGGCAAGAGAACCATAATAGAAGCAGAGACAGGTCTAGGACCTTCTCCAATAACCGCAAACTAGGATTTAACCCACCACTATACAGAAAACACAACAACAGTTTTCCATCCAATAAGAACTTCAACAAATCAGGTACAAATCCATATGTACCAGCTCCAAATGCTAACAAGCCAGCATCAAATGGGGGAGCCAATGTTGTCCCACTGCAAATTAAATGTTGGAAATTCCAATGGCCACATTATGCCCAGGACTGTAAGAATAAGAACAATGGGGTCTTGCACAACTTACAAGAAGAACCAATGGTAGAGGACATAGCTAGAACACCGTGGATTTATACAGCTTTGGATGGCCAACAGGAAGACCATTAGGCTACCATGGTTGAGATAGAAGCTAAGATCTTAAACACTTCTATTTAAATACCGATTGACCCTGGTGCTTGTTAGAGCTACGTATCACCTAAAATTATTGATGTATGTAATCTAGGAAAAGTTAAACATGATAAACCTTGGTTGGTGCAGTTAGCCATAGGTACACAATGAAAAGTTTTGGAAATAGTTAACAATTGTGTGGTAAACCTAAATGGTTCCTACTAGAGTAAACTTGAACATCGTACCCTTAGGATCATACGATATACTTATCAGCATGGACTGGTTGGAACAACACCATGTCATGCTGAATTTCTTACACAAGTCAATCTTGTGTACAGATAGCCAATGGAATCAAGTAAAGATTCAAGGCATACCGAAGTAAGTTTCTATAAGGAAGATATATGCTTTACAAGAAAAGAAGTGCATCAAGAAAGGCTGTAAGATGTTTGCAGTAAACATCCAAGACATAGAAGTTGAAAGAAAACAACATATAGAGGAATTTCCAGTTCTTGTAAATTTTGAAGGATGTATTTCTTAAGGAAATCCCAGGATTATTTATGAAATGAGACTTAGACTTTTCCATAGACCTGACACCAGGATAAGTTTTGGCTTCGAAAGCCCCTTATCACATGAGTGCACCAGAGTTGGTGGAACTAAAACTGCAGTTGCAGGAATTGATAGAGAAAGGATATATCCGACCAAGTGTGTCCCCTTGGGGAGAACCGATACTTTTCGTAAAGAAGAAGGATGGTATGATGTAGATGTGCATCGATTACCATCATCTTAACAAAATGACTATCAATAACCGATACCCACTCCCTAGGATCAATGACTAGTTCAATCAAGTAGGAGGAGCCAATATATTTTCAAAGATCAACCTAAGATCTAGGTACCATTAGGTATGAATTCGCGACGAGGATATTCACAAAACTATCTTTCGTATGAGGTATGGTCACTACAATTTTGTAGTAATGTTGTTAAGGTTGACCAATGCACCTATGAACTTTATGTGTATGATGAAAAATATATTAAGTATTTCGATAAATTTGTGTTTGTATTTATAGATGACCTCCTAGTTACTATAAAAGTAAAGAGGAGCACGAGGAACACCTTCGCATAGTGCTACAGGTGTTATGGGAACACCAGCTCTATGCCAAGTTTAATAAATGTGATTTTTACAAACCACAGTTATAGTAATTGGGTCACATCATCTCCGAGACACGGATAGTTGTGGACCCGAAAAGGATTAAAGCAATAGAAGATTGGCCTACCCCTACTAGTGTCACCAACATTAGATCCTTTTGGGATTAGCCACATATTATCGAAAGTTCATTGAGAAATTCTTGAGAATAGCTTAGAGTTTCCTATCCTAGTAGACCTAACCACCTACCTGACGGCCTTAATGAAGAAAGTGACATAAGTTTATGGATCATGTTATATGATACCTGAAGACAAATGTTAACAAATAATATATATATATAAGTATATATTTTATACATGGTATGTATAAGAGTAAATATAGTAATAATATTAAAATTATAAGAAAGAAAGAGAGGCTCCATTTATTATTATTATTACTTAAAGATAATTAAATAGTATAATACCTAGAAAGGTTCAAATAGGAACTAGTTACAAAGTTCCCAAGTTAAATATTAAAAGTGCCTAAATTAAATAAAAGGGTTAAATCAAGAAATCAAATGATTCTTGATTTAACTGCCCCTTTGACTGAAAATTCTGCCTATAAAGACCCAAGCTAAAGAGAGGCTTGGGGATCTCTTCCATCTTTTGGTGAATCATTATTTATTCTTGTTTATTCTCAAGAGAGTTCTTGGAGAAAATTTCCTAAGAGGAAAAAGGAGAAATGATTCAGACCTAATATCCTAGTAAGGGAAGCCTTACCTTAGGAGATCTAAGATACTTGCATGTTGGAAATAACTCGGAGGGATCCAGATGAAAGCCAGGAATGGTTTCTAGGGCATGGTTGGGTGGAACATGGTAGTTCCCAAGTGATTCGGTTATCTATACAGAGGTCAGATCTATTTGTGAATTTGTTAATGCTGGGTAATTAAGTGTGCAGGTTTTCAACCATTGGAATAGCTTCACCGTACAGGTATTAGGTTCTTGATTTTTTTCCATTCCATTATCTAGTATACTGACTGTCAGAATAATTAAGGGATTATGATATATTTCTAACCCTATGTATGAAATGATATCCTGTTAGAATATTTAAGGGTTTATGTTATATTCCTAACCCTATGTCTGAAATGATATCCTGTTATAATATTTAAGGGTTTATGTTATATTCCTAACCCTATGTCTGCAATTATTTCTTGTTAGAATATTTAAGTGTTTACATTTTATTTATAAACCCTATGTTTGTTCAGAATGTCTAGGAGTTTATGTTTTTAATTCTAAAACACTATGTCTAAAAATTATTTCCTATCTAAGAATTATTTAGGAGAAAAAATACTATTTAAATACAAACTATAAACTTATCATAATTATCAAACACATTTAATTAAAGTATAGTATATTAAGCAAACAAATCATTTCCATTATTTAAATATGAATAGAACCATAATCAAATAACCAATTAAAATGCCAAATCTACAGTCAATATATCAAGACCATCTAATGGCCTGAAGTTATAAACAACAACCCACATAAATCCATCTCTTTATAATAAACCAAACTAAATATTTAACATACAAATTACATCTTCCACATCGTATGCCATAATGAAAGTTCCAATTAAGTAATTCAAAACATAATTCTATGCATAGAACTCTTTTAAAAGCATAGTAGAAATAAACAGAGGTCTCACGATCGATTCCTATTGGCGTTATGCCAAAAAAAAACCTATACATTTATAAACATTTACAACCATAGTGACCCAGGATCAATTCATATTGTGTCCTTTTATTTACATGTCACCATATCGAATCTTGTAGGATTCGTTATTATTTCTGCCACACGCTGTAGCCTTTCAACTATTAAAACCACGCTATTATAAATACATAAGCTGCAAATGAAATTCAACTAATTGCTACACAGGGTTCAAGACCCAAATAAATTACACACTATCACTATTTCATGGCCCTCGACCCTATACATAACAAAACATTTAAACATTAATATCAACACTACAATCCTATCAATGCTATACAAATAGAAACGACACCCATTGAAGAGTTACATCCACAACCATGACTCTGATACACATAGTATTCATTAACCACGAATCAAAACATAAAAATGATAAGTCATTTAACAAATACACAGACACATCTCTAATGGCAGGAATGGAATTTTCCATCTACGACATGGCTCCAAAGGAAAAACACCACAGTTAACATATCCATATAAATAACTTAAATAAGATTTGTGATTTCACATAGAGTCTAACTAATTCCAACGTATAAGAATCATACCCATGATTTGACAGTATACAAATGTTGTAAATAAACAACCAATAAACAAACACAAAGTATAAATGGTGTACATACCATCTATTTAAGACAAACATACACAAAATTACAATTCGCAAAGTCTAGGAATGTTTAGCAACCTTTAGTACTACGCAGAGCATCCATAAACAAAACCCAAAGTACATTTAACTGCCGACTCGAAGGCAATAAACCCCAATAAGAAAAAACCCTCTTAATGCATCTACGATACTATACAAATTAGGTTACATAAATCCCCTTTCTTTTCCACATCCATTAAAACCAAACAAGCATTCAAACCCATGACGAGTTTTCACTCTGTCACAACAACCACGTGAGAGATGAGAAACTTTTAAACTTGTACAGCAGGGCTTACCCGAATGGGTATGGCGTTGACTCAGGGTGGCCCACCACCCACGATTTCTCTAGACCCTTCAACCTGCAACAAAAAACAAAAACCACGATGAGGAGTATGCATTGAAACCAAACTAAACAGACAAACAACGTTGTTAAACCAGAGTGGGATACGTACGTGCCATCATGGATAAACCATCGAAGCTTCACACCACCACACAACACAGAGGAAGAGCTCATGCAGTCATGCTGTGAATTACAAAACCAACGCAAGAGCACAATCCCTAAGCTTGAGGGCCCCACATTCAAAGGTTCATTTATGTCACCAACCCAGCCTCCATTAACGAAATTTGAAACCCATATCGTATAGTTCATGCCACCCCTTAAACCTTGTTCAAACAACGTGCTATACAAAATCCTCATATGTGCATCAAATACATAGGGTTTAAGCCATATTCCATGGCATATGAAATATTCCATGGAGAACTATGGTAAAGGTTTTAAAACCACACACCAAGACTAGGTTAGAGCATGAACCAAGTTATAAAGCATTATGCCATAATAAATGTGTCCCACGTAAATGATAAGTGATGTAGTGATCAAGTCACTGTCATAGAGTCCGTAAAAATAACAATAGTAATCCGTGCATCATAGGCTAACAAAACCTCCAGCCTTGTGTAAATATCAACTAACAACAGTCATAATAGTCACTAGGATAGGACAGTAAGTCCCTCTTTTTCCAAGTTGAGCGCTAGTGACGAACAAGCAGTATGTCTTGTTCCACTTTTATAAGCAATTTTCGTTGTCAAGTGCGCCTGCATGCGACAAGGAAATAAATGTATTAGTTCGTAAGAAATAAGTAAGTCTCGTGGTGACAAGTAGAAAACAATTACCCNAGCAATTTTCGTTGTCAAGTGCGCCTGCATGCGACAAGGAAATAAATGTATTAGTTCGTAAGAAATAAGTAAGTCTCGTGGTGACAAGTAGAAAACAATTCCCCTCCATGTGTTTACAAGGGAAACATGTCTCGCCACTCCACCCCTTTTTCCACCAACAAGTCAAGTCAAAATTGTTTATACTATAGTAATCAAAATTTATAACCACTAAGAAGTAATCGAAACAACTAACATACATATAAATGCGTAACCATAAAACAATATAGTTAGAAACATCACGACAACATGAGTATTACATTAATAACCATATCAAAAAATATGAAAGTAGGACGTAAGAACAACTTACGACAATACAACACAATAAATGAAGAATGACACATTCCGCATAAGTATAAATAATTTCGAGCTCACGCAGTAAATGACTAGCCTAATTAAAAAAAATTCAAATTTTTGGGACATTACACTTTATTGGATGGAATTTCTCATTTTCTATTTAGTTTGTTCATTTTATGTTATTTCTCTTATGAAATCATAACTCCTTCATTTATATTCATCTTGACCTTGTGATTGGTCAAAATGATTTTTATGGGTTGGGTGTCAATAAGGAGTTTTTCTTGTTTGTTGTTTTACTAGAGTGGCTTCTTTTTCCTTAACTTGAATTTGTTTTCTTGAGATTCTAGAAGATTCCTTTTGGATTTTCTCTAATTTTTTATCTAGTAGAGTCTTATTACTCTGATTCTTTTCGAACCTTTATACTTGCGAATTTTTTTCCTCTTTTAACTCTTTGATTTTTCTCTTCTAGTTCTTGATTAATATTTCTCGACAAATTATTTTATTCTTGCACCTTTATAATTTTTCTTTCGAAGTCTTCATTATTTGTTATGGCTTCCGAATTCTTCTTAACTTCTTGATATTTGTAACTAAGGTCTTGTTATGATTGTTTAGTTGAAATACTTCTTCAATCTTATTTCTTAATGTATTATTGCTTTTTGTAATTTCCAACTTGTGTTCCCTTCTAATGTCATTGTACTTTTGTTGTAGTTTTTTCATATGTTGTTGATGTCGACATATCTTAGATTCTTGACTTTCCAATTTTCTCTGTACTTTTGCATTTTCTTCATCCTTGTCGTTCAGGAGTGCGTTCAAACATGTCAGTTCTTATTTTTCCTTATGGTTGTCAACTTCCTTCTTGATACCTAGACTTTGTGATTTTTTATTAAGATTCTTTAATTCCTCAATTTGCGCAAACAAATATTCCATTTTTTTTCTTGGTCTAAATATCTCATCTTTAAAGTCCTTTTGAATATTTTGTAAGTCTATTATCGTTTGTAATCTTATATTTTCATTATGATAAAAGACTAATTAATCTTCTAATTTTTTATCTGAATATATGAACCATAAGCCATGGTTATGACTAGACTTGTATTCTTATGAAAAGGTTAGATTCTCCTTGATTATGTTACTTCAACGACAATTCGGTCTTCAAATTTTTCGATGGTAAATGGTCCCCCTTTGAATCAGATCTTTTGTCAATAATTTTTCTTTGAATCCTTTGATAAGAGGTAGAATGAAGGGCGCAATATCCCCTAATGTAGTTCCCTTGGAAGGAATTCTTCTTTTAACTTTGATTTCCTAGTTCAAATCTTGAGTATTAACTTTTTTAGAAAATAAATATTAAGCCTTGTGACTCACCCTTATAATTTATTTTCTTAAATAGACTTATAAGGCACTTTAATATTTGTCAATCTAAAAATACAATCGATCCTTCACTCGGTAATTTAATTCTTTTTTCCTTTATGATAAAACCTTTTTTTATTTATGTAATGGTTTTTTTATTAATAAAAAAAACAAGTGTGGTTTAATAATACAATGGGTTGTTTTTTTTCCCTTTTCTTCTTCTTCTCCTTCTTATTTTTACCTTTTTTATTATATGACTTGTTTATAAAGCCACGTGTGTTTTTTATAAATCTTGTGTTTTTTTTTCCTTGTTCATCTTTTTATTGTCTTACCTGTTCTATTTTCCTTCTTGGGCAAAGAATGCATTTTAGGTAAACCCTAGGATAATGGTTAAAAACAAATTACACAAGGTTTAAATAATGACCAAGGCATGATTACTCTAATAACAATATAATACCATATTCAAATATTCTTGAAAGTTATTTAATATACATGAGAAATGATACTTGTATAAATATCCATGCAATGGTTGGCTTGGTGATGAGATGACATGTTTCATAAGGTTCCTCTTCATTTACCTTTCCATTTAATTATTTAATTAATTTATAAATATTATTAATATTTATTAATGCATATATATTTGTTGTTGATTACAGAACAAAACCCCATGTAGGATTATCCCCCTTTCTTGTTGGGTGAATTATTAAATCAACTCTTTCGACCCTTGGGTCAAATTACCTATTCAACCCTCAACTAGAGCATTCAAAATCACAAATAAATACTGCTCTACAGAGCATACAAAATAAATCCCTCCTAAGGAAATCTCTTCACATAAAAAATAACAATGGACTCCTTCGGATCCCTCCCGGGGGATCCAAAAACACACAAATATTAATCCCCTGGATCAAATTGGAAAAATCACCACCAAAAACTGCGTAAGTTCAACCAAAATTCACTTTGGCATTCATTATTTTTCATAGATCCCTTCTCTGATGTGATTCTCAACTTGTAAAACATTGAACGAATTAGTATCTTCCTTCAACAATTCAAATCCTTTTTCCCAATTCAAGTTTCCTCCAAAACGTTTGACTCTAGACCACTGAGGAAGAACTCTCAACTCACTAGGGATTCCTAACCACCACTCACTGAATCATTCAAGTCCTCATTGAGGCATTTTAATTCACTGATACTGACTATAAAACACTACAAAGACACTTCCCATGCATGGGTAATTCAAATTCGTCAATTTAGCTCCAAAAACCTCCTTGACTGACTCTTAATCACCCATACATTACTCCCACGCTGTCCAATGACAACTCAATGTCACAAGGACTGACTCAAATTTTCTCTTGATCACTCCCATCCACTTAGTTAGACTCTAAACTAACCAAAATTCTTGACTAAACTTGAAATTGGATCCAATTCCTAGATTGGTCACTTAAATAAATAAAGATAACCTTTAATTACATAACTGACAACTAGTTTCATTAGTGTAACTAAAATAAAGACTCAATTCAACTGAAATTCTTTTAAATTAATTAAATTAACTCCAGTTTAACTACCCTTAAATCAATTAAACTCAATTTAACTGAAATTAACTAACATTAACTCCACATTAGTTGAAATTAATTGACATTAACTCCATCTAACTCAATTTAACTAGAATTAACTGACAATGACTCAATTTAACTGATTTTAACTCAAATTAACTTAGTTGACTCAAAATTAGTTGCATTCCTTGACCAGAATTACTCTAATAGGCCCATAATTAGTGTTTGAAGTGGAAGTGGGCCCCACTACTAACTAAAGAAATTAGGTGGGAAGGAGTAATTATGTTAGGGGAGTTTCAACCCTATCCCCAACCCCTTCTCACAAGACATTCCAGAATCCCCCAACAACGTTGTTTTCATGTTGTGCCATTATTCATTTTTTTAAATATAATAATAATAATAATAAGAAGAAGAAGAAGAAGAAGAATTAGATATAATAATTACTATTGCAATTAAAATAAAAATCCATCTCATGAGGTGTCCATGGTCCTGGTAACTAGTGCCGACTCAACAAAGAAAAATAAGCAAACAAACCAATGTTCAGGGCTTACCTTCGAGATATTACAATTATGCATGACCGAGGTATTATTTCTAGGATTAAGTTTTGTAATTTAGACTTGTGTGAGCATTGTAACTTTTGTTAACAGAAAATAGTTCAATTTACAGAAAGCTCCAGTAAAAGTTCAGACCGTGTGCAACTTATTTATTCTGAAATATTTGAACCAATACGCACTCTATCTATAAATGATGCTAGATATTTTCTAACTTTTAGAGATGATTGTTCTCAAGAGTGTGGGTGTATTTTCTAAAAACAAGTCAGAATCCTTTGAAAAATTTTAGGAGTTCAAGGCATGAGTAGAGAAAATTTTTGGCAAGTTTGTTTTACATCTTAGATTGGATAATGGAGGAGAGTATTGCTCTAATGAATTTGATAAATTTTCTATGCATGAAGGAATTAAGAACTAGAATATTGCTACATATACTTTAGAGAAAAATGGTGTGGTTGAGTGAAACAATTGCACAATCATGGAATGTGAAAGAAACATGCTTATCATATTTGGGTTGGAAAATGGATTCTAGTTAGAGTATGTTAATACAACTGCTCGTCTTATAAACAAATCACCTACAACTACATTGGATGAATAGATTCTGAAAGATATTTGGTGTGGTAATATAGTTGACTATTCTTGTTTGTGTATATTTTGTTGTGATGCATTTTCCCATGTGCATGAAGAAAATATGTTCAAGATTGACCCAAATTCAAGGATGTATTTTTTTCTTGTTAAGATAATAGAGTAAAGGGGTAGATAGTGTCAGATCCTATTGAACACAAGGTAATTCTTAGCCAAGATGTTATTTTTAATGAAAAATTCATGAAATGCAAGGATGTACAATATGTTAGTTTTTCATAAGTTTAGCAATATAATTTCATTGTTTATATTTATCCCCAATCATAGCATTATTTAATTTGCATCATAAACAAAATAGGATCACTAAAAGATATCCATGCACAAGAGACAAAAACAAAAACAAAGATTTATCATCAAAAACCACAAGGGAGAAAATAGATCCAAAGAAGAAAAATTCTCCAACAATAGAAAACCCAAAGATAGTAGTCTACAACCCAAGAATAGTATTTTTTAGCTTGAGAGGATTTCACCACTTGTCCTTTTAGAGAAGTGTGCACCACTTGAGAGAGAGAGAGAGAGAGAGAGAGAGAGAGAGAGAGAGAGAGAGAGAGAGAGACTTGTTATTGTAACAATGAAGTGTGAAAGAAATTTATTTATATACTTCTTTTCAGTAGAAGTTTCCACAATTAGGTTGTCTAGACTTTTATTTATTTACTTATTTAACTTTTATTTTATATTTTAAGTCTACTTGTATTTTTATCTTTTAGGGTTATTTTTCCCATTTCATTGGGGTAATTATACTCTTCATTTATTTTCACTTTATCTAGGACATCTTGAGAGTATATTCTGATTCTACATAAACATTAACACTCCCTCTTAGATAGGGAGGAATAATCATGATGGAACATATTTGGATATCATATAAGCATCAAAAATATATCGAACATATAATCATCATAAGGAAGGTCTCTTCTACTCAAGTTCTTCTTGCTAGAACAATTGTTCCCACTAGAACCTTGTTCTTCACCAGAACCACATCATATTTCCAAAGATGATATATGATCTTCCATATCAGCTTGATCATCATAGACCAGATAAGATTACATAATTATGCACTTTATTATTCTAAAACTGACTGGGGGCCATAATTCCCAGGAAGACACATTTTCCAAGCACTTTATCAATACCATATTGAAAGGAGGCTAACTCTCCGGGAAGAAACATATTCCAAGCACTTTATCGAACTCAAATAGAGAGATGTTGCAATCTGAGGAAGACTCTTCTCCTAAGAAATTTATCGACTTCAACTCGAAAGGATGCTTCAATCCCTAGGAAAAATTTTATTCCAAATTCTTTATCGATCTCAAAATATAAAGGAATTTGTACTCCCCAGGATGAATATTCTTCTAAAAAGTTTATCAATCTCAAATCAAAAAGTTGATGCACTGCGCTGGAAGAATCTTCTTCCAATTACCATTCATTACAACAATAAGGCAGTGATGACTACAACTAGTCCACCCCTTTGAGCCCACAATTTTAGTCCATGTTTGGACAAGGAGGTCGTAGTCCCCCTAGATCTTTCCCAGTTATTCTAACATTTTTCTCCACTCCTTGAATCCTTACTAGATCCCCCCATACCAAGGGGTCATGCCACACTGGGATCCACTCCATAAAGGAGTCCTCTCCACACCGAAGAACATTCCCACTGAAACCATCGAGGAGTATGATCAACTCAACTCAAGCCATCGAGGGGCATGATTGAATCAAATCATGTGATCAACTCAACTGGGTCCATTAAGGATTATGATAAAATACCATCAAGGAACATGATCAACTCAACTCAGTCCATCGAGGAGTATGATCAACCCAAATCACTCTCCACATATGATAATTTTCCCACTAGAACCATCCCTCACAGGGATACACTCCTCAAAGGAGTCAAGCACATGATATTTCCTACAAGTCAAGTTCATTCAATTAGTTAGAAATGTTGGATTATCATAAAATTCAATCAAAAGAACATTTCAATGCAAATGATAATCCAAATACAAATATTTATTTTTTATTAATCTAATACCATGTTATTTTTTCATAACTTTAATAGTATAATTTCACTGTTTATATTCATCCTGCGATCATAGAATTATTTCAATTTCAACATAAACAAAATATGATCATTGAAATATAGCCATGCAAAAGAGATATAAAGAGACACAAATATTTATCTTGGGAAACCACAAGGGATAAACCCAACAACCTTTTTCCTACTAAAAGATAATATTTCAATATCAATACATCCAAATACAAGAATCACATAGAAAATATCTAGACAAACCCTATAGCCAAAGAAGAAAAACTCTTCAACAATTCTGAACCAAAATATAGTCTTCTACAACCCAAGAGTGATAGTATTTTTTTAGCTGCAGACAACTTCTCCACTTGTTCTTCTACAAAAGTGTGCACCACTTGAGAGAGAGAGACAGAGAGAGATTTTGTTGTAATAATGAAGTGTGAAAGAACTTTATATTCTTCTTTTCACTAGAATTTTTCGCATGGGGTCTTTGCTTAGTGAAACCATGTCATAACACCTCTATTCATGGGATATCAAATAATACCCCTAATTTCACTAGATATTGATAATTACTTGAAAAAGTATTTTTGTTGAGCCCCCCTCCCAATACATATTTCCAATTAAAAAACCCCTATTTTTAGAATGTATTCCTTATTTTTACTAGAAACTCCTGTTTATACCCCCCATACCCTATTCCTCGCCCCCCAATACCTATAATATATTGACCTTATTTTTCACAATTAAAATCCCCCCTTTATGAATGAACGTGATAAGATATTGCTCAACAAGGTGAATCCCCCATGAGTTTCCACAATTAGGTTGAATAGAATTTTATTTATTTATTTACCTTTTTATTTTATCTTTTATCTTCTAGGGTTATTTTACCCATTTCATTGGGGTAGTTTTTCTCTTCAATTTTCACTTTCTATAGGACATCTTGAGAAAATATTCGATGCTACATAAACATCAACACGACAACCATGTAATATTGCACCTATTGAAGTATAAACGTGTGGATATTAAAATGAAAATAAAGCTTTTGGTCAGCATGAAGAACAAGCAGTTAATAACCACAATTCACAAGATCTATATGTCCCAATAGATGTCTAGAAGGATATTTGTCTAATATTCAATTTATTTTTCTTTGTTATCTAATTATGGTGAACCTAGTTCATTTTAATAAGATAAATAAAGGGAACACATAGATGAATAAATGAAAGCACTACACAGGAATGAAATGTGGGAACTTTTTGATCTCCTACCAGGAAGAAAGTTAGTTGGAAACAAGTTGGTGTATAAAGTAAGGAAGAACAATGATGGGTTGTTGCATTGTTATAAATTCCACTTGGTGGGAAAAGGTATGGGCATAAGTAAGGTATATATTTTAATAAAATGATCTATCCAGCTTTGAAGCTAACTGATATAAGAGTTTTAGTTGCAGTTGTAGAAGCACATGATTTAGAGTTTGAGAAAGTAGATATCAAAATATTTATCCTACAAGGTATCTTGAGGAATAAATTTATAGGGATCAACCCAAGGGATATAAAGAAAGAATAAAGGAGAATCTGTTTTTATACTAACGAAATATTTGTATGGATTGAAATAAGAACCAATGATGTGGTACATAAAATTTTACACCTTCATGAAGAGCCAAGGTTTTAGTAGAATTGAAGATGACCATTTCATATATTATAAGATATTTAATGGTTATAGTTTTATTATATTAATGTTGTATGTTGATGATATACTAGTTACAAGCCCCATCATGCAGAATTTAATTGATCTCAAGGATCAAATGGCTAGGACATTTGAAAGGAAGGATTTAGGAGCAATAAATCAAATTATAGGGATGAATATACACTTGTAAAAAATAGGTTGGAATATATCATTTATTTAAAAGTCATATGTAGAAAATATTATACAACGGTTCAATATGCAAAATGCAAAACCAATTAGAATCCCATTTCCAACACACTTCGAGTTGTCCTTTGAAAAATGTGCTAGCATGGAAGAATGGAAGACACTGATGTCTCATGTACCGTATTTATCAATAGTGGTGAGCCTCATGTTTGTCAGGGTGATTACAAAACTCTATATTCCCCAAGTAGTGTGAGTTGTTGACCAATTCATGGAAAATCCTAGTAAGGAGCATTTGAATGTTGTGATGTGTATACTTATACATGTAAAAGGCACTTTAGATCTTTCTATTTTCTACATATCAATATATTTACAAATAAAAGGTTTTATAAATTCTAATTTTGGTGGAGACAGATATGGAAGAAAGTCTATTACAGGATATGTTGTCACTCGTGTTGGTGGATATGTAAGCTGGACATCTAAGTTGAAACCATTGGTAGCCTAATCAAACATGAAAGTCATGAATATATGGAAACAATTGATGCTAATATAGGGGAAATATGGATAGAGTGTTTGATGAGTGCATTCAATATGATGCAAGGAATATCACTTCACATTATGGCCAAAGTTATATGAACTTAAAGAAGATTTCACCATTTCATGATCTCATGAATCATATTGGTAATAAGTACCATTTATTAGAAAAGTGGTTGAAGAAGGTAGTATCATATTGGAGAAAATTGATACTGATGGGAATAGTACATATATATGGCTACAAATCCAATCAAAATAGAGAAGTTTGGATGGTGCAAAACTCTCTGGGATTGCTAAAATACGTGATAAAGGAAACATTTGCAAATGGCATGTGAGAATAAAGCATAAGAGATGAACTAAGTTTATGTATGTCAACTTCAAGTAGGAGAATGTTAGGAGGTGAAGTAAGCGTCCAAATATTTCACATTTTCATATATAGTGGTACATGACTATCCCCTTATGCAATTCATATATTTCATAGGGGTCGTATAGGGGTCACCCCCTAGAAGTGAACAATGCTATATTATTCTAGTGTATTTTGGTTTCGTTTCGAAACCTCATATGTATTATATAATAGGGAAGTGACCCTTGTCATTATTTCATAAGAGAATAAAGCATTCTAATTTTTTACCAAGTAATAATAAAAGATCAAATTTTCCATTGCCCCATGGTTTTACCTATGCATAGTAGGGTTTCCATGTAAATCTCACATTCGATTGTTATTTTTTTAATAGATTTTATAACATAATATATATTATATATTCCTGAAGGTAATTTCATCCACCCTCCAACTATTGTTTTGGTTTCTAAATTCTATTAGTTCACCCAAATCTATTTATGTTCAAGCTTGGTCCCCCATGTGGGTCGTAGATATAGGAATCTCTTAGATATGTAGTTCTTACAAAATATAGATGTTGAACCATTTTGGATTTTTCCCTAGCTCTTAGATCACATATGATACTATTTTGAACATAATATATTTATGTTTGGATGGATTTCCACTAACTCTTCTTCTAATACAAATACTACCCATTTTTCTCCTTTTTTTATGAATCTCTATTATCATTTAATAATTCAAGTATGATTCTTTCGTATTGTCCTATATTGGTTTGAGGAAGTTTTGTTTCTTTGATAGTGTGTATTTTGGAGAATGTTATAACATTGATTTCCACCCTTTAGCTATATAGGAGACCTACTATACTTGTTATCCATAGACACTACCTTTATGGCCCTTGACTGTTATGTATCTAAGTAGTTAGAGAACAAATATTTTAATTATTAAATGTAAATTTATCATAGGCTCACACCTTTCCATTGACATGGTGTGTTTAGACCTATAAGAGGTCTTTTTCTCTTATTATAAAAATCATCCAATATATCAATTATTCATGGATTCTTTGATTCATTATGGGTTCATAAATTAGTCTACTTCAAGTGGTATCAGAGCCATGTCGGTCCTCAACATATTCTATAGCTACATTCATCTCCTCCCCACCTCTCACTTGCTCCATTCTTTGCTCTTCTCATCTCGTTCATCCACTTCATCCATTCATCTCCTACAATCTATCATCCTCGCGCGCCATTCTCTGCAACTCATCTCCACCGTGACCCCATCTTCCCTTGCACCTTCCTATTGTGTGTCCATTATCCTACATGCCTAACCTCTTGTTGTGTGCCTTTCCTATCTTCCATTCCCTCCACCTCCATTTCCAAGCCTCCATATCCTCCTCTGCGTCTCCCCTCCCCCTTCCACTATTATCTCCCTCCTACAATCCACCCCTCCATCACCATTCCACCTCGATATCCCATCATGTCCCTCCTCACTCCCACGTCAGCCCTACAAATGAACACCAAAACAAAATTAATAATATTATATTATTATTATTATTATTATATTTCAAAAATCAATAATAATTATTATTTTAATATAATTATTAGTATTATTACAAAACCAACATCTACTAAATATAATGATTAATTATTATATTTAAAATATTGTTAGGATTATTAATCCTCCCTTGTCCAATTTGGTCATATGTCTAAATCAGGAGTCATGTCTGAATCGGGAGTCCATCCAGTCTATTTTTAGTCACTAGCATCATTGGGTCGACTTGGCCTAATTGGGGCACATGTTCCAGTTACTAAAGTGTGGGGAACACTAATTGAGGCCTACTTCCACTAATTGTACTTGCATGCATCAGTTTAGGAGCCTCCTAGATCACTTCCTACAATTTAGGAGCCACTAGGAGTGCCGATACCGACCTTCATTAGTTGAGTTTAGTTAGTGACTAGTCAAGCTGAGTTAGGAGTGAGTTACATTTAGTCCTAGTCCTCTACACTCAGTTAGCGCTAGGTTTGCATGGCTGCATGCAGGAGACATGCATTTCTCACCTACCATAGTCAGTTAGCCTAAGTCAACACTGAATTAAACACTTGAGTTGTGTTTCAGAACTCCTTTGAACTCCGGTAATGGTTTAGACAAGGTCAGTGAACTATTGAGTCCTCCGACAGTGATTTAGACAAGGTCTTAGTTACCTACAGTCAAGTAGAGTCTAATCAATTCGAATTTCCTCATGTGGATTTGAATTGCATGTGGCCATTTAAGCCATTGTAATTCATTGTAATTATTATCTAATTACTCTTTGATTAATGAAAATCATTCACAGCTGCAAGCCATTTTTGCACTATTTTATTCTTCAATAACTGAGTAAATTGTGTGATCTATCTTATGAGTTGTGTGTTTGTCCATAGATCTATGTGCTCAATTTAATATGGTATTAGAACCTTGGTGGACAAGGAACTTCTCCTCCACATATCTCCTAATAGATCATTTTTTAGCAAAATTGCTCCTTCCAGCTCTGCACCAGAAGTAGAAGGTTTACCACTTAATACCCCAAGTTAAGGAATTGTTGATTAAGTTTGCTTAATCAACTATTCTGGGTGTGATGAAAACCTGAAATGTGTAGGTTGTTTGACCTTACGATGCCCCTTTTGTGTTTTTGTAGGTACAACTTCGAATGGATTCATCAGTTCCTCTTCTCTCCCTATTCTCAAATTATTCATAATGGAAGATGAAGATGATTGCATCTCTGAAGAGACAAGATCTCTATGAGGTGTCTATTGGAGTTGGTGAAGAGTCCTTTGAGAGTGAGAATGACCAGGTAAATGAATGTAATGTAGCTTTTGGAAAAATGTGTATGGCCCTTTTTCCTAGCATGTGCTACCTCAAAAAATCTGTTGAAAACCCAAAGGATCTCTAGACAACATTGGACAGATCCTTTGGAATGATTGATAATAGCACTTTGGAGAGCATATACAGAACTATAAGAATTATAAAAAACTTGTCCTCCACTCTTTTCGATGAAGTTGTTCAAGATGAAGAAGAAGCAGAAGCTTCTACATAGTCAATTCGAATTGAAGACAGTCTCCTTGCAGTGACTCCTTCTCCTGATGCTCTTTAAGTTCATGAGATCTATGATATCTCATCTCCTCATATGGCTGAAACAGAAGAAGACATTCGAATATCTGATATTGAAGAAAAATACTGCTGCACTTCCATGCAAACATTCACCGATGATTTTCCTTTGAATTATGTACAAAAATTGCCAGTAATTGCTTCCGAAAGTGAAGAGAAATTTGATTTTTCTTCCTCTAATTTTGCTACTGGTGTGAAATATCCAAGGTTTTAGAACTCCGTTATACTTCGGTAATGATTTATACAAGGTCAATTAACTATTGAGTCCTCCGATGGTGATTTAGACAAGGTATTAGTTACCTACAGTCAAGTAGAGTCTAATCAATTCAAATTTATTCATGTGGATTCGAATTGCATGTGGCTATTTAAGCCATTGTACTTCATTGTAATTATTATCTAATTAATCTTTGATTAATGAAAAGCATTCACAGCTTCAAGCCATTTTTGCACTATTTTATTCTTCAATACCTGAGTAAATTGTGCGATCTATCTTCTGAGTTGTATGTTTGTCCACGGATCTATGTGCTCA
Organism: Pseudotsuga menziesii; assembly: GCA_001517045.1. Taxonomy (NCBI): domain Eukaryota; kingdom Viridiplantae; phylum Streptophyta; class Pinopsida; order Pinales; family Pinaceae; genus Pseudotsuga; species Pseudotsuga menziesii. The sequence goes on along the minus strand of LPNX010526887.1, from coordinate 99,641 downwards.
ATTTAATAAATCTTACCATCTTTCGTAAATAAAAAAAATTCCTCCTTGTACAAGGAGTATGTCAGAAATTAAGGAAATTGAGGAATGATTGGAGAATTTGGAGCAAAAAGAAGTCTGAGATGCTGAAAATATTGAAGGTTTACACTCAATACTCGAACAAATCGAAGAAGAGCTGCAAAAAGGAAAAAATAATTATTAGACACCGTAAAAAATGAAGTCAATGAAGTTGTATCATGGGAGATGGAGGGAGTAAGAAGAGAGATAACATTAGGGTTTGAAATTAGATTAAGAAAAATCAGGTAGTATTTAGATGAAAACATTACCACAAAATCTGGCAATGGTAGAAAGAGCAACCATCCTCGAGTTCAGATACAAAAAATCACAAGAAAATTCCACCTCAAAGAGAAATCCTACAAGAAGAGACCAATCCTAATCATTTCCCAAATCCTGAACAATTCTCCTCTCCTCGAACGAAACACATAGGTAGATATCAAATGAAACCAAAGTTAGAATTGCCAAAATTTGATGGTGAAACAAAACAGAGCGTGGTGTGGATCAATAAAGCACAAGAATTTGTCTCCCTACACAATATCATATCCGACGAAGAAATGATAAAATATGCCTTGATGCAACATAAGGTTTGGCATATAACTGGTATATGTGGTGGAAGGTTACGAAATGGGAAAATACGCTCCACTAGAACATGTTTAAACATGAATTCTTTAAAAGGGTTCAAGACATAAAGGAAAAATACTTCTTTGCAAGAATCACGAGATTGCAACAGAAAGATGACATCGGTGAATGCACCGATGAGTGGGAAGCCTTAGCGACACATGTTCCATAACTCACATGTAGTCAATATATGCAAACTTATGTGTTCAAAATAAAACCCTATATAAGGGATGAACTAAAGATACTAAATGTCTTAACATTGGACAAGGAGAGACGCAAGGCAAAGATCACTGAGGAAAAAATAAAAAGGACATGGAACGGAAACCATGATAAAGATCAAAAGCTCATCCAAAATACCAAAATTGACTCCAAATACTAGCCACCACATCTAAGAAGTGACAACAAACCCACTTTAGAAGTCCAATGAATGAAAGAAGGAAAGTGTAAATATTGCAAGGAGAAGTGGGACCCAAGGCACAGATGTTTAAAAAAATATACCACCAAGAACCTATATCAATGTGAAGTAGAATATGAAGGAAATTCAAACAACAAGGAAGCTGACATAGAAGAAACATGTGACATCCAAAATCCTCCGTCATATTTAGAAGATGAAGAAACACCCCAGATATCGATCGCAGCCATAACATATTGAATACACCAACCACATACATTAAAACTTAAAGGGCATATAAAAAATAACAATGTTGTCGTCCTATTGGACATGGGAAGTACTCATAATTTCATTGACGTAAGTGTCGCAAAGAGGCTTAACCTTTTCATATATCCACTACCTAACATGAAAGTAATGGTCGCAGATGGAAAGAAGATTGAAAAAGTGGGAAAATTCCACGAAGTTAAGTTGCAAATACAAAACTATAACCTTGAGTCAGAATTGTATGTAGTACCCTTAGGAGGAGTTGATACAGTATTAGGAATTTAGTGGCCGCAAACACTACGTACCTACTCATCCAACCACCAAGAACACTTTATAAATTTTGGGTGGAAAGGAGAAAAATACAATTTGCGTGGGTTCCAAACCCCTCACACACAAATTGTGTCATCCCATAAATTGGAGAAGTTAATTCAAAAGGGAGCACCAACATATGTCGTACAATTCCAATATATGGAATTATTAACTTCAAAAAGCATTAAACCAGGTCAACCAGAGGTCCGAGGACTAAACCAAAAGTACAAAAAATTATTCAAATATGTCCGCATGGAGTTCCCACCAGAAAGGAAGATCGAGCATGTCATCAAAATCAAGTTTGGATCAAGCCCTGTCAATGTTAATCCCTATATGTATCCACACCATCATAAGATAAATATTGAAATATTAATTCACAATTTTATGAAGTGTGGAGTGATTATAGAAATTCACAGTCCTTATGCTACACCAGTAGTATTGGTACGAAAGAAGGATGGGTCATTTAGGCTATGCATCGAATACATAGGACCAAAGAAGATAACTATTAAAGACAAATTTTCCATTCCCTTCATCAATGAAATGTTGGATGAGCTTCATGGCCCAAGGTACTTCTCGAAACTATATTTGAGATCGGGGTATTATCAAATCAAAGTAAGGATAGAGGATGTGGAAAAAATAGCCTTTTGGACCCATGAGGGACATTATGAGTTTAAGGTAATTCCTTTTGGGCTAACTAATGCTCCAACGACATTTCAAGAAACCATGAATAGCTTATTTCAACCATTCCTAAGAAATTTTGTACTAGTTTTTTTTATGACATCTTCATATACAAGAATACATGGAATGACCATCTCGTACATTTGGAACAAGTACTCTCTATTTTAAAATAAAATCAGTTCTAGGCCAAGATGTCCAAATGTACATTCAGTAAGGAAGAAGTGAACTCTCTTGGTCATGTAATATATAAAGAAGGATTCAAGGTAGATCCCGAAAAAATAAAATCAATCATAGAATGGCCCAAACCCACTAACATATCCAAGTTAAGGGGATTCCTCAGGCTAACTGGATACTAAAAAATATTCATCCGAAATTATGAGCACATAACCGCACCCTTATCCAACCTTCTAAAGAGGAATGAATTCCATTGGAGTGAAGAAGAGGATAAGTGTTTTGAATCTTTGAAAGGAATTATGACCTCCACACCTGTACTAGATACCCCTGAATTCTACAAACCATTTGTAATATAATGTGACACTTCAGGTTATGGGTTGGGAGCAGTACTAATGCAAGATGGACACCCAATATCCTTTGAGAGAAGGAAATTAAACAAGCGAGAACAATTGAAGTCTACATACAATAAGGAAATGTTGGAAATTATGCAGGAATTAGCAAAGTGGCGACAATACCTCCTAGGGAGAAAATTCATGATCCGAACAGACAAAAATAGTATTCAATACCTACTTCAACATAAAACATTATCCGCATAACAACAAAAGTGGATAGAAACATTGTTTCTTTTGACATGGAAATAATACACAAAAGGGGAAGGAAAATGTAGTCATAGATTCACTCTCCATAAAATATGAGGATATTACCTCTTACTCCATGTCAGTCGCAATTCCAAAATGGCTAAATGAAATATGAAGCGAATACGCCAAGGACCTAGAAACAAGCGCTATCATTAACAATGACAATCATGACCCCAAGTTTGAATGGAAAAACGATATCCTTTGGTATAAAGGGATGATTTATTTAAGCTCAAAATCTAAATTCAAGGATATGGAAATGAAGGAATCCCATGATTCACCAACCACAAGACACGTGGGATTCTTCAAGTCTTATTATAATATAAGAAGATCTTTTTTCTAGAAGCGGATGTGAAAATATATTTAGCAGCATGTAGCAGAATGTGATGAATGCCAAAGAAAAAAAGATAAAATATTTTAATCCCAGGGTTACTTCACCCCGTACACATTCCCAAACTGAAATGGGAAGAGATATCGATGGAATTCATCAATGGGTTACCTTCATCAGAAGGAAAGGACAAAATCTTGGTAGTGGTTGATTGATTAACAAAATTTTCACACTTCATGTAAATAAAAAAGACAGACAATGCAAAAACAAATTGCTGATATATTTTGCAAGAATATCTAAAAATTACATGGCTTCCCAAATGTCATCGTCAGTGACAGAGATGCAAAATTTAATGGAAAAATTTGGAGGGAACTTTTCAAAAAAGTGGGCACGTCACTCAATATGAACTCGGATTACCACCCCAAAATAGATGGTCAGACTGAAGTTGTAAAAAATTCTTAGAATCCTATCTATGTCATTTCATAATAGATAATAAAAAACACTGGTCTAAATGGTTACACCTAGCAGAATGATGGTATAACTCAACGTACTACACCTCTACAAAAATGACTCCCCTCCAAGCCTTATTTGGCTATGAACCCCAAATTGGAAGGAGTTGGTTCTAAACGACGGTAATGTTCCATAAGGAACCAACTAGAGAAAATCAAAAAATGATTAAATTACTCAAGGATAACTTAGTCATGACACAAAACCGTATGAGTCAACAAGCATATCAATGCAAAACAAAGAGAGAATTTGAAGTAGGAGACTAGGTATTCGTAAGACTCCAACCCTATAAACATGTATCTCTTAAACAAGGAGGAAAAAACAAGTTAGCTCCAAAATTTTATGGACCATACCAGATCACCAAGAAGATTAGTCAAGTTACATATGAATTACACTTACATGATAAAAGTCATATCCATAATTTCTTCCATGTATCGTATCTCAAAACAATGTTGGGGCAACATCAAACAGTGCAAACAATACTTCCTATGTTAGATGACGAAGGAAGGGTCATTTTCAAACTAGAGGATATTATTGCAACCAGAGAAAGAAGACTTCATTCTCAAACACTCAACGAATTTCTCATTAGGTGGAAAATCTTTCCAGATGAAGACGTATCATGGGAGATAGAATAGTTTTATCAACAATATTTGTCCTTACCCTTTCTTTGAGGACAAATCATTCTAAAATACGGAGGAAATGTTATGTATCTAAGTAGTTAGAGAACAAATATTTTAATTATTAAATTTAAAATTATCGTAGGGTCACACATTTCCATTGAAATGACATGTTTATACCTATAAGAGGTATTTTTATATTACTGTAAAAATCATCCAATATATCAATTATTCATGGCTTCTTTGATTCATTGTGGGTTCAGAAATTAAGTCTACTTCATTAACCCTGAGTATCGCTTTCATTTTAAGCCCTATCTCCCCACGTACACTATGTAGGGTGGTATAAACCATCATTGTCTCTCCTTTATTGTTGGAGAGAGAAATCCTTTCCCTCCTTGCACCACTAAAGAGAGAGATAGCCTCAGAATATTCGGTTTTGAGTATTTTCGATGACATGTCTGTGATGATTTGGATCCACGTGTCATGATTGTGGGAACTCACAACCCTAAGTCAAATGTGAGAATCCCTAGGAGTATATATTAATTATGTTTCCATCCTCCATATACCTATAGAATGAATGCAATTCAAGGGACAAAGGAGATAAAATGGGAGTATTGTTATATTGTTGGATTCCAAAGTGGATCCCTGTAGCTCTCATTGAGATCATTGTGAGCTATTGAGGTCAATGAAGGATCAGAACAAGGAGCTTGAAGAATACTTTCATCATGACTCAAGGTATGGGCATTGTGTATATTTCTCATTTATCCTATATAGATATATAATTCTCCCTCCCCTCCATTTACAGCCTAAACTATTGTTTGAATTCTTTCTTGTGATTATATATGTTAGGTGTGGAGGACTTGGTCTATCCTTGTGTAGATAATATTAGATATATCTTTTATCTTGATTTCCATGATATATTTTATATGTTGGTAGGGATAATGATTGAAAGGGTTTGACAAGGGTATTGTTATTTGATTGTGTGTAGGAAGAAGGTGAGAAAAATTTGGACCAAAGTACATCAGATATACACTAGTAAGGGATGTACATTAATGGCCATCACTAGGGACATGGTAAGTTATATTAATATTTTCTCTTTTACATGGTGTATGCTATAAATATTTCATATAGGGTGTAAAACATATATATCTAACTTCCTTCTATCTTAGATCAAGGGAAAATATTCAAGGAAGATCCATTCTATCCTAGAATGGAAATCTACCCTAGAATTGGTGACTCTGATGGGGAAGAATAATTTGATACTTTTCATAATTTAATTTAAAAAATTCCTCATTTCAATCAACAGTTTGAATGTTATTTTGATCCATGAGTCATTCATTGACATTTTCTAGATCATTGAAAACCTTGGAACCTTCTAGATTTGAACCCGATTTTGAAATTTTTTCCTTTTTACTCTTTTATATCCATCTCCAGTGCGACATGTCAAAGAGATATAATCACTACCTTCAAGAGTATATAGGGTGATATCCCTATTTTATCCATCCCTACATAACCTGGTGCGAGTGATAGCCTTCTTTAGCTGAATATTTTTTACTTTCTTACATTTTTTTCTTAAGGTATAGGTTGTTTACTGGATTGAGGAGGATGTTCATGGTTTTTTTAGATCATCATTACACCTCGATAATTTCCTCTTACTAACTTGATTAAGATCCATTTCTCTTGCTTTTAATTTGTTTGTATGTGATTTGCGTCCTCTTAAATCAATAAATAAGGATCTAATTTGAGTCTCTTGATCTACTAGTGATATTCTAATATTGATGGGACTTCTTCTACTACTTGATTATCTTTGTTTCATGTAGTGTCTAAGGTTTTTTTTAATTCCCTACAACCATATCTTTCCATTGGTTTGGGTTTTCTTTTTTTCATGCAACATAGTGGTATAAGTGAACACTGGATATTTACTTCTACTTGTAGAACTGTTTCTTTTGTCTGAAAGTGTTCTTAGTATGTTTATTTCTTTCATATCATTATTTCATATTAGTGAGAAACGAAAAAGAACAAGTAATGCGTTTTCATCATTTAGGCTTGAGTTGTTGGTTTTATAAGTATTGTTTGGATTGCATTGTTTCAGTGTGATCATATTGAAAGGATTGTGTGGATGGAAATATCATTGGGAGTGTCTGATTGGTTGAACATTCTGCTGTGAAAAATAAAAACTCTCTTCCATTCTCTTATAAATATCTTCATCATAGCGAAAAATTCCATTTCCATGATTTTCATTTTTTTCTTTTGAGAGTCAAGAAGAGTCAAAACCCTATGAAGTTCACTTCATTTACCCTTGTGAGTAATCAACAAACATAAAATTGATGCTAATTAAAATTTATTAGAATTTTTTTTGTTCATAGAAAACCAATATTAGTTTAAGGACCAGGGCCTTGGAATAGGATTGAAGATTAAACTCTTCAAGGCCACAAAAAATAAACTAGAGTCACTAAAGAGATTAAAATTTATCAGTAATGAAGGCCACTTGCTAGGAAATCTCCTCTTACATAGGATTCAAGAATGAGGTCAATTGAAGCAAGTAGAAGTGATACCCCCTCTTTACTTTTTTGTTGGGACTATCACTTGTATATGGGTTTTCAAAGAATAAAAATTCCTCGAGGTGACACTTCTCTCTCTAAATAATTGGTTTGAGGACTTGTGTCCTGCATTCCCTACCCATATCTGTAGTATTGAATTATGACTCTTCTTCCTAGTCTTCATTCATGAAGTGGTAAATATAGTTGGTTTTCGTAGGTACCTACATGGGTGACTACATGTGGGAAGTTCTTGTGATACCTAAGGTAAATGCATAATCATCTACCTCTATTTCCTTGGAGGGTGTCCATCTTCTTGAGGGTACCTACACTTTCGGTGGCTGGGTTCAAGAGGTTATAGTTACTATTTCTCACCAACTCATTGGTGGATTGATGCCCTCCTATGAAAGAGTACATTGATCCATTGGTTTTCCTATTGATAGCCTAGGTTTTAGATAGGGGTGTGTTATTGGTTTTATATGTAGTTTGACATAGGATTTTATTTTTCTTTTATTGAAATTTAATAATTAGTTGTGGCCAATTTACCTATATACTAGTCTCAAAAAATTCGTGCTATTTCTCTTGTATAGGAAGAGCCCCCAACCATTAGACAATGAGTCACATCTTCTATAAAGGAAAATGCAACCATTAATTATGAAAGTGACTTAGTTGTAGTTGACCAAGTATAGGCTGAAGTGGTGGATAAAAGTTTTGTAACACATATTAATCCTCCTTTAACGAACCCTTTCGACCTCATTCTTGTATAAGTGAATGTGGATACTAGTGCTTCTTTTTCAATGTTTATCTTCCATGTCACCATGTCAGGAATTAGTGTATCATCTTATACAACTCAACATGTCTCATATTCAATTGGTACCCAAGGAAGGACCACAATGAATCCTTCCTCACCTTCCATTAGTGGAAAAATCATTTGAACACCATTATTGTCACATTTTCACCCTTCCTTTAGGGAATTTATTCAATGTCGTTGTTTCCATATGTGAGGAAAACTAGTGTTAGTCAACTAATTACATCAACAAAATCACATACATATAGTTTTATTTTCTAGGGGGGAAACAATATCATTTTCACACAGGAGGTGGTTTTCCTTCTACTTCTAGAATCCCTCCTAGTAGCATGGTAATTCATAATTGTGGATTTCCTTTTGGCTTGAAAACCTCAATTGGGGTTAGTTTCCCATGGGAGGGAGTACTATCTCTAGTAGTTTTCCTTTTCCTAGGGGAAATAATTCTTCTCATAGTTTCCCTTATCCTAGAAGCATTAATGTTTATGGGTATGTTCCTTACTCTATGGGTAGTCCCTCCCCTTAGGGAAACAATATCCCTACAATTAATTCTTTCACCAGTAGTTATCAACCCACTAGAGGAACTTGCTTCCTTGGGAGAAGAAATTTGTTTGAGGGAATTCCTTTTCTCAAGGGAAATCATGCCTTGAGAACATTATATAGCTTCAAAATCCCATACATGGGAGGGATGTATGGTAAACTTGACCTCAACCCTCAATTACATTTGATGCAAAATCCATTTTCCAATACACAATTGTCATTTTCGGAAATGGATTTGTCATATTTGTCAAAGCTAATGAATGATCCCATTTTGCATAGCACCGTATGCCTACCCATTCCACTCAAAGTGAATGTTAACATTCCCAAGTTTGATGGTAAAGAAGGATAAGACTCATATACACATGTTATTACATACAATATATGGTGTGGTTCTAACTCCATGATGGATGATAGTATTAAACTATGATTTTTCCCATGGACCCTAACAGGAAGTTCTTCAAAATGGTACATTAAGTTTCCTAGTGCTTCATATAGTAGCTTTAGTGCTTTAGCAATGGAATTATTAAAACATTTCTAATTTCCTATCTAGTATGAGATTAGAATAAATATTCCAACATCATTTCATTAGAACACTTCACTTATATATTTAATCATATCCATGGATGGATGTGGCAGTAAAGGCTTGTTAAAGTCACTATTCCATATCAATTATTAGTAGATTAGGTTACAAAATACCTTTACCTCCCATTTCTCATGATGTTTCTATGGCAGGGAGTGTGATCAAAGAGAAAACCATTTTTCATTCCTGACACTTATATTTTATTTACTCCCAATCTAGCACATTTTACAATATTATTCTAGATGCTACTTGACCATCGACTAATCCATAAAGACCTACACCGGGACCACATGTGGATGGCATTGTTGGTACAGTTTCCAATGCTTATATGGTACAAATAAGTGGGAAACTTAGTAATATTTCTATAGAAAACACTCCCACCTACTACACCCATCTCCAAATAAACTCTAGTCTCTACTCAAAACCCCAAGGTGAATACAATGTAATCCATGCCAATGCAGAAATATAGAGGAAAGAAAAAGAAAAATGAACAACAAATCCTATGGAAGGGATGTGTTGATGTCGATAGAGGGAGACCCACTATTAACAAGTTAATGATGTTTCCTTGAAGAAATCACGAGAGACACAACCAAGCAAATGATAGAGATGGAGAAGGGTCTTGAGACACTATACGAGGATATGTGGGTAACAAAGTCGAAAATCAAACCAAGTATAAAGTTAGCATTTAACATAGGAAAATGTCTAAATTTCATGTAGGAATAAAAATTGAGGTGGATGGAAAATGTCCCCATGAAAAATTTGCTCGATCATGGAAAATGGATCACATATTCAAGAAGAGCATAGAATCATGATTCCAATGGTATGAACAACACCTTAAACGAATGTTATATGAGGTCGTAATGATCAGAAGAAAAATGAGACCTAAATTAAATTAAATAGGGGTGGCCCCACCAATATAGGTGTCATTTTCATTTTTAACCATTAGAGGATTTTGGAGATCCTAGAAACTCAAGAATTGATTTCATTCGATTTTACTATCATATTTAGATTTTTTGAGTTGCAAGTAAGTGGTCTCATCCTCCTATTCTTTTTTCCCTATTTACTTTTTTCTTTTGGGTTTCTTAGGGTCCTTTGTGAACCACATTAGTGTTTTAGGGATGGGATACACTTATCAAAGGGATCCTAGTGATTCATGTCATGATGATCCAAGAGGATATTCTTGATCGATCCAAAATGAAGTCTTCAAATGATGAACAAAAGTACACCATCACATAGAGATTGTCAATATTTTCAATGATATATGTTTAATCTCAAAATGACATCATATTCCCAAGATATTGGCTTTTGAAGTTCTAAACAAACTGGTAAAAAGTAAAAATAAAAGGTGTCACATGGCACACCCATAGTGTGCTAGAGGGACAATATGGATAGGTTGTATGATGACATTGAAACAACATGAGGTTCCAAGTGGAATATCACAGATTCCCAATCGAAGGTTTCCACATGGAATTATGATTGGCCCTTTTAATAGATTTATCTACTAAAATGTTGTCAAGTCATAACGGTTGAACTCGTGACTTTCTTCACCAAATCTCGATGTCTTACCACTAATATATTGTTTGTTGCTTATTACTCTATGTAACAAACTATTATTTAAGGTTTAAGTCATTCTATTTGGAATAAAAATGGGATTGGGTCATATCCCCAACCCCATACATGTTATATGTCAAAATGGCACTTCTCTATCCGAGTAATGACACAAAATATGTCCTTACACAAAAGGACAACATGGATAGAAGTAACCCTATATTTATAAGAGGATTGGACCTTTAATACTTGTCATCTACCTTTGCATATCAACTTACTTAGAGTATGGAAATTCCCTTTTAGCAACCAATGTACCATACATGAGTCTTCCTCAAGAAACCTATGTATGGATCTTAAGAGTGGAATACACAAGTTTCCTCAAAGCAACCCGTGTATTATCCATGATTTTATCCACTACAGGTCATGTATTTCATTAATAATTGTTAAAAATAAAAATATGAATCAAAGGGAAATTGGGCTTAGTTTGGAAACCTCCTCAACTTCCCTAACCATCCTAGCCTCGAAATCCTTCATCACAAAAAACTATAAAAGGAGGGGAAGGGAACGAGAAGGGTATGAGGAAAGGGTTCAAAATTTGGAAGAAAAGTTATGCTGTAGAAATTTCATTGAGGAGAGGAGAAAGAGAAATCAGAGCTAGGTCTTATAGAGGAGTCTAATCAAGCAGAGGATTTGTAATGTTTCCAGAAACTTTGCAATAAAGACTGTTATTTCCTTCTATCATTGTGTAACGAATGCTTGAATTACCATTGAGTAATGATCTAGATTGTATTTTGTTTTGAATTTCAATATTTTCTTATGTTCATTTCTCATATATTATAACAATTGAAGATAATTTGAGAAATGGGACTTTATTTTTGCAGATGTTGAAGATTGTAAGCAAAAGAGCATTGGAGAGAAGATGAAAATCTAGGATCAACCATCGAAACAAGGTGCACAATCATCATCTCTTTCTCTTTAATATATGCTTGTAACCCTTCTTGTCTGTATGCAACCTCATAGTATGTTGGTTTCCTTCTAATCCCCAGCCATAGGATAGATTTCCCTCACATCAAAACTACGACTCCACTGGGGAATCTATTGTTTGGGGTCATTTTGATTGATTTTTATTTTTAGTCTTGTCCATTCCCGGTATTGTATATCAATTTATTGCATAAATATTTAGTGAGTCCAAATTGATCATCCATTGTTTAATTCTGTTCCTTTTTATTTCTGAAATGTTTTTGAGGAATCCACAGGTATCCCATACTTGCAGTCGCGTATACTCTGTAAATACGTGGGTTTTCCACTACACGGTCGCATATGGTACATGGTTTGTCTTCTGCACAATCACGTATTCCCTATAGGTGGTCATACGAAAGATAAGGTTTTGTTTAAAAGTATGTTTTTGCATCTTGTATTTCTATGGGACTTTTTCCTGAGAGTGTTTTAGACTATTTCTTTCTTAGGTTTTGGTTTGTTTATGTTGTAAGTCTCTTTTTAGTGAGTTGAGTTGGATTGCTTATTTAAATACCTTTAGGTCTCTCCTTTTGGATTTTACTTGGTAGGAGTGCCATTGATCATCTGAGTTTCCATCCCATGTTGATGCTGGTGTTAAATTATAGTATGGTTTCTTGGGTAAACAACCTGAACTTTATTCTTCCAAGCCTTGGAACAACTTGGTTTTATAAACTTGGGTAGTTCACTCCAAGTAGGGTTTTTTCAATCTTGGTATGATCTTCAAATTTTGCTGGTATGAGGTTTGGATGTTGAGTCTAATTGATACATTCATGCATTTTTCTCATTTATGTTTGTGTACAATGCACTTTCATTCATTTTCCTTTTGAAAAGAAAATAATAAAACAAATCATTTAGGTGCATACTAGCTTAAGTAGACACATTTTACAATTTTCCAAAAGAAAATAATTTTTTTTATTTGATTTCCAAAGTTCAATAAACAAGTATCATTATTTTTGAAAAAGAAAGAGAATTTAAAATGACAATGTTAATTTGAAACATTTCACGTCATACTTTTTCTTTCGAGTCAAGTCCAAAAGCATCATAAGTTGCACGATCATCACCATGAGTAAAAAAAGCCTTAAAAAGAACGTTAATATTTAAAATTGATTAGTAACAATTTTCCTTTTAGGAACATCGCCAACTAGCTTAGGCTAGGGCTTTGTATTAGGACTATCTATAACTATCCAAAACTTTTTAAAATTCATACATAGTGTCCCGTCGCTTAGGAAACCCACTTCTAAAAGAAGGTAAACCATAAAGCTCCTCTAACACAAGAGTCAAGAACGAGGTCATGTGAATCTTGAGTTGGGGAGATACCCCTCCAATACACAGTGGAGCATAAACTAGGAGTGTTATGCATACGTGGGTTCATTTAGTAACACCCTTGGCATCGTTTGGAGTCGGTGTTGCTTGAATTTCAGGTTTGTTACCCTAACCATTCACATCAGTCAAACCGACGATTGTTCTGCTAGAACTTTCTTGTACATCTAGTAACCATGGTATATTGACCTAGGGTTTTTACATAGGTGACGGTGGAATGATATTTCCATTGTACCTAGGGAAGACATGGGAGGAAACCTCATGCAATTATTTGGGAGGGTGGTAGGTGATTCAACTTATTGCACCCAGAAAACTTGTATCAAGACCCCGAGTAACTGCTCTTCATCTCTTCATTGGTCAGTTCTCGGCCCTCCTCATCCCAGAAGTCCCTTTGGAATGCAAATAGTTATCTTTCTAGTTGTGATACTTAAGGAATGTTTTAGTAGTATGTTGTTTGGTTTTCTTGGGATATAGTTGGACTCTTAGGCATGTGTAAATAAAGTCTTTAGCTGTGGAGGATCAACATCCTCCTAGGTCGTGAAGGTTGAAAATCCTTCCTCCACTTATAACTGTGGAGCCTACACTTCCACCTAGAAGGCAGAGAATTAATAAAAGAGGTTCCTTTGAACCGACTGGTATTAGTGAGATATTAGGGGAACTTGATCTAAGGTGTAATAAACTTGATCACCCATCGATAGAGATCGAAGACTTGCAGGTGGGAGACTTTGAAAGCAATTATAACTAACCTCTTACTGATTTGAGGGATCCAGTACTTGTGCAAGTTAGACCTTTTAATCAACATGGTCTTTGTGTCCCATCAAGTCTTTTCATGTAGAATATAGGATAAGGATATGGGGATATCTATACCCCTACCTCAGCCATGTAAGCTAGTGGAGTATCTCCTTTTCATGTGAGTGTATCACTATCAAACATACCCAATGCACCGATAGTATCTTTGAATTTTACTTCATATATCCCTATGTCTCCGAGTACTAGAGTGGTTATCCCTTCGGTACCGATAAACACTACTACCAGTCTTTCTAATGTGGTGGTTAATGGGGTGCCCACTATTCATTTTACATCCTCTCCCTTGTTCCAAAATTTTCATAATAATCCTAGTGGTTCCACTCCTTTCATCCAAGGGTATCCTTGGTATGGAGGACACATTCCTCCATCCTCTCCATATGTAGGTACCACAACTACTTTTTCAAGTGTGTATTCTAGAATCTTGAATCCTTTCTCAGGATCAAGTTTTCAAACTACAAGTCAGGCCTTGACCACACCAATTGGAAGATCTAATTTTTCACTATTCGGTGGAAGATCAATAACTCCCATATCGATGACACCTATTTCATTCGGAACCAAGAAAAATCAATATAACACACCTCAATTTAGTACCCCTTAGCTTTAAGATGGAATCATTTTCAAAATAGTGTCACTTATTCACAGTCGGTGACTAGGGGAAACCCCAACCAACCTTATGTTAGAATTGGTGTAGCAACTTCCTCACACCAAGTTACCCAATACCAAACTATAGCTCATCCTCGACTTCCTTCTATGGAAATGTTAAACTTTGTAGACCTTTGAAAACTAATGAACGAACCTATGTGCCATGATATGACTTGGCCACCAGTTCCTATCAAACTGCATTTAGATATTCCAAAATTTGAAGGGAAACCAGAGAGGACCATGGTGACCATGTCACAAATTTCCATATATGGTTCTCCTCAAACTCTTTGAACGATGATTCAATTCAGTTGAGGATTTTTCAAAGAACTCTGACAAGTGTAGTAGCTAAATGGTACATCAAACTCCCATCTGCTTCTTATGACAGTTTCTTTGATTAGCCATTGGTTTTCTCAATAAATTTCAACTTATGGTCTGGTATGTTGTCAGTTTAATCTTTTGTTTATTTTTTGACATAATAAAGTCACTCACATTTATGATCACATTCAGGAGTGAAGAAGAAGAAAGAGGTTGATTAAAGCTAATATTCCTCCATATTTTTTGTTGGAGTGGTTTTTGAAATCAGTTTACTATATATTTCGAAAGATGTTTTGACTTCTAGAGTGACAACTGAAGAGAAAGCCATTTTTAGATCCCAACATCTTGAATTAATTTATGCTCAGTATGGGATTATATCTGATATTATAACTGATGCTCCAATGTCTAATTCGAACTTTGTGAAACCAAATATTGGACCACATGTCGATGGCATTGTAGGTTCGGTTCAGTCACCCACTGTGGAATCATGGAAAAACAAATACATGAACTATCACTGAAATAGTCCGCGGTGGAATAAGCTAAGGTTGAGACCCCCTCCCCTTAGAATGCAGAATTTTTTAATGCACAATCCACCCCAAAGGGAACTCAAGAGTCTGGTGGAAAGAAAAAAAGGACTAAAGGGGAGGGAAATCAAAATAAACAAAATCCTACGAACATTACCAAGGGGGGAAAGAAAGAAAAGAAAAAGGTGAAGGTTCCATGCAAACTTTGTCCGGAAGACCACTTGACTTATCAATTCCCTTTGATGGAACAAGCTCAAAAGTTGTTGAAGAAACAACATGTTTTCCTTAAGGACCCTTTCTCACAGGAAAAAATGAAAGTTTGAGCGATCTAAAGAATTTCAGGGGCACCCAAAACACTCCCCCTACTAATCAATATTGCATTAACATGGTATGATCCCAAACATTATTGCAAACCAAAGACAAAAATTACGAATCTGAGTCATCGCACAAATATAAGAAACCTACCGAAGCACTAACCCTACTTTGGATTGAAAAACTGGCTGAACCTATGCTGAATATAGTGAAATGTGTCTTCAAGAAGACATACCATAACCCTAATGTGAGTTTTTATCCCAATTATTCGGTTGTGGAGGGCCTATCCTAAACTCCTTGTCATATGTCCACCTTAGAAGTGTTGCAAAGTTTCCCTTCACAACATAATGAACTTGTGGAAGCTATTGGTAGTATTGATTTTGTGAGCTTAATGGCTAATTTTGACTTATCTGATGTCAAACCCTGCTTTCCCTATCATGTAGCCATTCAAATAAAGGTAGTATGTGGTGGTAAAACTATTGGATGAAATTTCATAGATGAAGGTGCATCTACAAGTGTAATAGATGTTTTGTGTTGGAAATATTTGGGATCCCCTAAGTTGGTCTCGTCAAATACCTTGATGATCGCTTTCGACGGAAGGTATTTTCATCCACATAGTATACTACCTTATTTTAATATAGAATTTGCAGGGAAAATGGTTTTAGTAGAGGTAGAGGTTGTTGATTCTCCTTTGGACTACAATTTAATCATGGGTAGGAATTGGACCTATACCATGTGCATTATTTCGTCATCAATATTTCGTGTCCTTTTTTTCCCCCATTAAGGAAAGATAGTGACTATTGATCAATTGTCATATACACGGAAGAGTCATATGAAAACATCAAATTCCAATGTTCCCTTCATTTATCAATATTTCCTGGTGAACAAAATATTAGGAGCTGGGATGTATACGTCATTGATGGGAACTTTTGATTTTCCCACTCTATCAACTTTCTAGGAATAACTAGTGTATGGAATAATTGTTTGTGTAGTTGTAGATAGAACGTATCCATGGTTTCTCCCTTCACAAGTCAATACTAATGTGCCCTTATCAACAAAAAAAATAACTTACTAAGCTACAATTGATGCTAATTTTTATTCCCTCTCGACTCCTTCCATCTCAAAGGATCTAGAGGAAGCCTATGTGTCAGCATGGGCATTGAACTCAACCTATTCACGTGATTTATTAGACATGGTTTTACCATCTGATGAACCCATTTTGTAGGCCATGATAAGACCTAATAAAATATGTGAAGATTTACACCACGATTCCTATTTCCTACCAGAGCTAAGCATATTTGAAAGTTTTGAGTTCCATGTGAGACTAAGTGAAGGTCTTAATCAACCTGTAAATCATTTTCCTAAAGAAGAAGTGTTCACAAAAAGGTAACATGTCCAACATCTCCACAACCATACCCATCAACATCTCCACCAAACTCAACCTCATGCAAAATGTTCACATCGGAGCAAGTGGTTCACCTGAAGAAATTTCCACTTAAACATATGTGTTCAAGGAATTCTATGATGTGTTTGTCTAGTCTTATGATGAGATGTCAGGAATCAACCCATTTATAGTGGAGCATGAAATAATAACATACCCTAATGCTGGACCTGTTTGAAAAAATTTACGCCTCATGAACATGTGGAAAATGACATCCATCAAGGTTGAAGTTGAAAAACTATTAAAAGTTGGTTTCATATAACCCCATCTCATTAATAGAATGGGTATCCAATCGAGTAACGATAGAAAAAAATTGGAACTATACTTGTCTATACAAATTTCAGATACCTAAATAAGGCATGTCCTAAGGATAACTGTTAACAAAAAAAAGTGTTCACCTAGCTCTCCATGGCCTAAACCATTTACATACATCATATCCCCACCATATTTCACTTACTTTTGACCTTAACAATTGTATTTTCCATAAAAAAAGGATCCAAAACATTAATATTTACTATGGTTTACCCTCATTCTCTTCCAAAAAAGGTTAAAAAACCCTAATAAGGGTCAAAAACCCTAAAAATGGTAAAAAAAACCTAAAAAAGAGATAAGATAAAAAAAACCACAGAAAAATACCATGGGTTAACCTTGGGTCAAGAAAAAACCTAAAAATTTACTATAAATACATTGTGAAGGTCTCAGCAAAAAGACTCATAACCTTTATTTTCATTTTCATTTCGTGAGTACGTTGAGACACCTTTTTCTCTTAGGTATTAACACGCCCCTTTTTTTGCCACCATCTCATTTCCATACCATTCCCACTTAGTATGTTCAAACATTCTCCTTACCCACTTGGAGAACTAGCATGTGGAGAGGCGGACCACTTCCGAGACAACCACGGTGTCCCACTTTACAAGAAAGAAGGTATAATTTTTGTTTTGTTTTGTTTAGTCATTGTGTATATTTGTTTTATGTTACTAATCTTGTTTGTTGTTGTATTTTTTCATGAACTCTCTCTTACAGTCCTATTGACCTAAGGTTGGTTCTTTTGCACATAATAGGGGAGAAATCCTCGTTATAGTTTTGGCGACTCCAATGGTTTTTCCATAATGATCTCTATTTTGTAGGTTTGCTACATGTTTTTTTCCATTTTCTTCCCTCAATCGTCACCAATAGGGACCCCACGCAATCGATCTAAACTTTCTTTGTGTTTGTTCCTACCACCCCAACCCCGGTCGATTATGTTTTTTGATTTTTTTCCTATTTGGTGCCAGTTGCCCATATTGAGCCAAATGTCATGACCCAGTCACCTCTTTTCGCCCGATAAGCGTGAACACCATTGTGCCTTCATCCTCGATACGCGTGACCTGGCTCAAAGAGTTGGATCACGCCTATCTCGGCTCCTGAAGCAAACCCAGTCGACCCTGTGACCTTGTTTCAAGCGACCTAGTCACGTGAAACTTTTTGCTTTGCACGACTTGGTTGTTTCCTGTCAAAATTGCCTCTTACTTTATGTTTTGTGTGACCTAGATCGCCCTTGTTCCGCAGACAGGTACGACTTTCAGTTTACAGTCTGTTTCCAGTTCCTATTTCAGAACCCTTTCTGTCTCAAACCTCTGTCTAGACCTATTTTTCCTTCCAAACCTGATCTGTTATAGCCCCTTGCTCATTTCCTGCAAAAAGTCCCTTGTTACTCATTTTATTTTCAAAATTGGAATGAAATTTGTTTACATACAAATGCACACACATTCACACCATTAAGTGAACATGCTCAGTTCATGACCCCAATTAGAGCCTTACAAATTTCATTAATTAACTTAATAACATTCAGATCAAGGTATAAACCCTATCTACTTACCTGTGGGAAGTACTTGGGAATATCCCTAAAACTCATTGTGAGGAGTACCATAGGAACCTCGAAGTATCTAACCATTGATAGGACCTACTAAGGAAAAAGGGAAACGAGCCCTACCAGATTGACTAGTTCCCACCCGTGAGAAAAACAAAGAGATATCATTTGTGGAAAAGAGGTCATCAATTTTACCTGTGTCATGGAGTGAGGGGTACTGTCGCAATATGCAATCTGTCAGAAAAAATTGGTCTCTAAGTGACTCCTTTTGAACCAATAGGAAGCTGATTAAACCCAAGGTCCATATTCATTTCCCATCACTATAATAAGTCATAATTTCTCCACCATGTTACTCCTATTGGATTAGGGGGTCACACCACTCATTTTGGTTCTTTGAATCATCTTCGTCGAAGAAATATTTGACAACACTCATAACCTTCAGAGTTGCACAAGGCCTTTGAATCCGATTCAAATTCTCACCAATCCAAACCCACTTTGTTCACTACCCCATCTAGCCCCATGGATGACGTGCATCCAGATCCCTTAAACGAAGGGATATTTGGTAGTGTACCTATGTCCTTCCCACCCGTAATCATGGGCATCCCCTCTAGTGCGCCTGTTGCCACTACACACACTATTATTGGTATGCTACTAACTAGTGGCGGCCCCACACTAGCTACTGTGGTTCCTACCATACCACCTTTTGTACCTAGGGGAAGTGGCCCTTCCACATCCATTCTGACTATTCCTACCATGGGAATTCAACCTCATACAACCCCAGGTATGCATGGCAACTACATTCCTACAGCCACCAGCACCATTGCTGGTCCTTCCTGAGCCAACCTCGACCCTACCCTACTTTTCATGGCTAGTCTCAACCTGCCATATTTGGAACGGTTTACCAATGAATCCATCAGTCATCAACCACATTGGTCTCCCATTCCTACAAATATTCCCTCAGACATCCCTAAGTATGAGGGCAAGGAAGGTGAGGACCCACAGAAACACATAATGTCTTTGTGACTTATGGTGTTCATTAAACAACATTGTGGATGACTCTGTTAGATTAAGGTTGTTTCAACACACACTTATGGGTGCTGCAACCAAGTGGTACATTGAGCTTCCACGTGCCACTTACCCAGACTTCTCCTCAATCTCTTCAATGTTTCTTCAATACTTTTAACTACCCATCCATTATGATGAGGGAGTGGAGATCTTATTATCCTATTGCCATACCACCACTACCCACATCACGGATCATATCCAAGAGTGGCGGAGTCGATGTAGTTTGTGAAAGATCCAATTGGACGATAGGATCTTCCTTGACTGGTTTCTAAAAACCTTACTCCCCTACATAGACAAGGACGTCGCATCTGAGCAACCCCAAATAGAGGAAGAATCCATCCTTAAGGCTCAACGGTTCGACATTATCTATACCCAGTTTGGGTACTTATATACCATCATACTCGATTTTTCATGATTCGAAACCTCTCAGTGTGATATGTCGGGGCATTCCACTCTGTCGACAGAGTCATTAGCTCTAGCACCCAACACCCTTGTAATGTCCCCGACCCTCTGACCGACGAAGAGGATGCTACTAACACCAAACATGCAAGAAAACAGCCCCATGACATGAACAGGCATATAATGCTGAAATAAAAAGCTTAAACATAATACATACTAAGATGCATAACCCTTCATATACATAGCGGAAGCAACAAACATTCATTCAATCATGCCACATGTTCATCATATTCATTAATCAGTAAATATAATTGCAGAGGTAAAATAGACATGAATACTCATCTGATAAGAACTCGTCCCACAACCAGCTATGTCGTTGCAACGTTCCACCCAACCATAGGCCAACATGCTCATCAATCTCTCAGCAACACTGCCACCCCCAAGCTGGGCATGATTCCTCAAGGAATAAGGGTCAAAGCAGGCTTACACATAGCCAAGGTACACCAATCAGCCAAGCCCACACAGTAGGGTTTATCAGGCCATCAAGGAGCTAGGAAAGGATAAATACTAAGTTGGTGGCCTCAAACACCAGTTTTCTCAAGCATACCCAGCCTCTAATCCTACTCTCAATAGTTCAAAGACCAACCACTGCATACCACAGCAAAACAAACAATTCACAGCTCTGTGAAGAAGATGAAGACCACAGGGTGACAACCCCAAACAAAAGGATGAACACGGCTCAAGCCCTCAAGACAAATTAGAGTTGTTCTTGGCCCTAGCATGGCCAAAACAATTCAGCAGCAATTGAAGAAGACACTTGCACACATAGCAACCCAAAACCAGGGGAACACAACAGCCCCAATATCACAATGAAAAGATGGAAACATTACACTGTATGCAATTGGGAAAGAAGCCAAAATCATAGCATGGACAGGGGAAACATAGACACACAGCAAGACCTCAAAAGGATGTTTGTACATTCAGCAACCCAACCAGGGATAGATCAACAGCTCAATCCCATAAAGAAACAACAGAAAAAACACGCAGTCTACAGATGTGGAAGGAACCGATTCTCTATCTGCATGTGAGGGAAAAAGACACAGCCAAAGCAAAACTGTGAATGAAAAAAACAGAAGGAAACCACAACATGGGTCATGATGAACAGCAGACCACTCCACGATCTAGACACACCAACAACGTTGCCCAACAATGGTTCCTTCTCAACTGTGAAGCCAATGCCCCCTTCGCAATCGACAATGGTGGAGTAAATAGAATTCCACATAGTCTGGAAATGGTAGAAGATACAAACTCCCTGCATGAATAGGAGGAAGACATATCACCCAAAAAACCATGGAAAACACCCCATATTGAATAATCCCAGCAACGATTTACAGTCCCCCAATGGAGGGGTCGCAGCACAGACTTTTTGTCTGAACGCGAGGAATAACCTTTTCTTCGATTAATAGGGCGGTGTGAAAGGAAGGGCGAACCCAAACAAAGGGATGTGGAAGCTTTTATCTCAGCCCGTGTGAGAGGAGATGAATAGACTCGCAATCAACCTAGTGGGTAGACCATCCGCTACCCAGAAGGCATGTCGTGGAGAGTGGGTGCAGGCGTGAGCGTGGTTTTCCTACCAGCCAATCACTATCCCTCCTAACAACATAAAACTAAGGTGGTGGTTTAAGGAGACAAAAAGAGAGTGGCGACACATGGCTTTTCCACATGGGTCCAGGTTTAGCAATCCCCCCCCTTACCCTTAGGAATCATTCCCTTTTCATTTAACGTTGCACCGTCGTAGCTAGATGTAGGTTTAATTAAATTGATGTGCATATTTACATGATGCCAAAGCTATAATGTGTCGAATAGCATGATATACTATCGGCAATGATTCCTATTGCCAAAACATAACACACCCGAATCGATGGTGGGGATTTTTCCTTTAGCTCCTCACCATGGTTAATTACAAAATATACATCATGTACCCTTTAATGTAAACGGGGTCAAAACCAGGGTATTAGAACCCTCAATTCTACATGGCACCTCTCATTATTCCACCACACTCGGGTCACACCCATCATGTTTCCCAACCCAGTTATGCCTCTAATTACTCACATATGTTTTCTCAGTCTAGAGCCACCCCCTCCTATGCACCTTCGGTACCAACTCATCACGTCCATGGATCGACTTGTTTGACACAATCATGTTCTGGAAATATGGGTGCATTTGCAACCCCTCATGTTCCTCGAGTCTATTATGCACCACCTATGTAACACAATCTGGCTCTGGCCCCGACTCTAGTTTCTATGAGATAGGTTTATGCCCAAAAAAAACTTCCTAACCAACCCACCCCCAATAACCAACAAGGGAAGGGAAATAACAAGCGAGTTAGAAACCGAGGAAATACTCAAATGCAAGGAAGAGGCTAGCAAACCAAACCCCCCAAAAAAATGGTGTTGAACCTCCTGCACAGAATCCCCAATGACCCAATCGATGGGGGAAGAACCCATAGTTACGAACTAACCATCAATGTTCTCTTTGCAACACCTATAATCATTACACTCATCTGTTTCCTCGCATGGCTTGGGTCCAACAACTTCTCCAGAATGACCAACAACATGACCCGAATGTAGCTGCTTCGACTCAGCCAAACCCAACACCAGCAGGTCCTCTGCCTGTGGTGCTACAAAAATCCCTACCACACCAAGGGATGGTCACAACCCAACCCTTGGCCCCACCTGCTCCCACAGCTTTGGCTCCTCCCCCACTTGCTGAGGCTGGTGTCCATCACCTCATGATGTTTTCATCTGAATTCAACCTTAAGACTCGACGCAACCAGTATGGCTCCACCATTGAAACCACTGACCCATCACCAACGTCTACCTCCACTACCCTTGACATGTCTCTCCACTTACCAAGGCCCCCCTGTAGATGGGGCGGCCACAGCTCCATGGTTTCTTATGCATCGTGTCACAAACAATGTTACTGCCAGAGCTGATCTCAACTACAACATAGTTGACGACTTGGCCCAGTCTCCCACATCCATGTCCACTTTGAAAGTGCTCAATACTTACCCAACACAATGTAAAGCATTGTTGTCCAACTATCAGCTCCACCATCGTCAGCGTATCCATTCCATCCTTGTTAGCTGTTGGACTAGGATTATTTTCCAACGCCCCTATGATGGACACCTTTTTGTCCTTACCTCCTACATCTTCATTGATTGAGATATCATATTTTTGCACCATCACTTCTAGTACTATTTCCACCACATATCAACCTCAACCTCACTCACTAGGAAACTAATGGAGTTCATTCCTGATTCACACGATTCCCTTCATGTTTCCATCATCTATTGTCATGAGTAAGACCGTCATGGCTAATCTAAACTTACCAAAATTTACATTGGGAATTTCTTTTTGGTACCTCAAGACACCCACCCCACCCCTGACTTCCCAGGTTGTGTTGACTCCCATCCAACCCATTGAGATGGTGTCACACCCACTTC
Source organism: Pseudotsuga menziesii (assembly GCA_001517045.1). Classification (NCBI taxonomy): domain Eukaryota; kingdom Viridiplantae; phylum Streptophyta; class Pinopsida; order Pinales; family Pinaceae; genus Pseudotsuga; species Pseudotsuga menziesii. Next base: position 75,860 of record LPNX010526887.1, on the reverse strand, counting down.
CTGGTTCGTCAAAGACTCTACCCGTCTCCAAGCCTTCCCCTCCTCCTCCAAAGAAGGTTCAAGGAACATTAGGGGAGTTTTGAGCTCAAAAATGGGCCTCAAAACAAAAATTGTACAATTAAATTCACTTGATATGAACCAATAGGATTCAATATGATGATGTCAACCATAAGGGTAAAATTTGAAAAAACAAATGGAGGTAAAAAGAAAAACTATTTTTTCTTATAGTATTTTTGCCATATCTCGTTATGGGTTTACCCAAATTTCAAGTTTGAGGACTCGTTGAATGTGTAATTTAATAATGCATCCAACCAATACCCACACTACATACTTTCGAGATACCCCCGACACCCAAAAATGAAAATTTCAATAAAAACATATTTTAATAGTATAATACGTTTTTTTATTGAAATTTTCACTATTGGTTGCCCTAGGTACCTCAGAAGTATGTGGTGTGGGTATGGGTTGGATTTGGAATTAAATTCCGCATCTAATGAGTCCCCAAACTTGAAATTTGGGTGAATCGATAAGAAGATATATCAAAAATACAATAAAAAAAGTAGTTTTTTTCCCCTCCATAATTTAGAACATTTATTTTATTATTATAACTCTTATTTTATTATTTACCTTATGAGGCCAATTTTATACCTCAAAAATCCCCTAATGAGGCCTCCAAAGCAACAAATGAACCTCGTCCAGCTCCCCCTTGCACATTGCGTGATATCCACAGTCATGCGACACAAAATTGTCCAAAGCTACCTATCCTTCGCAACCACATGGATGCTATGGATACATTTGATGGCACTCCATTAGTCACCATCCTAAATCCGCTGATGGTTAAGAAGACGTCCTTGCGAACCAACCATCCTTGTGCAGTGTGCGGCTTGTATGGTCATTACTCTCACCACTGCCCCAACTTGCCCGAATATCAATTAGCCCTTAGAAACCTTTGGAAACACTCTTGTGAGTCTGACATTACTGTCCTTAAGGAGATCCACCCTCCGTTTTCTTCCTTGGACACGACCAACACCATATACATGATCTCCATTTCCTCTAGTCCTTTTGTTCCCTCAGACATAGAAGATCACTCTGACCTCTCTACGCATTGTTTTAACAATGATAAGGAAATCCTTGAAGCTATGTCAACTCATGAGTACCCTTGGGATGGCATGCACCATCACTCATTCTTTATTATCAATGAACCTTTTTCATCGTCGAATCAGTACTCAGTTGAATCCAAAGAATTCATCCATGGAAAATTAGACTAGTTTAAAAACCTCATTCCGACACCAGACGCCTTTGAAGAGGGAAACATGGCCAACATTTCATCGATCATTAAGGTCAATATATCAACCAACCCTAAGGTAGTTGAAGATATCACACTTGGAGCATCTTGCTTCCCTGAATAATTTTCTTCATACAAGGCACTTTTTCAAGAGTTTCGTGATGTTTTCTCTTGGTCATATACTGAGATGCTTGGGCTTGATCCCTCTATCGTTTATCATCGTATTGACACATGGCATGATGTAGCACCTGTTTTGCAAAAATAAAGATCAATTCACCCCAAAAGGGCTCCCACTGTAAAAGTTGAGATCGATAAATTGCATAAAGCAGGTTTCATATACCCCATTGCATATACCACTTGTGTTTCTAATCCTATTCCCATTAATAAAAAACAAGGTACCATTCATGTTTGTAGTGACTTTCATGATTTGAACTTGGCATGTCCCAAGGACGATTTCCCCACTCCATTCATTGACCAAATCATTGATTCCTGTGCTAGAAATGAATTCTTTTCTTTCATGGATGGTTTTTCCGGTTATAACCCAATTCAATTCTGGAAAGAGGACTAGTACAAGACTGCGTTCACAACCTCCTGGGGCACGTTTGCATACGACATTAGTCCATTTGGCCTCAAAAATGTTGGAGCCACTTTTCAGTGGTCCATGATGTTCTGCTTCCATGAACTTATCCAGATTATCTTAGTCTACCTAGACAACCTCATCTCTTACTCTTGGAAGTATTCATAGCATCTAGAAGACTCGCGTCAAGTCTTCTTGCAATGTCACAAACACAACGCCTGCTTGAACCCCCCTTAAGTGTGTGTTTTTCATCCCAGTTGGGAGTTTACTCAAATTTATCATATATCACAAAGGGACTGTGGTCTATCCTTCAAAAGTTCAAGCCATTTTGAATCTTCCCTCTCCACGTACTTTGCGCCAATTGCAGAGTCTCCACAGTAAGGCCAATTTGCTTCGCTGGAGGTTCTATACCTAGATTCAGTCACACACCATGAGTACACTTGGGTCATAGTTTTTATTTTTATTTTTGCATCTTTTTTACCCCGAGATGGTGACCCCCTCCAGTAGTTGGTCCATGTCTAGCTACAGTGATTCCATTATAGCACTTTGTCGCATCCTTTGCATGTGAGAGACTAGATATAACCTCCACCCTTCCCCTTTGCCACTGGTACCCCACTGAAGGGTACGGTCCCACATCTACACATGTGCATAGACGTATGTCACTTGTATGATCTAGATACCACTATGACAACATACCGTATGATCATAGTGGTATCTAGATCATAGACGTATGTCACTTGTATGATCTAGATACCACTATGACAACATACCGTCAGGTCCTTGGATCTGTCCTAGAGTTTGAGGCCTCCCTGTATCTCCCTGGTAGTCTATACTCATGTATGGATAGTCCTACATAAGGACATAAAGTTGCCACCATTGTGCAAAAATCACCTAGGTAGAGAAACGACCCACTAGACTACCTCCCTCCCTACTTTCCTCGATCCATTTCCTAGAGTCACATCGATTTTCATGACACCACATGAATCACACATTCTATGTTGAGATGGCTTCGTACCCATAAGCCTCCATTTGGTCTAGTTTTTCCCCAGGCACCAGTGCACCAAGGGAAACATCACTAGTTGGTAGTCAGAGTCATCTCGAGTCCATTTGAGACATCGTTTGCACCACCAGGTTCATTTTTCTACTATTTGTCTTTTGACGAGACCCTTGTCTCATGCTCTCACTATGATTTTTTTCCCTTTCTTGGAATTCACCCTGATTCACATGCCATCACGTGAATCTCCCATTGTATGTATTGGCATGTTCACAAGCCATCCGCTCCATCCATACTGCACAGTTGGCCATATTTTACCACCATCCATCATCCTGTAAGGGGGGCCCATCAGTGTTCTGTATTTATGCCCATCAACCATGTTCACAACATAACCTCTTTCCATATATCGAACACTTCCCCCTTGCTTGATTGACCACTATCGAGTTTCTATTAAGCTCTTTTCTGAATCCTAAAAGAATGAAAACATTTATGAGCACACTTTCTTCTTTTAACACTCATTAAAGTATTTGAAAGGGAATCTATGTAGCCTCATTTATTTCCTTTTTTGGACTACGTAGACTATCATAAGAAAAGGACCACCCGGCACATTCAATCCATGAACGTTTCCCTTTGCATCCTTTTATGCTTTCTCGGACATTGGGACCATACTTTATGAAAAATCTCATCATGGGTTTTCTTTAAGCTCTTTTCCATCCCTCTCATCAAGAAAATATCACCAAGCAAACTTGGTTTCGTTCATGCTCGTAAAATTATTTGAATGATGGTCCAGTTAGTTTATGTTTAACCTTTTGCATCTTGGATAGACTACCAAGGGTAAAGAAGTCTCCCATCCCCCAAAAGGGTGGGAGAGCTATCCTTTGTACACTTTTATCCTTTTTCGGTCTTAGGAGACTACATATGAAAAAGAGACCCCACCGGAGTCTTCTTCCTGTTTTTAGAATCTCTAAACATAAAATCACCATCAAGCATTTACTTTCTCAGGCTCGCTAAAAATCCACGAGATCATGTCATAACGGTGTCTTTAGGTGCCACTACATATATCATAGTTTGGAATCTTTCCCCCATTGGGTCACCTTTGTTCATATTATTCTACGACGAGTCTTCCTTGGATCCCCTGGATATCACTAGTCCAATTACCTCCCTCCATATTTCCCATTGTAGTTATCTTCCCGGTATTACAACTATGATCCCTTTCCCATGATTCAATTTCATTTTCGTCTAGGTTATCCCTGTCGTCATACTCTAAACAATGGAAGTTTGAGTCCCCCATACTCCCTTGCCCCTATTCCCCCATTCATTGTGTCAGCCCCCATATTGTTTCACATATTTGGTGATCGCCCCTCGTGCTTCTTGTCAAGGACAGGTCATTGCCTTGATTAGTTACAGGTCTCCCTCTGTAGACATCAACCAGTCTATTCCATAGGATAGACCCAGAGGTCCCTTTATTTTTTGTTTCATCCACCTCATTAATGAGTTCCTTGGACCACTTGAGAGGAGTCATTAGTGCCTCTCGGGATGTTGTGTCTCATGTGCTCGACTTCAGCTACATCATCACACCATTGAGATTCATACATGGTATCGGTCAATTTATTATTTGGTCGAAGACCCCAGTTGTCACCTAACTCTAGCACATTGTTGAGTCTACTATGGGACCCAGATAGTTTCTTGTCTCTTTTGATTTTTGGGTTGCGTGAGAGATAGTGTTCGGAAGCCCTAGTGTTGTGATTCCATGTATCTATAGTAATTGATGTCGCATATTGTACCACAAATATTCTTACTTTCATTCATTGAATCCATATATATGTACACCTCCAGATTCAATAGAGCATCAGTTGTGATGATATTGCATTCCATGAGAATTCCATTGTTACTATGTATTAGTTCTTCATATCATCATTGTATTCAACCTCTCATTTAGGCCACCATTATGTATCATCATTTGTATATGTATTGATCGGCTCCCATATTGTTGAGACTTGATCCCATTATTTATTCTTTTGGCATTATTATGAGCATGGGGATTCCCGCCTCGTCCATAAACATGTCACACATTTGTATCTCATCCATTTTTTTGGTAACCAATAATAAAAAACTAAAATCCATCATGGATCGAATGAGGGATCTCCACTTCTCCGCTGGTCTCTCTAGTCTCTCCATCATTTCCATGATCCTATGATGTCCATCATCCATACAATGAGCTCCTACCCTCACACATCAGGGGGCAATCTGTTAACACAAAAAAAGTATTCACCTAGCTCTCCATGGTCTAAACCATTTAGATGCATCATGTCCCCACCATATTTCCCTTACTTTTGACTTCACAAATGTATTTTCCATTAAAAAAGTTCCAAAACATTATTATTTACTATGGTTTACCGTCATTCTCTTCTAGAAAAGGTTATAAACCCTAAAAAGGGTCAAAAACCCTAAAAAGGGTTCCAAAGCCCTAAAAAAGAAATAAGTTCCAAAAACCACAGCAAAATACCATGGGTTAAACTCAGGTCAAGAAAAACCCTAAAACTTTACTATAAATACATTGTGAAGGTCTCACCACAAAGACTCATAAACTTTTTTCTCATTTTCATTTCGTGAGTATGCTGAGAGACCTTTTAATCTCAGTTATTCACACACCTTTTTTTTTCCACCATCTCGTTTCCATACAATTCCCACTTAGTATGTCGAGACATTCTTTGTACCCACCTGGAGAACCAGCCTGTGGAGAGGTGGACCACTTCCGAGACAGCCACGGTGGCCCACTTTACAATAAAGAAGGTATAATTTTTATTTAGTTTAGTTTGGTCATTGTGTATATTTGTTTTATGTTACTAATCTTGTTTGTTGTTGTATTTTTTCACGAAATCTCCCTTACGGTCCTATTGAACTAAGGATGGTGCTTTTTCATGTAACAGGGGAGAAATCCCCATTACAAAAACTACCCCACACCTTTTATAGATCAAATAATTGACGAATGTTCTGGTAGAGAGGTATTTTATTTTATAGATAGTTTCTCGAGATATAATCAAATTCAAACTAAACCCAAGGACCAACATAAGATTGCCTTCATCTACTCCTGGGTTACTTTTGTGTATAAAAATATTTTGTTTTGTTTGAAGAATGTTTGGGCTACTTTCCAATGGGATATCAATTTTTATTTTCACAATATAAAGCATATTTGTGAACCTTACTTGGATGATCTTTTGGATCATTCTAGAAAAATAAAAGATCATCCCGATTATCTGTGTTTGGTGCTTGAATGTTCAGCACTATAAGATTCACTTAAACCCCCATAAGTGTGCCTTTTGTGTTGAGTAGGGATGATTGTTAGGTTCCATAGTCTCCAATAAAGGTATTAGGGTCAACCCATTAAAAGTTGAGGCGATTATGAATCTTCCTCCTCCTTGGACTATTCGAGAAATTCAAAGTATACAGGGTAAGTCTAACTTTCTTAGATAGTTCATAGTGAATTATGCCAAGATAATGAAGTGTTTCATGTGCTTGCTTAAGCAAGTCACCCATTTTATATGGGATGAATCCGCTCAACAGTATTTCAAGGAATTAAACAAAGCATTATTATCATCCTCGTTGTTGCATCCACTAGATTACACCAAGGATTTTATATTGTATATGGTCGCATCAAACTCTATGGTTGATGTAATGTTGATTCAGGAAGATGAAGCGGCTACAGGAGCATGTCATCTATTATCCCAATTGGGATTTGGCTGGACCTAAACTAATATATTCAAACGTAGATAATTTGGCCTTGGAAGTAGTGTATGTAGTTCAAAGGATGCATCACTACATATTACTGAGGACAACTATTGTGGTGGCAGACATAAATCCATTTCAATATATTCTATCCTGAAAGATTGTTGGAGGAAATTTTAATCAATGGATTTTCATACTCTATGAGTTTGACTTATATTTTTAGTCCATTAAATCAAAAAAATACTTAGTATTCAAGGAACTTATCTCTAAGTTCCCAAGTGATCAAACTATAACGACAGAAGATGAATCATTTCCTGATGAACACATCTTCCTAATTTCAATCGATGATCCTTTTTATGGAGATATTTTGATATATCTCCAAACTTTGAAATGTTCAGTAGCCTTCTCATGAGAAGAGAAAAAAAAGTTACGACTAAATGTAAAAACTACCTCATTATTGCAGATACCTTGTATAGAAGGGTATATGTTTTTCTACATCATTGTCTCAATCATGAGGAGGGAAAGTTTGTCCTAAATGATTCTCATAAAGGAGCGTGTGGAGTCATTTATTTGGGTTAGCAATGACCCACAAAATTTTACGTGTTGGTTATTTCTGGACCGCCATCTTTAAAGATTATATGGAAGTTGTGAAACGTTGTCATCCATGTCAACTTTACACTAGAAAGATGCGGTCACATTCCACTTATTTACATCCCATCATCATGGTAAGTCCCTTCACCAACTGAGGGGTATATTTCATGACTTGCAACCCAGTACTTGATGGGGGAATAAATACATCATTGTTGTATTAGACTATTTTACCAAGTGGGAAGAGAAAATGCCTACCTTCAAAGTCGATGGTGAGATGGAAACATATTTTGTATTCAATCAAATTATTGCTAGGTTTTGTATCCCAAAGTAGAATGTCATGGACCATGGAAGTCACTTTCAAAACAAAATGATGACCGACTTGACTACTTTGCTAGGATTTAAACAAGACCACTCATCTTCTGTTTACCCGCGAGAGAATGGATAGGTAGAAGTTGTTAATAAAATATTAAAAACCATTCTAAAGAGGACTACTAATGCAAGTAGGTCAAATTGGAATGTTATGTTGTATCTTGCACTTTGGTTGTATTAGATGACAGTCAAGACTACCACGAGATTCTCCCCTTTCCAACTCGTCCATGGGGCAGAAGCATTTTCCCGTATAGAATGCAAAATTTTGTCATTAAAAATCGCAGTACATGTGCTACCTAACACTTTTGACATAGAATAAAAACTGTTGCATCTAGAACATCTAGATGAACAACGTAGAGATGTGCTAAAAATAAATGAAGAAAATAAAGCACAGTTCAAAAACTAGTAAGAAAAAGTTGTAAAATCTAGGGTTTTCTCTGAAGGAGAACTTGTCTTGGTTTATGACTCGGATAAGGAACCCTTGGGAGAAGGAAATCTTATGTCCATGTGGTTGGGTCCATATGATGTGTATAAATTCTTGAATAAGGGTTTTTATGAACTAGTCTACTATGATAGTAATAAGTTTCTGTTGCCAAATTTCTGTGGTGATAGGTTATTCCGATTACATCTCTAGTAATAAGTTTCTTGAACCCCGAAATGGGCTCTACTTGAAAAATTATTATGCCTAGGAAATATGCTTTTTATTGTACATATATGTATACATTTGTAATTAGTTATCACTTATTAGTGTTTCTTACATAAATCTGGTAAATGTTTTAGATGCCGATGGAGATATTTATAATATTCATTGACGGCGCAAGTCATCACACTTGCAACCTGGATTAAGCCGCATGGATAATATATGCACCTACAGGACAACTAGTCACCTCATGAGGTGGTTGTTTAGGTTCTGCAACTAATAATATGGTTGAAAACACTTTAGTTATTGAGCTACTAAGAGATGTCACCCTACATGATATTATGTGTCTGGAGATCAAACTTGAATCCCAGTTGCCAGTCTCTCAATTCAATGGATAATATCAGGTAAGAAATACTACACTAGTACGTTAGATCCTACGAGTTAGATTAATTAAAAGAAATTTCAATCACATCACATATAAGCAAATTCCAAGGAATCAAAACACGTTAACTGGATCATATGCAAATTATATATTATATTGGAATTTGTCACATACATTGTAAAAATATTCAGATAAAAACATAGAAACACATAAGTCGTCACACACACACACACACACACACATATGTCAAATAGGTCCATACAAATCGATTCCTGGTCCAAAAATATCCAGTAATAAGTACATCAAAATACAAAAATGAGATCACAATCCCCCAAGATGCTAAAAAATTATGGAAACTCTGCAGCTGTCTCGACAAAATCCTCTCAATAGCACAAGATAGTCCTAGACACCTTCCTAATAAAGCGTCACCATGGAGGAGGAACACCCACTACATGCTCCTACATATCAAGGGGAATTCTCTTCATCCTCAAAGTCGAAATTTCATGAGCAAGGAGAGATAACCTTCCCTCTACGACTCAAAGCATGGAATCACCACCACCTCCCTCAACTAGTCCAACAAATGTCCTACGATGGCCACCCAGCCAAACAGGTCCAACATCGGCATCACACAAGCATGGCTTGGACTCGTATATTTTTTGCATGTATATATACTGATTTACAAAAAAAATAAAAATAAAAATTTAAATATTTGAAAAGTAAAAGACATACTTCTCTGTCTCCATGCCTCTCCAGGGGGTAGTACGAGCTCAGGGTCACCACGGAAGTCTAGTCTAGCATAAGGAAACTGCTCAAAAGCATGAACTTGTCTACTCCACCACGCATAAAACTCATCATCATAGGCTCCTTGAAAATCACCCTCCCTGCCAAGAAAAAATATATCCCCACCTCATGATATTAGGCTCATGTGGATGTGGATGAGGGAGTACAACCCTAAGGCTCTGTACAAGTACCCGCTTGAAGAAGAAGGCCACTAGGACGACGGGGTATCCGAATTTATTTTTCTTCCCTAACTTACAATTGTTCAGTTGCTTCTTCGTGTTAACAACTAATATGGAACACCAGTCAAACACTACTTTCCTCTGACATTCCACTCCAAGGTGCATATGATTACGAGTATCTATGTGCAATGAGGATACACCTGCCACCCATGTGATGGTGCTTACTATCACCTTGAGTAGAAAGCTATATATCTGGCCAATAGGAACTTGTGTGCCAAATTTATGGGATCTGTGAAAGCAATAAGTGTTCACATAATCCTAAACACTGATTGTACCCCCACCACGACTAGAACCACTCAAAATTACCAGCATACCTCTATGCAATAAACTTGTGATAAAACAGATATCTTCTGTAGTGATATCCATTGTTTCACCTTAAATATTAAACATGTCTTGGTCAAGATCCAAAAGTCACACTAGGGACTCTAATAATCTCAATTGTGTGCACATGTTTGTTGTTCTAAAAAACTTAAATAAGCCACATCGGCGAGGAGCAGCTAATGTTAATGGATCTTTTAAGGCCTCTCTATCAAGATCCTCATGCTCCCTCTCCCTCCATTTAAGCACCATCGTCAATGCAAACATGAGTTGCTAGGTTTATTTTCATCACAAAAATCAAATCCACACAATATGCAACTGTAGTGTACCATATGCGGGTTTCCTATTGCAGATCCACATATTTTTCTTGATTACACAAGTTTGCAACGGGATACCTACGTATTCTGCATGGTTCCCTTTCAAACTTGAAAAAACACCTAAAAATGGTAGGGAGGCTTGAAAAATGGTATGAAATGAAAGAGTAGAGAAAGAGGAATTATCTACAAATTACGGTAATCAATTTGGTCCAGCGGTTTCACCGTAGGAATAATTTGAAGTTCGAGGGTAAACCCTTTCACTATGTAATGGTAAAAGTCAAAATGAATTGTTTTTTAACTAATTTTACTATTTGTAACAAAAAATTCAAAATTTTGACCCACTTTTCTATAGTTTTTGGTTATTTATAAACATTTTGACTAATAGCGCATTGATTTTGTCAGATTTTCAGCTCATGGACGAAAGTTGGATGTATTTCTTGGCATATAATGTAGGATTTGGTCCTATTGCATATTCCATTTATACCTGATCATGTTTTGAACCGTAGGATTCATGTTTATCTATGGAATGTGATATATAACCTCATTTATCCCTTCAAAACAACATTGTTCTTCCATGGATTAGAACTAACCCAACATGGGTTTCCCTAGTTACAAAATCTTTTTCCATTTCAGCACCCATGCTTCTTATTGCTAGGTATTGGAAGACTTGATAGTTATGTTACATGCAAAAGATGAACTTCATACTTGATATGTTACAAACCATCCTTTATTATAGGGCTTCCATCATATGGATTTATCTTCAAGACTTGGTCTGACTCCTTACATATGACTATATTGTCGAGTTACTTGTTCTTTCAGGCTCATTAAAGTAAATGAAGGATCATCCACATTGGTATAAGATTAACCCTTTTCTAGACCATGTGGATTACTTACGAAAAAGGAATAATCTAGCTCACTATGGCTAAAGGAGTATTTCTAGGTATAGGTTTATCCCTTTTTTAGGCCTAGAAGACTAAATTTACAAAAAAGGAACCGGTTTGAGCTTACTTTTTATTTTTCATGCTCTGGATTAAAATATGAAAAATATTCCGAGTGTCTTTATGCCATTATCATGCTCGTTAAAACTTAGTATAAAACATTGAGTTTATTGTTGTCTACCCCATACTCGTAAATAAATGGAACATACCGAGTGATCTTTCCTTCCTTCACACTTGTTAAACAAAGGATATATGCTTTCTTTTGAAGGAGTGTTGGTTCGGTGATAGTTTACCCCTTTTTCGGACCTTATCGACCAATTACGAAAAAGGTATACATTAGTTCTTTGGAAGCTGACTCGAGGTATCCTTTGCATTTTTTAACACTTTTTCGAACTCGGGAGACTATCTTTACGAAAAAGCACCCCCCTAGAGTCTTCTTTGGAGTTTTCAGAATCTCAAATTATGAAAACACCAATGATCATGTACTAATTCGAGCTCATAAAATCCATGAATCAGTGCTTCATCAAGCAATATTCTATCTCTTCTTCAAGCTTGCTCAAAAATTAAGAAGGTTTGAAGTTTACTTTCTTGGACTCCTTAAAAATTAACAAGAAAGGAAGGAAGGAAATACTCTCCTTATTATAAGTTTGTTGTAAGCAATTCCCTTGAACAAAGCACCAATTTAAGCTTCATGGTACTCATGTTTCACTTTCCAACTTCCCAAATTCAACTATCACTTTGAGTTATTACTCCTCCATTGTTTACTATGTCATAGTACATGGGGAATCTGTTTATGTCTCCTACATTGCATATAAGTCTAGTTGTTTATATTGAAGTTTCAATATGCCTTGAGTCATCTCTATGTCATGCTCATTGTTCGAGGATTCCTAAGCCTCTGTTCATATACCTCAAGTTTCAAGTTTGTTATAGCTGATTTTACCACACATGTTTATTGCCTTCCCTGTCCCTCTGCATATCCTTTAGACCCCATGGACTGATATTTTACCTTTGATGTTTCCAAGTTCATCCCTATAAACACCTATTTATTTTTGTATGTGACTTTTAAACCCATACTCGCGTGTATACATGGATTTTGACCTTAAACCCACATACATCAAGATGTGTGCATAAATTGAAATATTTTTGTAGTTTTCCTTCATCTGTGTCTGAACCACTTGACTCTTGGCCTTCCATATTCCTCGAGATCACTCGGATTTGACCCTCCATTACCCCTTTGGAGTGTTATATAAGGAACCCCTTGGATACATTGAGGAGGAGGAATTGAAAAGCAACAAAACTATAGTCCATTGTTTCCATTGCTTGAATATACTTGAGTCTGCATCCCTTTGTCCCTTTGGAGCACTTTGTGTTCTTCCCAAGCTTTACTTTGCTTGTGAGGTTGCTATCGAGAGATGGGGGATTGAGGTAGTGGAGGCCTAGGTGGAGGACTTGGTTTCTCTAGTTCGCAAATGTGTCAACAGAGGTTGTCACTTGTATAATCTCTTATTTGATTAATAGAAATATCTTTTCATGTCCAATGATGTGTATTTAAATGAATATTAAATCCATGGATGTGTTTAATTGCTTATACATTATTGATTATATATGCTATATTAGATCTAACACCATATTATATAGAATGATTTTCTTGTTTGTTGTTGTTGAGAGCAAATTGCTAACACAAGCGGGATTGGAAAAATCTCAATGGGGATATACTTCAACTGTCTGGAATAAGGTATGATTTAAGATCCTTTAGTGTTAAATGTTTGGTTTCTCTCGCATATTGGGAAGGGATTGATTTTTGCGGTCTATCTGTCTGTTGTGGTATACCGCAAGCCATAGGAAGTTTCTCTTCATAACAGAATTGGTGACCATACTGGGGAGGTTCCCTGTTGTTTCTCTTTGGGGTTTGTTGGCATTCAATGTACTTGAATTGCTCTGATTTATCTATTTTTGTGTGGGTTCTGGGGGCATGTTTTCCTAGTAGGGTCCTGAAGGAGTAAATTTTGTCTCAACCTGTCTGTTTACCTAATTTTTTTTGCTTTTTCTTCCTGTACGCGGGTTTAGCTTTCACAGTCGCATGTACACATGAGTTTTCCAGGAATACTTGTGTATGTACGTTTCTTTACTAATAACAGTTTTGTATGCCTTGATTTTGAGCTTTATTGGGAGGATTATGTGTTTCTAGGTGAGTTTGGATGATTGTTTATTCTTCTTGGATGCTTCTGGAGTTTGTATACACCCCTTTTTCTGACCAGAGACTATTTTTTAGTTTTATTTTTAGAAATGTTCTTGTCATTAATTTTCTACTTTTTGTTTTGAGATTAGTGCATTACGTCTCTTTTACCTTGGTACTTTGCTTGATTGTTTTTTATGAGTGGTTGCAGAGTCCGAGGGTGGTAGAGTCATATTTTTCTTTTATTTCTCATTTAATTCAAAAATACAAAAATATTTTGTTTTTTACATAGTTATGCATTGCTTGCATTTTGCATTAGCATGGTACTTGCATTAGGTTTGCTCGGTGAATTATAGTCAAATTTTCATATAGGAATGATTGCATATACATTTGAAGGAAACATATTGCACTTCACGTAGTAGCATACCCTGTTTTTCATTCTACACAGTGCATTTTCATTGCTTGTTAGGTGTACATTTTACTTCTTGTTGCATCATAACTTCATTAGTTGCACATCCATTTACCCTTTTAGTAATACAACCAATTAAAATCAACACATAATAAAATGAATTACACTCTTTTATTTTCTAGGGTGCATCAACAAGATTAAGTTTTAGGGTCTTGGAATAGTTCATTGTAAGTTAATTCTCCAATACCACTAAACAAAACAATTAGGTGTCTATATAGGTGAGAGCATGAAACCCTTGGTATAATTAGTGTTTCTCGAGCAGGGATGATTTTAAGGAACCATACTTATTTAAAAGTGTATAAATGTTGGCGAATATTACCAATTCTTAAAATGCCAACTATAAAATGATTGGCGATATTTTTCAAAAAATATTTTAATTTCCAAGGATTTTATATTGTTTATATAATAATTTGGCGATTTTTATAGTGAAAAAAATTTACTGCATCAAAATTGGGCGAAACAGGGCTTCAAAAAATGCAAAATGGCGAATCTTTTTTGGGAGAAAAACATGGAAAAATAGCCCACTGGGCTAAAATTCGCCCCTAAAATTATCCCTGTTCTCGAGACACTCCTCTTACATGGGAGTTAAGCACGAGGGAGTGCACGTGATTGTGACTGGGACGAACCTTGGTTACTTTCTTTGAGCACATGAGATATTTCCAGGATTGTATTTGTATCTGGCGGCCTTTGAGGTATTGGTTGGTGCACCCCTGGGGTACCAGTTGTGCTTTCAGGCTTCGAGCTTTGCTACCCTGACCATACAATAAATCCCTCCTGCAACTATCTTCCTAAGCATTGGTTATATTGAGGTGACCTTAGTTTCCTTACCTAGGTTATCGAGGGGGTATTTACAGAGGTTATTCCATAGGTGTCCTAGCCAGGTATGGGACATACAACACAGTCGCTATATGCGTTGAAGCTGAGGGCCACTATAATTGGTTATGAACCTCCACTTGTTTAGTATGGGAGTCTCGAGCCTCTCCTAGGAGAGACATACCTACTTCATTCGGGAGCTCACATATCCTACCCCTTGTTTGCTTGTGATTTGGATTTACATTTTTTAGGTGTATGCTCTATGCATGATATCTTGCTTAGGGTTGCATAGTTAGATTGAGTCTTTTATTTTTATTGAGTCATTGTGGATTCAGGTGCAAAACCTTGCCATTCTCGTCATTTAACAAGACTTGTGCCTTCCACGTCTCTTCCTCCTTTGGGAGAGAGAACCAGACAGTCTGGGTGGACTACTTCTCCCTTTGATTCACACACCATCGAAGATCATGAGGGTGAGAGTCCAGAGATTTCCTCTCCACCTCACAAGGTTGGGGAGGGTGATCCTACTAGCACATATGATCTGCCACATGAGAATCCTTAACTATTTGCTTATGATCCCTCATTCATGGGTCATCGATATTGGCTTCCGGGCGACAAGACTCACTATGAACCCACAAGCACTAGTAATGTTAGATATGGCATGCCTGATATCCTCGAGTCCAATATGGTATATCATGCTGAGTCAAAATTTGACCCTGGAACTATGCCTGGGGGGACTTCCATTTCTTTCCATGCGGAGAGGTTTGGGGGCACTAGTCACATTGCACCTTACATCCCTGTGGTGGAGGCATCTGCACATGCCCATCCTAGGAATAGCATTAGTAACCCTATTTAGATACTAGAACCAAGACATGTGAACATTGGGAACACCACTTACATTTTTTCACATGCTCCATCATCTTTGACACGATTACCTTCAAATTCCTTTTTAACAACCCATCCTCCCCCTAATCCGCATGGGCATTTTGGCTGTAATACTGCTACTAGTCACGTCCATTCTAATCATGTTCACACCGTAGTATCGCAAGTCCATGTGCCTCCTTCCGTTTCAACAAGACATGTGCCTTCACATGTGACATCTCATAGACCATCTCGTGGACCATCTTATGGTCCAAACTATGGATCTTCACATATACCTTCTTATGGACTATATTATGGATAAAACTATCAATCATATGGGTATGGGTATCAACAACCTGCTTACTCTCCTAATTATCGCTTTTTAAAACCTCACAATCGGGTACTTTGCATTACAATGCTTCCATGCAGCCCTTCGCAGGTCAAATGGTAGGAGGTTATTATCCCACTGGCCAAGGCCATGGTATCTATAGCAATCAAGCCTATCAAAAGTAGTCCTATCAAGGAGCATGGCATCGACTGGCTCAACCTAGGATCCCTTTCCTTGCAACCTTGAACTTACCTGATTTGTCGAGATTGACGAATGATCCTATGTCTCATAATCCGGCATGGCCGGTAGTCCCTACTAAGCTTCCTTCAGACATTCCCAAGTTCGAAGGTAAGGCTGGTGAATATTCTGGTGAGCATGTCACTACCTGCCACCTTTGGTGCTCTTCCAATTCCTTACACGATGATTCCATCCGTTTGAGGCTATTTCAACGCGCCCTCATGGGTCCTACAGCGAAATGGTATGTAGAGTTACCGGGGGGGATTATGCTATGTTCGATGACCTTCCTATGACTTTTCTTAATCATTTCTAGATACCCGTAGGTTACAACATTGGTACCGAACTCTTTTCAACCTTCTGGCAAGACAAAGCCATGCATATTTTGGATCATATTCAAGAGTGGTGTAGACAAAAACAATTAATTAAAGCCTTTATACCACTAGAGTTTCATCTAGAGTGGTTCCTCAAGTCATTATTACCTTACATTACGAAGGATGTTTCTACATTCGACGTTAAAAATGAGGACCAAGCTATATTTAGGGAACAAGAGCTCGATTTGATCTATGATCAATCTGGACTCTTGTATGATATTATCCGGAATTCTCCAAGAGACAATTTCGACCCCAAGATTAAACTCGGGCCACATGTCGATGGTATCATTGGCTCCACAAATACCAAGCCTGCAGACTCGGTTATGAAACAAATGAGTTAGTTATTGATTAACTAGCCTGTGTCGAGAGAAGCCACAACTTCATCTCAACCTACCTAATCGGCGAGTGTGCTTTCAGTTCAAATGTCGAACCTGAAAGGAAACCAGCAGCCTGGACGAAATAAAAATAAAGGAAAAAATAATTGTAAGGGTCAGAATAAAAATGAAAATGGTAATAATAGTGACAAGAACATAAATAATGCTAGGGGGACAAGAATCCTAAACGTAAGGTGAATTTTCCCTGTAATTCATGTAAGGACGATCACCTCACTCACTTGTTCCCTTGTATGGAGGATGCCTCAAATTTCATAGCACAATTCCTAGTCGTGCTTACTAATCCTTTACTTAATAATAAAAATATGAACTCAAGGACCATTGATCCTGGTTGTGCATCTAGTGGAATTCAAAACCCACCGGAGGCCACTAGTGTTCATGGTTGTATCAACATGGTGAAAGCTTCCAAAGTTGTGACACGTGAAAAATATTATGGTTCGTCACAACCAGACCTTAGGAAAGAACCTTCTCCACATGAGAGCCCTTTGCGAATTGAAAATCCTATGGATAAACCTAAAGCTCTAGCTTGCATTCCTAAGGGAGTCTTGAAGCGCTCGGGGCACAATCCTAATGCTCGAGCCGCATAGAACTATTTATTTTTCAAGGATTTGGGTCAGAATCCTTGTGCAATGTCTGCATTAGAAGTGCTTCATACTTGTCCTCCATAGAGAAAGGCCTTTTTGTCTGCTCTTGGGGTTAGTGATGATAGCTCTTCTTCCATTATCAAATTTGAAACCATGGGAGTACAGCCTCGCTTCCCTTACTACGTGTCTCTTTTGATTCATGTAGAGTGTCTTAACAACACCATCATGCATACTGTCATTGATGAAGGCGCTTCCGCTTCCATGATGTCTTTGTCCTTTTGGAAGGGCTTATGTTCTCCCACATTGTCTTAGTCTGCCAACATGTTGACGACTTTCAATGGACTATCATTTCAGTCACATGGTATACTTCCTTCTCTAGAGGTCCAATTAGGATGGAATACTATCACGATCGAGGTCGAGGTGGTTGATGTGCCCCTTGACCACAATATTTTGCTGGGTAGGAACTGGATATACAATATGCAATCTGTTGCCTCTTCCCTATTTTGAGTGCTTTGCTTTCCATTTAATGGGAAGATCATTACTATTGATCAAAATTATTTCTAGAATATGAATGTAAACGCATCATCGGTAGCTTCTATCCCGATTATCAATCATTCTTAGCCGACAACTGAGAATTTGGGTGTGGGTATGTATCCTTCCCTTATGGGAACCTTTAGTTGTCATGTGCTCATTCTTATTATTGGGTCTAGTCTTGGTGGGGATTCATCCTTGTTGAATTTGGTACCCTTTCACACTACCTATATGGAAGATCCTTGGATTCTTCCTTCACCTAGTACTTCGAGTAGGCCTGTCGAGACAGATGTGCCATTGCCTGCAACAATGGTGGCGTATCAAGAAAATCTTGATCATGTTCTAGAGCCTAGTCCTTCCTCTTTGCAAATGGAGAAGGAAGGTTCCTGCATGGGAAGTAGAGTCATCTCACTCTCATGACTTCCTTGATGATTTTTTTTCGTCAAATGAAGCTATTCTTGAGGATATGTTTGGGATTGAACAACCTTGGGAAGAATTACACCATAAATCGTATTTCCTTCCTAAGCTTGATCATTTAGAGTGTGATGAGTTTAGGGATATTCGAAGTGAGAAGGTTGGTATCCCCATGGTCCCATTAAGCTCTCCTGGTCATATGGCTGAAGGGAACATGGATAACCTATCACCAACAATTCCTATCAACATTTCTCGTGATCCTAGTAAGATTGAGAATGTCTACATTGGGGTGAATTATTCACCCGATGGGATTAAAGAGTATACCAAGTTGTTTAAGGAGTTTTGTGATATTTTCGCTTGGTCATATGAATAAATGCTAGGTATAGACCCTCGTATTGTCGAACATGAGATCAAGACTTATCCGGATGCGAAACCGGTTCGACAGCGTTTGCATGCCGTGAATCCTAGAAAAGCACCCGCCATTAAAGAAAAGATAGAAAAACTACACAAATATGGCTTTATCTATATTGTTCCCCTGACGGAGTGGGTTTCAAATCCCGTTCTAGTGGATAAGAAACAGGGAGTGATCCGAATATGCAGTGATTTCTGTGATTTAAATTGAGCCTGTCCTAAAGATAATTTCCCTACACCATTAATTGATCAGATTTTGGATGAGTGTGCAGGAAGTGAGGTATTTTCTTTTATGGATGACTTTTCTGGTTATAATCAAATACAAATTAAGCCCAAGGATTAACACAAGACCACATTTATTTGTCCTTGGGGAACTTTTGCATATCAAAAAATTCCCTTTCGCATTAAAAATGTCGGAGCTGCGTTTCAATAGGCCATGACCTTGATATTTCATGATCGTAAAAAGATTATCGAATTTTATTTGGATGATCTCATTGCTCACTTTCGTTTGAGAGTGTATCATCCTTACCATTTGCGATTAGTGTTTGAAATATGTCATCATTACCAAGTTCGTTTCAATCCTCATAAGTTCATCATTTGTGTGAAATTGGGTCGTTTACTAAGATTCATCGTATCCAGGGAGGGTATTAGAGTCGATCCCTTAAACGTTGAGGCAATACTTCAATTGTCTCCCCCACGTAATATTCGACACCTTCAATGTTTACAAGGTATGGAAAACTTCTTATGAAGGTTTGTGGTTAATTTTTCCAACTTGACTAAAGGCTTCATGTGTTTGTTGAAGAAGGACACCGATTTTTGCTGGGATGAGCGAGCCCATGAGTCTTTTGATGCTCTTAAGAAAGCCTTAGAAATTCCCCTTGTGCTTATTCCACCGGACTATTGTCATGAATTTTTTATTTATATGGCCGCGTCTCAAGAGACGATTGGTATCATTTTGGTTCAAGAGGATGAGGAGCTCCATGAGCATGTCATATATTATTTGAGTTGAAATCTTATTGATGCAGAACTTCGTTATTCCCATGTGGAGAAGGTAGCCTTAGCCACTGTTCATGCAATTCAGCATTTGAGACATTACATTCTCCTTCGCCAAACTTTGGTAGTAGCTCACATAAATCCATTTCTGTTCGTCCTCACTATAAGGATGATTGGGGGAAAATATAATAAATGGATTTTTATTTTGCAAGAATTTGATCTCAAATTCGTTTCAGCGAAATCGAAGAAATCATTAATATTTGCTGAGCTCATTTCAGATATCCCAAATTTGGAGGAAGAGGAATTTTATGAGGATTCTTTTATCGATGAGCATATATTCCTCATCTCAACCGTGAGCCCTTGGTACAGAGATATTATCGTGTATTTACAAACATTGAAGGTCCTTACTCACCTGTCACGGGATGAGTGGTGATGACTACATCACGTAGAAAAGAACTACCTCATAATGGATGATACTTTGTACCGTCTTGGGGTGAATTCCATTTAACATCATTTTTTAACTCATGATGAGGCTGAGGTCGTGCTTAATGATTGCCATAGAGGGGCGTGTGATGGTCATTTATCTGGGATTTCTATAGCCCAAAAAATATTAAGAGAGGGCTATTTTGGTCGTCTATCTTTAAGGATTTCATTAATGCGGTCAAGAAGTTCCACTCTTGCTAGGTTTTTGAACATAATATGTGCTCGCTTCCAAACTCATTGCATCCTATTATCACTGCTGGTCCCTTCACCAAATGGGGGCTTGATTTTATGGATTGCAACCGAGCTTCGGCTAGGGGGCACCATCATATTATTGTGGTTGTTGATTAATTCATGAAATGGGTAGAGGCTATGCCCACAGTTAAATCCAATGGTGAGACAGCCGCGCATTTCATTTTCAACCAGATTATCACCCGGTTTGGCATTCCGAGAGAGCTTGTCACTAACCATGGCAGGCACTTTTAGAAAAAAATGATGGAAGAGTTAGCTTCCAAGTTAGGATATAAGCAAGAGCACTTCTCTTCTTATTAGCCTCAAGCAAATGGATAGGTTGAAGCAGTGAACAAGCACTTAAGTCTATTCTCCAACTAACCATCGCACAAAGCAAGAATAATTGGTATATCATGTTGTATCCTGCTTTGTGGGCCTATAAAACTGCGGTTAAGACTTCCACCATTTTTTCTCCCTATCAGCTTGTGCATGGGTTGGAGTCAGTGTTAATGGTTGAATGTGAAATCCCTTCTTTGAAGCTAGCTGTGGAGATTTTACCAGACACTTTTGCATTGGAAGAACGTTTAGTCCACTTAGAGCAGCTTGATGAGTAGCACCGAGATGCCTTAGTGCCTCTTGAGGTTAACAAGCATCGTGTTAAGGTCCAGTATGATAAGTTTGTTTGTCTGAGGAGGTTTAGTGAAGGTGACTTGGTCCTTTTGTGGGATCAAGCTAAAGAACCCTTGGGGATAGGAAAGTTTAATCCCATGTGGCATGGTCCTTATGTGGTTAAGCGTGTCTTAGAGAAAGCTACCTATGAGCTGGTTGATTATGAAGGGATAGCCTTGGCGGAGCCTAGAAATGGGGTCTATCTCAAAAAGTAACATGCACGATCTTTAGCCAGGGCTGATTTTTGTATATTATTGTACATTTTTGCATTGCATAGTTAGGTTTTATTATGGTGATCGGGTTTGTTGATTAGCTTTTGTTTCTTATGGAAAATGTCGATGGATTATTCTGTTTACATAGGATTTGCTAATGGTGCTAGCCGCCACACTCAAAACTCAGCTTCGACTTCTTGGGTGATCTATACTCCTTCGGGTCAAGTATTGTCTTTAGGAGGCATATGTTTATGGCCTTCATCAAACAATGTTGGTGAATATAGTGCCATTATCGAGTGATTGTGTGATTCCATTTCACATGGTGTACTTTCTCTTGAGGTACGTCGTGATTCGCAGTTAGTGGTTTCACAACTTAATGGCTTGTATCGTATTAGGGGTCCAACATTATTACGAAGATTCTTGCATGTTATATTGTTAGAACGACAATTTGAGAGTATAACATACATTCATGTTCCAAGAAATTTTAATCAAGTTTCCAATTCATATGATAACTATGTGTTAGATTGGAATTTGTTTCACAGACCATAATCATATCACAAATACATTTTTACACATGTAAATAGAATAATAATCGATCATCATAAATATGTTTCATTAAGTTCAAAAAAAAGGTGACATCATAATACATAATTGTCATATATAAAATTGGGGCTTCCAAGCCACCAAAATATACTACACGGTCATACAAAAGATATACACCAAGGTCTCTAGGCCTGAGGTGGAGGAGGGTGTTGATCATGATAGCACACTATGGCTCTAGCTAGCTAGTGGAAAAATCGAACCCATGCTTGTGGTACTCCAACCACCTAGCATTGCATGGCCTCAGGAAAGTCCTCGACTTGTGCCATGGGTACCCTGTGTGTCAACCAAACAAAGTTCGTGTGAATGCTCTAAAGCATGCGCTCTACATCCACACCCATGATATCATCACCTCTTCCCCTCCGTCGATGACGAGGAAATCCATCTGGCCGTCATGGTCCTACATCTGCATATACATGACAGGGTGTCACTATGTGTGTCACACCAAAAACATCTATTTTGATTCCATATATCAAAAAAACACAAAAAAATTAAATAATTCAAAAATTAAAAGTGGTTTTGGGATTCGTTACCTATGTCTCCATAAGTTGCTCCGGGTGGTAGAGGCATATCTATGTCTCTGCGGAAGTCTATCCCTACATAGGGCTAGTCATATATGGTGACAATCTGTCTCCGTCACCATGGAAAGGACTTTGTTGGGTAGGGGTTAGCCACCCTTCCACCTCCCATTCTACACATGACATTAGCCCAGCATTGTTGAGCTGGATCCTAGACTAGGAATAATTTTAGGGGCAAATTTTAGCCCAGTGGGATATTTTTCCATGTTTTTCTCCCAAAAAAGATTCGCCATTTTGCATTTTTTGAAGCCCTTTTTCGCCCAATTTTGATAGGGTAAAATTTTTTCACCTTAAAAATCACCAAATTATTATATAAACAATATAAAATCCTTGGGAANAATATCACCAATCATTTTATAGTTGGTGTTTTAAGAATTGGTAATATTCGCCAACATTTATACACTTTTAAATAAGTATGGTTCCTTAAAATCATCCCTGTCCCAGACTCCATGTGGAGCAACGTATACTATAGGGCTTAGCCCTGGAACCCACTCAAAGAAGAATGTGCTTAGTATGCTGCCAAACCCAAAGTTCTGCACCCTTCCGATTTTACAGTCACTGAGCTATTGTTTCATGTTACTCAGCAGCGTAGTACTCCAGTCATATACTATAGGCCACATACACTCTGCTGCATAGAAAATCATAGGTCATGAGGCCTCGAGGAGTGAAGCCAAGCCTACAATCCTGCCTAATGCCAAGAGTATGCCTTTTAGCCCTAGAATCTGAATCGATTTTGTCAGGATTTGACTCCCAAACTTCTCTATATTGGGAAGGCAATATAAAGCAATGCATTCATATATGGTCAGCCCACCTCCTAGCCCATGAGATCAGAGGTTCACCAATTCCCCTCGTTGGGACAAAACTGTGATGAAATATATGTCCTCAAACTCAATGCTAAGCTACATCCCATCTATCTAAAATGTTCCAGACTCTGGATCCCAGTAATCTACCAGTAGGTGGAGTAGTTTTGGCTTTTCCCTCAAGCTACAAAGACACCACAACATGTATAAACCACATGCTCGTAATGCTTGTTGATCCATGAGGTCAGCTTGAACAGCTTCCTCAACATCACCATGTTCCCTCTCTCTCCACTCTAGCACCATCCTGCACAAAAAACTAAGTTTTTTATTATGATTTGCCCATTAAATCCTTGTTCCCAGCCCTATACGCAACTGTTTGCAAAACAACTGCGTATGTACGCGGGTTTCGGGGCATTTTCCGCGTATGGTGAGCTCTATACATAGAAAAAATCCTTCTTTATGCATGGGCTGAAATTCCCAAGTTGGGATGGCTCAAAAAATTAAATGGACCATGAAAATTTAAAAATTTTGCATGAAAATGAAAGAGAGGGGCAAGGGAATTTACCTAGATCAAACGTGGAGGGATTCTGCTAGACGATGCTCCCAAAATTTGCTTCTAAATTTCTGAGCTCAAATGCACTATGGTGGGTAAAAATTCAAAATGGTATGAAAATTTTTAACGTTTCAGTATTTTATATAAAATTTTTGAAATTTTTACCCACTTTCTATAGTTTTTTACCATTTCTGACCGTTTTTGGACCGTTTGAACTAATTTGATGTTGTAGGAGCCTATTTTGAGTGTGATTTGACCGTGTCTTTGACCTGTTTGTGTCTATTATAGGTATTATGTCTAAACTGGCATATAGGTTAGGTTTTCACATCCGCTTGCATTTTACATGACCTTATGACTGTTTCATCTTACCACACATGGTTGATCACATGTTTATGGCCTTCCCTGTCCCTCTACAGAGTCTTTAGACCCCATGGACTGATATTGTACCTTTGATGTTTCAAATTTCATCCCTAGAAACACCTTTTTATTACTATACACAAATTTTAAACCCATACTCACATGTATACACGGCTTTTGACCTTAAACCCGCATACATCGAGATGTGTGCATAAATACAAATATTTTTGTATTTTTCCTCCATGTTTTCCAAACCACTTGACTCTTGGACTTCCATATGCCTCTAGATATCTCTAATTTGGCCCTCCATTACCCATTTGGAGTGTTATGTAAGGAACCCCTTGGATACATTGAGGAGGAGGAATTGAAGAGCAACAAAACTATAGTCCATTGTTGCCATTGCTTGCATAAACTTGAGTCTGCATCCCTTTGTGTTCTTCCCAAGAATTTCTTTTCTTGTGAGCTTTCTATCGAGAGATGGAGGATTGAGGTGGTGGAGGCCTAGGTGGAGGACTCGGTTTCTCCGGTTCGTAGATGTGCTGACAGAGGTTGTCACTTGTGTAATCTCTTATTTGATTAATGGAAATATCTTTTCCTATCCAATGATGTGCATTTAAATGAATATTAAATCCATGGAAGTGTTTAATTGCTTATACATTATTGATTATATAAGCTAGAGTAGATCTAACACCATATTATATAGCATGCTTGTCTTATTTGCTGTTGTTGAGAGAAAATTACTAACACAAGTGGGATTAGAAAAAGATCAACGAGGATCTACTTCAACCGTCCAGAATAAGGTATGATTCGAGATCCTTTAGTGTTAGATGTTTGGTTTCTCTTACATATTGGGAAAGGATTGATTTATGTGGTCTATTTGTTTATTGTGGTACACCCCAAGCAATAGGAAGTTTCTCTCCAGACCACCCATACTCGTAAATAAATGGAACTATCGAGTGATCTTTCCTTCCTTCACACTCATTAAACTACGGATATATGATTTCTTTTGAAGGAGTGTTGGTTCGGTGATAGTTTACTGCTTTTTTAGACCTTATCGACTAAGTACAAAAAAGGAAAAAGTTATACCTTAGTTCTTCAAAAGCTAAGAGAGTTCTCATTTGCATTGTTTTACACTTTTTCAAACTCAAGAGACTAACTTTATGAAAAAGCACCCCCCTAGAGTCTTCTTTGTAGTTTTCAGACTCTCAAATTATGAAAACACCAATGAGCATTTACTAATTCAAGCTCATAAAATACATGAATCAGTGCTTCATCAAGCAATATTCTATCTCTTCTTCAAGCTTGTTCAAAAATTAAGAAGGCCCCGAGTTTACTTTCTTGGACTCGTTAAAAATTAACAAGAAAGGAAGGAAGGAAATACTCTCCTTATTATAAGTTTTTTGGAAGCAATTCCCTTGAACAAAGCACCAATTTAAGCTTCCTGGTACTCAGTGTTTCAGTTTCCAAGTTCCCAAATTCAACTATCACTTTGAGTCATTACTCCTCCATTGTTTACTATGTCATAGTACATGGGGAATCTGTTGATGTCTCCTACATTGCAGATAAGTCTAGTTGATTATCTTGAAGTTTCAATATACCTTGAGTCATCTCTATGTCATGCTCATTGTTCAAGGATTCCTAAGCCTCTATTCATATACCTCAATATTGGTCATGTTTATCCCCGAGTCTCTTCTAACTTCCCATATCTAGTCTACTAGTCTACTCTTGTGACATGTTGAAGTATTTAGTGCCTTCCCTCTCACACATGGATTCCTATCAAACCTTGTTAATGACGAATAATTTGAGTTTTGATAGTACCTCAGGAACCACTTTTCATCTTCATGGTATCCTTTGTAATTCTTGTTGGTACACCTCTTTTGTCGACATTCTGATGGAATCGTCCATGTTCAATTCAACTACTATATTCACATGTAGTATTCATACTTAGTACTTTAGATTCAGAAGAATACCTTGGGTGGAAAACTTATGAAACCTATGTTGCCCAAGATTATGTCATGATTTGTAATACTAAATTAGTTATTGAAGATCTACTATTGTACTCATGTGGCTATGATCCACCTTGTAAATATGCGTGGCATTATAGCCCATATTATATGATGTATGTGTATCTTGTAAAGGAGCTAGTTTTCCACATTATTGAACATGGCATCCTCAGTGATGATTTTGTAACAATGAACTCTATTTTTTTGTGTCAATTACTCCTCTGAAGACTCTATTCTAAGTCCTCTAAGATAAAATATTGTAATGTATTTTGGTCATCCTTACCCTCTGACCTCACACATTATGGTGCATTTGTTATACGTGGAAATGGCAATTCTTCATCCAAGTAATGAAACCAAATATATCGTTACAAACAAGGACAACATGGATAGAAGTATCCCTATATTCATAAGAGGATTGGACCTTTAATACTTATTATTTACTCTAGCATCATCTACCTTTGCATATCAACTCACTTGGAATACATTACTTCCCTTTTAGAAACCAGCGTACCATACACAAGTCTCGCTCAAGAAACTCGTGTATGGATATTAAGAGTGGAATACATGAGTTTCTACACTACATGTCATGTATTTCATTAAGAATTATTAAACATAAAAATATGATTAATCAAAGGGAAGTTGGGATCAGTTTAGAAACCTACCCAACTTCCCTAACCATCCTAGCCTCGAAATCCTTCCTCACAAACAATTATAAAAATACGGGAAGGGTATGAGGAAAGGGGACCAACTTTGGAGGCAAAGCTATGCTAGAGAACTTTCATTGAGGAGAGGAGAAATAGGACTCATATATAGGTATTGCAGAGGAGTCGGATCAAGAAGAGTATTTGTAATGTTTCTAGAAACTCTATCAATAAATATTGTTATTTCCTTCCATCATTGTGCAATGAATACTTCAATTGTTGTTGAGTAATGATATGGATTGTCTTTTGTTTTGAATTGCAATCTTTGTTTATTTTCATTTCTCATATATTATAACAATTGAAGATACTTTGAGAAACGAGACTTTCTCTTAGTAGATGTTAAATATTGGAAACAAAAGAGCATTGGACAAAAGAGGCAAAGCTAGGATCGACCGTCGAAACAAGATGCACAATCCTCATCTCTTTCTCTTTAATATATGCTTGTAACCTTGCATGTTTGTCTACAACCTCATAGTATGTTGGTGGCCTTCTAAAATTCAACCATAGGATGGATTTCCCTCAAAACAATAGCATATCCAATTTCCAACAAGAATTGAAGCCATGTGCAAAATATATTTCATGCCACGAATATAATGTAACCAATATAAACAAAAATGGAGGGTCAACGGGGTTTGACCCAGTGACATACCCACTTCCACTAACAACATGTTACCTATGGGATACACCCAAAAATTTGGCAAATAAACAATATGTTTGGGATTCAAATCCCAAAAATGGTGTGATCTGTAATCGTGGCTCTACACTATTTAAATCCATGTTTTTTGGACAACATCCAAGAGGGTGTACATTATGAGTTTGGAGATAGGCATAGATTACAGTTCAAAGGCCGATGTCAACATAGTGGGTAGATTTTGGGATTGAAACAAAGGCCAAATTAATCTAATATAGTGCTTCCACCATTACTCCTAAGCTTGAACTTGTGATTATGCACATGTGACATTGTTTTTATTACATGAGACATGGCCAAGTGGAAAGTAAGAGGTGATAAAGGTTTTAATTCAATTAAATAATTGAGGGGTTCGATTCTATAAAACCTTTGGATGTCATGCCTAGTATTTTATACATATGTGTTGAATAATGAACCTTTAATCATGGCCATTGTTTTTGTTTACAATTTTGCAAATTATGTTATGAGGTTTGTTATCCATCTTAGAGAATGAGGGTGAGAGGGTTCTTTTTAGGAAATCCTAAGACTTTGTAGTAGAATTGAAGGTATGTTGTGCCTATTGAATATCACATTATGGTTTTGCAACATTTGACTTTAAATTAATAAGATTGGTTCCTCCTTTAGAAAGAAGACCCATAGATGTAGTCCATATCAGACGAATTCCATTATCAATTGTATTCTCATTTTCATGGTTTGATGTTATTTAATATGTTTTACTTTAGTTATTTTGAGCATGCATTTAATCTTGTTTATTAAAGACTTTTAAAATTTAACTGTTGAAGTGAATGCACATGCAAATCAAGGTTATTTTTAGATCATGTTTGGTATTAGAACAAGTATAACCAAGGAATTTCAAGTGTGAATGTTATCCAGGATTAAATTCAAGTGAGTTGAAGGGATAATATAATAATATAATCTAGAGATTGGATTAAGGTGTAGAAGAAAGGAAATGGATTCTCCACGGGAACAACATTTTGCTAATACACGTCCTTTTGGTAGTGAAGTGGAATATTTCAAATCTTTCATGACAATGAAGGCTATGGTTGAAGAGATGTATGAGGATCGGAAGAAATCCAAGGGATAAGGAAAATTAAAGTAAAATGGCAAAGGAAAAGGAGTACGATGTGGTGTTGATCCTCCTAAACCTACTCTATCTCCATCTCCATCTTCTTCTTCTGAAATCTCAAGTACTACTTCTTCAAAACCAAAGAAACAACCTAAGAATACTAAGCATGAATTTCCTTATTTTAAACTTGATATTAAGTTTGATTTTCCCATATACAATGGTGAACTTAATGCAGGAAAACTAGATGATTGGATCATACAAATTGAGGGTGTATTGTAGGATCCAAAATCTTGTAGAAAACAATGCAAAGATCCAATTTCCTACTCTCTATCTTGGAGGCACCACACTCATTTGGTGGGATAGTAAGACTCAAGAATATATTATTTCTAAAGGTAAAATTATTTATTCCTAGTATGAATTCACTACAATTTAAAGAAACAATTCTATCCATTAGGATACATGCATCAAGACATGATGGACTGGAAAATTTTAAGTCAAGGTAAAGGTCAAAGTGTGCATGACTACACATAGGAATTCAAAAAGAGAGATTTGGATTTGGGTATACCTCTTTACACTCAGGAAATACTTCTCAAGTTTAAAGGAGGATTACGTAGTTATTTGCATCATATAATACTTATGTTTAATTCTACTGAACTTGAAGAGTTTTGTGTTCAATCTACTCACATTGAATCCAAAAGGAAGAATGTGCATGATAAATTTTCCTCAACTTAATCCAGCGATTCAAAAGAAGGAAAGGGAAAAGGAAAAAACAAGCATACAACTACCGTGAAGGAGGATGTTAAGCTTTGATGTTCTCATTGCCAAAAAGAAGGACATGATGAAAAACACTATTGGAATCTACATCTGGAATAGAAACTGAGGTGGGATCAACATCAAAGGGGTAAGAAGAAGACCAATTCCACTATCCATTATAATATTGGATCTAATTATGAAGATGAATCTAAGCTATCAATTGTAGGCACAAACGGTACAACTTCTGATGTTAATGCATGTGCTTCTTCTTCTAATATGATATCTAATAAGAGGAAGAGAACTGAATTATTTCATTTACAATTTATATATAAACATACCAAGATCGATACCCTAATTGATAGTGGATCTCAAGGAAACCTCATTTCTAAAAACATTGTTAAAAATCTTGGATTGGAAACTAAGTTACATCGTAAGACATATCCAATTGGATGGATATGTGGAAATTCTAAATTGCAAGTGACTAAACAATGTATACTTATATTCGCAATTACTTATGATTTCATTGATAAGGTGGATTTGGATGTTCCTCTTGATATATAATGTGGCATTATGTTGGGTAGTCTCTACGTGTTTCATAGAAAACCCATCTTCTTTAGGGGGCATAATATCTACCATTTATTGAAGGATGGGATCAAATACATTGTAAGAGATCATAAAATGAAAAATGATTTATTTGTGGTTGCTACCGGAAAGATGAATATGTTACTAAATGAAAGAAAGGATTTATCTCTCATGGCAGTAAAAGATTGTGGTATTTGAAATGAATTAGTTAAGATTGATACTAATCAGATGTTTCAAGATACACCACATGTACACCATTAGGGGTTATAGCATGAAAGAATATTGGATCTTGACATATAGAATTTGATTGTTGGAAAAGAATATACATTGGTTATCACTACTTCTATAAATAAAGACAAGATATCTATGGATTCATTCTATTTAACATCTGCATGTTCAACTTTA
Organism: Pseudotsuga menziesii; assembly: GCA_001517045.1. Taxonomy (NCBI): domain Eukaryota; kingdom Viridiplantae; phylum Streptophyta; class Pinopsida; order Pinales; family Pinaceae; genus Pseudotsuga; species Pseudotsuga menziesii. Next base: position 45,449 of record LPNX010526887.1, on the reverse strand, counting down.
TGTCTTATTTTGCTTCTATTTAGTAAAGTTTGGACAGTAGTTTCGACATTGAATTCATATCTATGTAAATATGATTGAATGATTAAGTTTTTCAACAACATGATGGTTGTTTTCATCTTTTTTATGATGATTCAAGTGATCCTAAACAGAGTATATTGGATGGTGGACACAGGACAAGTGTGTCTTCGCTCTTTTTCTGAGTAAATATTGCTTTTGGTGGTCCAAAATCTTTCTAGTGGAGACGTTTGATCTAGGAGGATCTTCTTGATCAATCCGAAATGAATATTCAGATGCTGGAAAAAAATACACAATCGTGTGAATATTGTTGAGATATTTATGAAAAAACATGTTTCATCTCAAATGAACATTGGATGCCTGAGATATCGACTTCTAAAGTTATGAACAAACAGGTAAAAAATAGGCAAAAAAGGTTCCACATGGAACACCCACAATGTGCCATGAGGATTATACAAACATGTTGTATGAGATGTGGTAGCACCATGAGATGCCACATGGAAGGTAATAAATGATGTAGCACCATCGAGTTGGAATATTGATGGTGACATGGTCAAATCACATATTGACACGTGGTATCTGACGGTATGGTTGGAGAACATGTGGACCAACCAAAGGTTGCCACATGGAAGTCTAGTTAGCCCTTTTAAGAAATTTATTTAATAAAAACTTGGTAGGTCAATTGAGTTGAATATTTGACCTCCTCTACCAAATCCCAACGTCTTATCACTAGGCCATTATTTGTTTCTTATTACACTATGTAACAAACTATTATTGAAAGTCGAAGTGGTTTTGTTTAGCGAAAAAGAGGGATTGGGGCTTAGCCCTGAACCCATAGTTTATGTAGTCATATACCATAGTCCATAAGATGTATATGTTATACCACATCCAATTTCTGACGGGAATTGAAACCATGTGAAATACACATTTCAAGCTATGAATATAATGTCACCAATATACATGAAAAGGAAGGATCAATAGGTTTTACCCTGTGGCCTCCCCATTGCCGCAAACAATGTGTTACTAATGGGATATTCCTAGTTGTTTGGGTGGTACGAAATGTACATTATATTTTTTTTTTTTGGGGGGGGGGGGGGATTTAAATCCATAAAAGGGAATGGGCCCTAACTGTGGCTCTACACTATTTAAATCCATGCCTTTTGGAAAACAATGACAAGGTACAAAGTATGACTTTAGAGTTAAGCGCAAAGTACAATTCAAAGGTTGAGATAAACATAATGGTAAAATTTTGAGCTCAAACCAGAGACCAAATTCCTCTAATCTATTTATTCCATCGTTATCCCTGATCTTGGACTTATGATTGTGCACATGTGCCATTGTTTTTACTACGGGAGTCAATGACAATGTGAAAAATAAGAGGTGATAACGGTTTTATTTTAATTAAATAATTGAGGGGTTTGATTATTTAGAGTTCATGCCTAGTATTTTATACATATGTGTTGAGTAACAAACCTTTAATGAAAGCCAGTGTTTGTGTTTACAATGTTGCAAATTATGTTATGAGGCTTCTTATCCACTCTTAGAGAATGAGAATGAGAGGGTTATTTTGAAGGAATTCTAAGCCTTTGTAGAAGCATTGAAGACATTTTGTACTTGATGAATATCGCATTATGGTGTTGCATCATTTGAATTTAACTTAATAAGATTGGTTCCTCCATTGGAAAGAGGACCCATACATGTAGTTTATATAAGAAGAACTATGTTATCAACTTTCTTCTCATTTTCATGGTTTGATTCTCTTTAATATGTTTTACTTTAGTTATTTTGAGCACACATTTAATCTTGTTTGATAAATCCTTTTAAAATTTAATTTTTGAAGTGAAAGCACATGCAATTCAAGGTTATTTTAGATCACAAGGGTTTCCATTCAATAGGAGATACTATGTCGCACCTTTCTAAGGGATAAAAATGTCTTGAGGATGCATTTGTATGGAGGACAAAAGTGACTCAGATTTCACTATTTTCCAAGACATATGTGATCTAGGTCATGATATTTTGAGATATAGAGGAGACTTGAGGTCATACCTATTTGGTGAATAGAATTAACTCAGGTTGCACTATTCTCCAAACTAGGTGCAACCTAGGTTGTATTTTTCTCTGAGAAAGTTTTAGAATTCAATAAAATTTTAAAATTTTGACTACCTCTTGACCTTGCTAATGGTGGAATGCAGAATGTAGGAAATCTATAGGGAGAGGGACATCATAAACATCAAGTATTATAATTTTTATTATTATATTATTCGTGAAAACTTTGTGAGACATGAAACAATTAATTTTGTTGAGAAACCATTAATGAGGTCTAGACAATTGTTGCTCAACAAAATTGTTGAGTATTAGGATCGGGAGGCAGAAGAATTCATCATTAAAAGTTAGAATTTAGAGCTCATACTATAGTATGTGTACTTTATGACTAGTCTTTCATGACTGGGGGTGAACTTCGATACTCATCCTATGCATTCAAATGATGTGGATACGGAGGGCATACTTGTTAGAATATACACCAATACTGAGAAGGGGGGTGAATCAGTATTATAAATATGTAACCAGTATTTAATTTTTCAACTTTAAACAATCACCACATAATAAATCATGTCATCATAAATTAATATTAAGGTATAATACATAGATATTTTATGTGGAAACCCAATAAGGGAGAAAACCACCATTTTTTTTTCAATATAAACAAGAATTACATTCTTTACAGGCTTTAATATATGAGGAACACCAATCCCTGTAGTAAGCACACACTTACAACTTGTCAAGCACCAAATTTCTAGACACCAACTTGTTAAGCTAGTGAGGATACCAATTCTTGTTACAGTCACCTACTTTATTCTCCCAGTCTGATAAGCACCAACCTATTAATATGGTGAGGACACCAATCCTCTTGTGAGAACCTACTCACATTTTTGTAGGAATCAACCTACCAGGGACCAACCTGTTAAGAAGATGAGGATACCAATCCTCTATTTTTGTAACTTGTTTCAGTCTTTGTAGCATCAAAATCCTATTCCTGTAGTTAAATTCAATTTGATTAACATCCTTTGGTTATGGAATTCCTTCAAAATTTATCTATTTACAATGTCAAACAATCATGTATCTACAACACTGTCCTTAAAATATATTTTCATCTACTCATAACATACAGATTCTATATTTTACATAAGAACTGTTTTTCTCATTACAGTCATCGATATTGTGTCTTTCATGCTTAAATATTTTTTCATGATTCCTAAATTGCATGTCATTTAGTAAATTGTAAACAAATCTCTCACTCTACTTAATCCTTGTACCTTGATTTACCAAAATCCTGTTTCATCCAAAACTTCATCACCAAATCGTATGCCTACCCATCCTCATATTTTCTCTATCATTCGAGGGCCTTAGGGATTGGTGTTATTCACCACACATATTCCTTTAGTTGTATGTTATTCCTTCAATACTTATATTCATTAGTTCATTTCCTATCCAAACACAGAGTAAATCATAATGCAAAGCTTTATTCTTTAATAAATTACCACTTGTGATTTTCTTCATGTTCGCTTTCAAAGTTTCGCTAATTTGAAGCTAGCAATTTTATTTCATACCCAGGTCTTCCACAAAATAATTCATCATCTACCATTTTAGATCCAAAAGACAGCACCCCAATCAACAAATCATCATCTTGTTGAATCAATATCTTAGCACATTCTTTGTACAGTAATAAGTTTCCTACCTATAATTTATTGACCAAAAATTCATAAAAAAATGTGTCTTCCTTTGATTTCATCATCCCATTTCTGTGCATTTCTATATCATCCTTTAGATCTATACCATATTATTCTTCAATACATACTTACCACAAATACATTCAACTAATCCTTACTTATATGATTTGACTTAACAGTTTTGGGGTTGACTAGTTACCTTAGCATAGGACATTAGCTAGCAGGGATGACTCATTCATAGGTAATGTGATCCCATTCCATGGATAATGCACCACCAATAATGGGCATAAAATCCATGGCATTCAAAGGAGGATGAATTGTTCATGAAGATTTCAACGTTGTTAAGATCATAATCTTCATGTCTCGTTCATATGTGGACTTATCAAAAAACTAAATTCATCTCGAGCTATCCTTAAACACAATTCACATCCTCATTTTCAAGAAGGATGTCCAACTCAAATGATCCATGCCCTAAAAGAAATTGATTAGTTGGGACGTGCATTAACAACATTGGAGAACTATGGGAACTCCTATAGCTTATTCTAGTTATAAGTGTTCTATGATTCTGGTAGTGATAACCACGTTCTGGTAGTTGTTGTTTTTTGTTCTAGTATTCATGAGATGCATGAATCAGTGATTATGGTAATTTGAATGCATGTTCCTCTACATTTCTAATAGCAGTTATGGTTCCAACAAATTGACATATACTTTTTGGTTCCTATAATCAAAAGTCTCTTTATTTATGGTAACAGAGACAGGTGTTTCATTTTGCTAGTAATCCTGACTCTATGGTTTTGCTAGTTGAGTATATTCCGGTAATAATCGGGTAACTACTAAAAGTCTTGTACATAATTCCAAATACTAACAAACCCAAAGTTAATCAAATGATTGTAGTTTATATTCTTTTTGTCTATGATGTGCAGATCATAACTAAAATTGTGCATAGACTCTTCATCTCCCATCCATATAGATATAGGTACTAGCAGATGCAAATACTTCCTATATACATATCACTTCAAATCCATTTAAAGAAACCACACTTCAAACACCTTGACATAAATGAAAACCATACTTCAACAATACCCCCTTTTGTAATTGATGGAAACCTAGTAAACCATGACTTCAATAATCTCCTTGACTTTCATCTTCTTATACACATTTTTTTTACTATCTTACTCTCCCGCTTTGACAGTGATGAAAAAGAGACACTACCCCTATCTGTATATTCTATTTTTTTTCATGGATGCCATTCATATGCCCACTGTATTCAACTTGTGACTTTCCCATTTTTCATATGTATTCATCCTGACATATTGGGAATAAAGGAATGCTCCCCATGTCTCTCTTTTCTATTTTATTAGTAATGTTACTCCCCTCGTTAGTGTATTCTTTCTAATTTTATTCTAGTCCTCCTTAGTATGGCTTTCAAAATATGTTGTTTGTAATTTCGTGTACACATGTGCCAACAAGAACCTACTAATGGGTTGTGTATACTTAGTAGAGGCTCAGATAAACAAGAAAAAATAAACAATAAACTAAAAAAAATAATCATATCTACACTAACAAGATGGATGAACTCTTCAATTGATAACAAACATGCAAGCCATGATATGAAGAATCAAATAATGCTTTTATTTTATATTAAAAAAGAAATGGTAAAATGGGGAAGAATCACCTCGATGTAGTGAAGAAGAAGAGGCCTCTGAAACTATCTTAGGGAGTTTCCATTCATATCCTTGTGATCTCACAATATTCTAGCCACACTTCATTTTAAGGATCTCCAATAGGAAAAATAGAAGAAAAAATAGGCTAGCTCCTAAATTGAAGAGAATCTCAACAAAGTGACGGCTTGAGTGAAAAAATGGAGAATTGTGTTTCAATGAGGGACCTTGATGGAATTTGGTAGTTATGGTAATGGACATGAGAAGGATTTATATATAGTATTTTGATCCATAGATCCATTTGGTGGAACATTAGGATATGTGTAAACTTTCCTCCTTTTCATTATGAATAAGAAAAAAACAACAAAAAATCAATTTTAGGACCAGGTCACCCTTATATGGGGAAACTGTGTGACTTAGGTCACTAATATCGAGAAAAAGTGTGTGAATTGGGTCATTTATTTCAGGGAATTAAGTGTGAACTCAATTTAAGGTGGTTGATTTAAGGTTTGATTTTGAACTTTTGAATTTTTTTTACTTCATTATGGTCATGTGGATGGAATGAGGTGGAATCATGATGTGCATAGATGATGAAGCTGATGACATGGAAGATGATCGAATTTGGGTGTTAACATAGTATAAGGTAGGAAAACATATTTCTTAGATTTGATCATATGGTTCTCTATGAGATTATGTAATTATTATAAAAGAGAGTTGAGTTAGGGCTTCTCTACTTCTTATATAGTCCAAAAATATATTCCTTGATGCATACATTGAAAAAACACTCCATATGATACAAATAAAGAATTAAACCAAAAAACATCTATCAAAATATCATTAATAATCTAGAGTATGGGAAAAAACCATTTATTAGGCCATCTCGCATCTCTCATATCTATTAGTGACCTAGTCACAATGCTAAGCTAAATGTTCTTTAAATATCTTGCTAGTTTGTGTATTCCTTTCTCTATAAGTAAGATGGAAAGAAATGGAATTAAAGACATCATTTTGAGTCATAATATCATCAAATACATGCCACAAGATAATATTATTATATGTGTATTCAATTTGCATCCATTTGATAAAAAATGTGTGAGTCACTAAAAAATTGATCCCTTTATTTAGCACAATGGGAAATTAAAGTCATTCAGTTATATGGGTTATGTGCTTCTAGTAATTGTTGTTTGTAGTTCTAGTAGTGATAACCATGTTCTGGAAGTTGTTGTTTCTGGTTCATGTAGTCATGAGATACATGAATCAATGATTTCAATAATTTGAATGCATGTTCCTTTGCATTTCTGGTAATAGATATGGTTCTAACAAATTGACAATATTTTGTGATTCCTATAATAAAAAAATTCTCTTTATTTATGGTAATTGGGATGGGGGTTTCATTCTAGTAGTAAGCCTCACTCTATGGTTCTAGTAGTTGAGTATATTCTGGTAATAACGAAGTAACTACTAAAATTCGTATGCATAATGCCAGAGACTAGCAAACCTAGATTTAATCAAATGATTGTATCTCATCTTGTTTTTTTCTATGATGTGCATAGCATAAATAAACTTGTTCATACACTCTTCATCTCCCATCCATGTCGATAATGGTACTAGTAGCTGCAAATAATTCCTATAGAAATATCACTTCAAACACATTTAAAGACACACATTAAATAGCTTGACATCAATGATAACCATACATCAATAATGCCCCCCTTTGTCATTGATGGAAACCTAGTAAAACATAACTTCAACAATCCCTCCCTTCCTTCATGCCTTTGTAGTAACGGGTTGAGGTATCCTCCCCCACCTATCTTGATTCTCCTTGACTTTCATCGTCTTCTACACTTTTTTTATTGTCTTACTCTCCCACTTTGACAACGATGACAAAGAGACACTCCCCCTATTTGTATATTTTGATTGTTTTTCATGGATTCCATTGATATGTCCAATGTATTCAACTTGTGACTCTCCCATTTTCCATATTTATTCACTCTAACATCTTTGAAACAAAGGAATTCTCCCCTATCTCTCTTTTCTATTTTATTTTCAATGTTACTCCCCCCGTCGGTGTACTCTTTCTAATTTTATTCTTTATTCTTTCAAAAAATCTCCATCTTTTATCTCCTTGTCGAGGTATTTATCATCTGTATAAAAATATGAGCATTTGTTCTTTACAATTTCCCTTCAGTATTCCTTTTCTTTCTCTCTCTCTCTCCTTTTAACTCTCTTACTCTCTTTCCACTTTTGACTTCAACAATAAAAGGGTGCACTTTTCTGAACATGGTCATTGTTTGACACAATGTATATAATATCTATGTAAAATTTGTTTTTTTATTTAGCACAACAAACAATTAAAATCATGCCAAATCACAAATTTCCAAACACTACTCAGAAAGGTTGTCAAAAAATCATCATTAAAACAATGGAATAAAGTGTTATTACAAGATCCCAAGGCTGCACATATTATTTGATTATTTAAAAGAATGTATCTATGAATATTTACACTATAAATACTAGATTATAAGGTTTACCTAGAAAAATGTGTAAAGGATGTAATCAAATTTCATTCTTGACTATCATAAATCCTTCAAGTTCAAAGAAATAATGTCTAGAAAATTGAATAGAAAAATATATGCATGTTTCCAAGAGTATAACATCCTCCTCCTTTTAACAAAGCCATGTTTTATTGATGTTCAAACGTTGCCCCATTGTTGGTATTGAAATATGTTGATACAATCAATGTGTAGCCTACCTTCCTCCAATACATATTGTTGGTTACAAATACTTTACTAAAAAATCCTTCAAATCTCCAACAAAACTTATGGATATGTATTGAAGGTGTGTTTAGAGAATACTTATGGAAGATAGTTCTGCAAGGTATAACATATGTAAGGAGTAAATAGCATCAATATTGGTAAAAAAAGATCATATACCAGTAGATATCCTCCTTTAGAACTTCTTTCAAATATTAAAACAAATACAATCATAAATCAACATTTGGTTATTGTATCACCAAGGTTTTAATGGTTGAATGCTCCAATAGATTTAAGAGAAGTTGATAGTCCATATTCAACCTTTTGAATATTTGACATCATCATCATAATATCTCACAAAATGAATAACATGATAGATGCTAAACCAAGTTCATAAATTCACCATGACAAGGGATCGTGTGGCATCCACATGTACCGAATCTAAAATAAACTCAACAATCCTGTAAGTTAACTTTGTTTTCTCATAGAAGTACATTGTACTAGTAGCAATATCCTAAAATGCAAACTTAAGATAGAAATTGAGCAATAGTAGTTGAGAGTAATGGTGTTGAGAAATAAATATTACCTCGGGACTCAAAACCTCTTTTGTTCACATCTTCTACTTGATCTACAATCTCAATTCTTTATTTGTCAATTTTAGCTTGTGTATCAATAGTTGCATGACCTCTTCTAGTGGTATTGGTGTCCACTTTTTCTTTGATTTTCTTCTTTATAATAACTTCATTGGAAAAAGGAATGTCCTTGATTTCCATATGCAAATATCCATCCTTCATTGTACATTTACATCTACTTTGGCCCTTCTTGTAACATTACTGAACTAAGAAAGAACCAAATGATTTGTGTTTTCTTCTTCTCTTCTCTTTCGAAATTCACCATCGTCATCTTTATATCAATCCAAAGGCCATTATTCAATCATAGTTTCTACCATTAATTCTTTACCAAAAAATCTCCTAAATGGTATATTATCTAACATGTCTCACTGTCTGGAAATAAATGTCTTCTAATGTGGATTCCTAGTCTCCACCTTAGTTCACCCATGTTAATAGGCATTTCAATGAAAAACTATTCAAAATGATGTATGATGTTACTCTACAACAAAATCATCATCCTTTTCTTTTCTACTCGTTTTCTTATTCCTCTTATTATTATTCTTCTTCTTGTTTGGATGCGAAAATGGATGCATTTGGATGTTTTCGTCGACTACTATTTTTTCTATAGACTTTTATTCTTCAACTGTTACAACAACAAGATCATCCACTTTATTGCTTTTGTTTTCCATGATAGAATTAAGGATGTTGCTCTTTCCAACCTCTCCTTCAAACACATGTTTTACTGTAGCATCAAAGGTATTGTCTCTATCTATATTGTCTCAATCAAATATGAGTTTATTTTTTTCTGCAATACCATTCTCTTCCCTTTTTACTTCCAACATCAAAATTGTTACATAATTCCATCACTCTCATGGCCATGTCCTCCGAGGATTATCCATTCACCTGTTCTTCTTGTTTTTCTTTCTTATATCAACCTTCATGTTATCTTATATGAGTATTTTATTTCATAGAATACTTCACTAAGATTTTACAGTCATGAGCTTTGTGACCATATTTGTTGCAATTGTAACATACTACATTATTACAAAATCTTGCAATATGCCCATTATTTGTTCACTTCTAGCATTCAATGTTTTTATCAACATCCTTATAATATGTTATAATTTTATTGGTCATATAACCATCCCCTGAGACTTGATAGGTACTTATATTTATTACATTATCAATTATTGCATGGACTCTACAATTTGTAGCTAAATGTCCAAAATTATTTCAAGAATAACAATAACCAGGAAAAATAAATAAAAAATATTTGGTGCCTGGGAGAAAATGGTATTCTTGGTGGTTTAGTCCCTCAAAACTCATCTCTATCAAACCTTTGTTGATTATGATCTTCTTCTTTTTGGTTCCTTCACTTTGATTAGAACTTCTCAAGATTTATACATAGCTTCTAGGCTTTTCTTCAAGTTTCTTCTCTAGTAGCTTGGAACTTTCATCTTTATCAATACTCTTTTGATAGGTTTCATAACCAGTACCAGTCTTATTAAATGGATATATTTTCCAAACAAGGATGTCATATAAGATCATTGAACTCTTCTCAAAATTCAAGTTTATCTTTAATTAGATAATTGTCTTTTCAAAATTCTTTTCTTGGAGAAACAATCTCTAATTCTTGTTATTGACAAGTTTCTTCCTTCTCTTTTAGTTGACCTATTAGAAATTTTTCAGTTTTCTTATTCTCTTTCTCTTGAATCATAGAACTCTTTTCAAGCTTCAAGGTTGTTATTAGATGGATATATTTTTCTTCTAATTCTTTTCTTAGAAAGGTAGTCTCAATCTCTTAATCTCTTGCTTCTTACAAATTTATTCATTCTCTTTTAGTTGACTTGTCAAAATTTATTTGGATTCATTTAGCTTCTCTTCTAGAACTACATCCTTCTTCTTGAGCTCCTTGATTTCATCGAGGGAACATATTAGTTCTTTTTTTACAAAGGGATCAATTTCAGATCCTGATTTTGTGAGAAGAACTTTATCTAAGTCACTGCCACAGTGATCAGATGAGTTACTGTCTTTTTTGTAGTATAGATTCTTCTTACTTTCTTCATTTCTATGGTCTTCTTCATAATAGTTATATTCTCTTGCATGAGGACATTTGGAATCATAATGAACTATTCTACCATAATTGAAACATTTTCTAGGTACCTTACATCTACATGTTGCATCTCTTCTTATGAGTTTCTTCACCCTCACAAAGTTTGTTTCTTCTTTTTTTTATTCATCAGTAGTAGTTTTATTTAACTTGTGATCATTATCTTTTGAGTAAATATTTTGTAGCTTGTCCCAAATATCTTTGGATGATGTACTCTACTTTAAATTGAATTTCTCATAATCGAGTAAATTAGTCAAAATGACATCCATTACCTTTGATTTGTTTTATCTTGACTATTTTTCAACTACATTTGTTGGTGCAGTTTTTCATGCTCTTTAACTAGTGATAAATGAGTGCTATACATTGTACCCTAGTTCCTGAAAATATTCAACTTCATATTTTTACTACAGAATATATAGTATGTTCCATTAAACAAAGGATCTATGTCGAGACCTAAATCAAATTATTCATGCACCATTTGTATTTGATATCTTTGTTCTCGTGGTTTTGGGGCTTTGAAGGAACCTGCACTAACACCAATTTTGGAATATACACCAATACTAAGAAGGGGAAGTAAATTAGTATTGGACAGATTTAACCAATATTTAAGTTTTGCAACTTTAAATAATCACCACATAATCAATCATATCAGTAGAAATTAACATGAAGGTCCAATATATAGATATTTTATGTGTAAACCCAATAAGGGAGAAAACCACATAATTTTTTTATTATTTAAAAAATAATTAAATTATTTACAGTCTGCAACCCATGAGGGACAACAATACCTACAGTAAGAACCCACCTATGACTTATCAAGCACCCACTTGAAAGACACCAACTTGTTGAGCTAGTGAGGGCACCAATCCTCGTTACAAGCACTCACTTTATTTTATTAGTCTTATAGGAACGAACCTATCGATATGGTGAGGACACCAATCCTCTCGTGTGAGAACCTACTCATAGTTTTATAAGCATCAACCTACCATGCACCAACCTATTAAGAAGATGAAGACACTAATCCTATGTTTCTATAGCTTACTTCAGTCTTTGTAGCATCAAAACCATGTTCCTATAGTTAACTTCAATTTGTGTACCATCATTTGATTCTAGTACCCCCTTCAAATTTTATCTTTAGACAATGTCTCAGAAAATCCTATAGCTGCAGCATTGTCCTTAAAATATCCTTTCACCTTCTAATAATGTACATATTGTCTATTTTATAGAAGAATTACTTCTCTCATTACAATGATTGATAGTGTGTCTTTCATGTTTAAAGATTCATTGCATGATTCCTGAATCGCATGCCATTCACACTATAAATCAATCTCTCACTCTATCCAATCCCTATAGATTACTTTACCAAAACCTTATTTCACCCAGAAATTCATCACCAACTCGTATTCGTGTTCATACTCTAATTTTTATCTATCATTTGATGCCTTAGACCTCAGCATTATTCTCCACACCTCTTACTTTAGTAGATACATTGCCTTTAATACACAGAGTAATTGGTTCACTACTTGTCCAAACCTAGAGTAAATAATAATCCAAAGCTTCAGTATTTCATAAATCACCACATGTAATTATTCTTCATGTCCAATTCCATATTTTTCACTAATTAACAACCACCAATTTTATTTTGTACCTAGGGATTCCACAAAATAACTCATCATCTGCAATTTTAGAGCCAAAAGAGAATACCCAGCTCAACAAATCATTAGCTCATTAAATAAATCTCTTAGCCCATTCTTTGTATTGATCATAATTTTTCTACCTATAATTTATTGACCAAAAATTCATTAAAAAAAATGTGTCTTCCATTGATTTTATCCTTCCATTTCTATACACTCCTTGTCATCCTTCAAAGCTAATTTATCTTTGGGTGGGATTAGGTTTTTCTGACAGTGGTTTGATGTTAGTTGAATCACTGTATCCAACACGGTAGTGACTTTGGGTTCACCAATTTTATATTCTCTTTTATTTTTTGAGAAAGTGCATACTTTGATATGTCACCTTGCAATATGAGATAATGAGAAAATGGAGCCACAGATCTGAAGGTGGGGAGAGATGATGATATGGGAGGGTGGTGGTATGGTTAGTCATATATTTATCCAATTGTTTTTTTTATAGTGGTGGAGGCTCCCAGTGGTGATTGAGAAATACGCTTATCTAGGGATGGAATTCAAGGGTGATTCATAGTTACCATGACCTACCAAACTGGCTTGGGGGCTTGATGGTACATATGATTGATGCATTATGATTATAGATGTGTTTACAGACTAGCATAGATGGTAGCTATAGTTTTATATGTGATCACATTACTAATGACTTGTCATATGTGTATGCTGTTAGAATTTGAATGCCATTTAGATCTTCAGGCAGAGAGTTTTGATTATGTTGCAGCAATTGAATGGAGAATGAACATACAAACTAAGAAAAACAAACCACACAGGAAACAAACAAGTATTGCTCCAGAATTTAAAGTATATTCATCATAATAATATCGAGTGTACAATGTAGTTTACATAGGTAGAATTTGAATGCATGAGTTATGAATTAGAATCCTCCAAGTGGATAAGACTGTGTCTAACTGAATCTCTAACTCAAGGTCTCCCAATCAATATCGGAGTCCAAATAAACAACTCGCCAATGACCAATAACTCCAACAAGCAGTAACACCTAGTTAACTCAGTGCAACTGAGAGTGAGGTAGCTAGGAAAAGAGCTCCTCCCCATGTAACCATGCATTATCCATGCATTATTAGCGCTAGCCTAATTGACAGTGAAGTATTTGATTGTAACTGAGGGATAACTACGACTAACTAGTGCTAAAACCAACTGACTGAAGTAGGTTGGTGTCAAGACTCCCAGTGGCTCCTAAAATGTAGGGATTGTTCTAGGAGGTGCCCTAACTGATGCATGCACATGCAGTAAGTGGAAGTTAACCTCTAGTAGTGTTCCCCATACTTCAATGACTGGTAAATGTGGCCCCATTGGGCCAAGTGGTCCCAATTGAACTAGTGGACCCTTTTAATTAATTTAGGTTCCTAAGTTAGGCTAATTAATCTAATAGAAAGTATGAACAAGGGAGGATTAATAATCCTAAAAACCCCCTTTAATCCTAACTTGGAAAACTATGGGCCCTGGTAACAAGACCATAGGTCATCCAATATACAATCTAAGAGACATAATACAAATGAGGTAGGAAAACCTCTTGGGAAAAATCCCCTCAAGATAGGAACTGAAAATCAAGCCTTAATTCCTAAAAGAGACCTATGAAAGGAAAATCTCTTTTCCATAAAATACTTGGTAAAAATATCTGCAATCTGATATTTTGTCAGACAGTAGTGTAGTGTGATAGTTTTGTCATGCACTAGTTCTTGAATGTAGTCCATGTGAACTTCTATGTGCTTTGTCCTTTGCTTCTGAACAGGATCATTGGAGATCTTGATTGTACTCGGGTTGTCACATTAAAGATCTAGTGTAGGTAAAGTCTGAATCCCAAACTATGTCAAGATGCCATGCAGCCAAACTACTTAAATAATTGCATTCATAGCTTCCCGATACTCTGCTTCTACTGAATAAAGTGCAAGGGATGCTTGCTTCTTGCTGGACCAACAAATTGGTCCGGATACAATCATGAATACAAAACCTAAGGTGGATTTCCTATCATTTCCATCTCCTACCCGGTCTGAGTTTGTAAATCCTGTGAGATCCAGTTGTGCTCCAGCAGCATAGTGGATCCCATAATCAATGGTAACATGCACATCGTGCAATATCCTTTTTGTTTCCTTCCAGTGCAGCTCATGTGGCTCTTACATATATCTAGCAGCAACACTCACAACATAGGATATGTTAGGTCTTGAATGAGTGAGATACGAAAGGATTCCAATGAGATGTCTGTAGAGAGTGTTGTCTACCAAAGTTGTGGAACCACCTTTTTCAATCCTGATGCCTGATAAGAAAGGGCAGGGGGTTGCCTTGCAATCCTCCATGTGGAACCTCTTAAGCATATCTGATGAATACCTGGACTATGAGATCATGAATCCCAAAGTATTTTGACTTACTTCGAGACCAATGAACTATCTTAACAATCCTAAGTCCGTCATAGAAAATTCTTTATTAAGAGAAGACTTGATGTTTCTCAATCCAACAACAGAGCTGCTAATAATGAGCAAGTCATCCACATACAATACAACTATAAGCAAGAACCCCTCCTTCTTCTTCATGTAGACATTGAAATCAAATTTGCACCTTTCAAACTTCTGAGAGATGAGGAAAGCATCCATCTTGGAGTACCATGCCCTTGGGGCTTGTTTGAGTCCATATAGTAATTTCCTTAGTCTACAAACTAAGGAAGTATCATCAATAAACCCCTCAAGTTGTTTCATATAGATCTCCTCCTCCAAATCTCCATGGAGGAAGGCACTCTTCACATTCATGTGGTGTACTACCCATCTTTTGGAAGCAACAATGGCCAATACCAACTTAATAAAGTCCATTCTAGCTACTAGAACGAATGTATCATTGTATTCCAAGCCTTGGACCTGAGAATACCCTTTTTCCACCAACCGATTTGTGTACTTGGTTGTGGTCCCATCAGCAACTATTTTGGTTTTGTAGATCCATTTGCACTGTACCAGCTTCCTTCCTGGAGGTAAGGGGACAAGTTCCCAGATCTGGTTGTCATGTAGCAAATCAAACTACTCATCCATAGATACCTTCCATCTAGGATCATAGTAAGCCTCCCTAAAGGATTGAGGATCTGACCCAAGCATCATAAAACACCTCTCAACAAGAAGAGGATCTATGTGAGACAGTTTTGCACTCTCCTTCTGATACTGGGACCTCGTTCTTCTTTTGTCATCTGGATCCCCAGCACCATCTCCAGCTGCTTCTATGAGCTTCTTGGCCCATTTAGGTTGTTGGAATGAGGTAGATGCTAGATCTGGATCTAGATCCCTTTGAGTTCTAAGCTCAATGTCTAGATCAAACTAGGATGACACCTCTTCTAAATCTGAATCAGAAATGTCAAGATGTAAAACTGAAATTGCAATAGGAAGTGAAGGAATGTTTATACCTTCATCAACTTCAAATGGAAGCTATGGTGATGTTGGAACTGAGAATGGCATGAAGTGAGAGAAAAAGTATGCCTTGGAGGCATTATTAGCAATCCCTTTTGCTACAATCTCCCCAGTTGATATATTGGTGATATCCACTGAGCCAGGTCCAAACAATACTTGTTTTGGAAATCCAGTATGGGTCATCTAATAAACAGATAACAAATTTGCTGCAAGTGAGGGCACATATCATGACATCTCTGAACACACCATGCTTCACTTGGATGGTGCCCTTCCCTGTTGCTGGGATTTGGGAATCACCTCCCATGTGAATAGTGGGCCCTTCTTTGACATTGAGAGAGAAGAAGAGATCCTTGGAGGAAACCATGTGGTTGGAGGCTCCAAAATCAATCAAATAGGCTGTAGACCAAGGTAGTTCTGCTTTCAAAGCATGCCATATTTCATGTCCATTATCACACTGTTTTGCTCTTTGAATGTTATGCTGCTTGAGAAGGGAAAATATTTCATCAAGTTCCTTCCTCACACAATGATATTTAAGGTGATAACCTTTTTTAGAGTAGGGACATAATGTTTTCCAAAATTTATTCTTCTTAGAGCCGGAGGCCCTTTCAGAAGCTTGCTGATTTTTTTTAGGCTTCCAATCAACTGCCTTTGGCTACTTCTTCTTCGATTTCCCCTTTGCTTGTGCTTTGGAAGAGTCAGTAACCAAGATAGCTTGATATTTGGACATCTGGATGACTTCCATTCGAATCAATTTATTTTTCTCTTTGATTAAGGACTCAGAGAACGAATCTAAAGAAGGAAGTTTCCAATCAGGAAATATTTCCATCTTGGAATGAAACATAAAGACATAGACAGAGTACTTAGGACCTATTTTGTTGAGTATTGAAAGGACATTCTGCTCATCCTTCCACTCCATCCCACATTTTATGCATTGTAGCACGAGAGAATTGAATTTGGAGAATAATTGCTCAATAGTATCGAAACTGCTGGGATGTAAAGATACCAACTCATTATCCAGAATGTGTCCCCAAAGCTCATATTGTTTGTTAAACAAGCTATCAAGATTCTCCCAAGCTTCTCTAGGAGTCCTCAATCCTCCTAGATGAAAGAGGATATATCTGGAAATATAAGTACATAAGTTCCTGAATGCTTCATCACAATGGTTTAGGAACTTGTTCTGCTCTACCAGCTGATGAGGCTATGCCTCCCATCCATGTATGATGCTGTGGTAGACATGCTTGCACAAGGCTAGTTTCATGTAAATCCTCCAATCAAGGTAATTGGAAGTTGTGAGGATCCGTGGCTCAGGAGTTTGAGAACTCATAATTTCTTCAGCAGGGAGACTGCAAATACTTCTTTCAAGCTATGTAGCACCTTTCAATTTCACTGCAAATAACACTAACACATAAGAACTATTAGAATCATGCTTTTCCTCTAGACATGAACATGTTTTCAGGTTCTGTCACACCCTCTCTGCTGCTCTGAATGAATCCAGAGCTAACAAATTTTCATAGGGTCCTTCTATGGAAACCCAGCTGCTTCTGATGTTCGATGAGGAGAAACAAGCATGAAACCTTCCTCAGAAGGATCTGATACCATGTTAGAATTTGAATGCCATTTATATCTTGAGGTAGAGATTTCTTATTATGTTGCAGCAATTGAATGGAGAATTAACATAAAAACTAAGAAAAACAAACCACACAGGAAACTGATAAGTATTGCTCAGGAATTTACAGTATATTCATCGTAATAATATCCGATGTACAATGAANGAGTAATGAATTCGAATCCTCCAAGTGGATAAGACTGTATCTAACTGAATCTCTAACTCAAGGTCTCCCAATCAATATCGGAGTCCAAATAGACAACTCCTAGATGACCAATAAATCCAACAAGCAGTAACAACTAGTTAACTCAGTGCAACTGAGAGTGAGGTAGGTAGGAAAAGCGCTACTCCCCATGCAACCATTCATTAGTAGCGCTAGCCTAACTAACTGTGAAGTAACTAAGGGATAACTAAGACTAATTAGTGCTAACACCAACTGACTGAAGTAGGTTGGTGCCGAGACTCCCGGTGGCTCCTAAAATGTAGGGATTGGTCTAGGAGGCTCCCTAACTAATGCATGCACATGCAGTAAGTGGCAGTTAACCTCTAGTAGTGTTCACCACACTTCAATGACTAGTACATGTGGCCCCATTGGGACAAGTGATCCCAATTGAACTAGTGTACCCGTTTAATTAATTTAGGTTCCTAAGTTAGGCAAATTAATCTAATAGAACAAGGGAGGATTAATAATCCTAACATATGCATATGTGGCATTGATTCCCCCATCTGACTTCCATAGATGACATGGTAGGGTTAAGGGAATTGATGCTTCCCACAAGGAACAACGTCGGAGGACAAGTGTAAACATATTACTTGAGGGACGACACCATGATATTGATTGGATTTTAGAGGGGATATATGATTATTTCTAATAGCATTTGGATGATGCATTGATTGTGGTGTGCTACCAAGCACCCCCTCAGTGCTACCTGACTATGCGTCGCATTACAGTGGAGGCTCAAGGAATGTGTACCCTAATGTAGGGAGACCTAACCCAAATTGGGTTTGATAGTGATGATGATGAGACTAAGGACTCATCAGAGTATTCTAATGGCTAGCCAGTAGCTTGTAGAGTTGCATCCCATGCTATGGGCATGGGTATTTTCTGACAGATCATGTATTATTTGTACGGAGTTGTTGGGGCTCCTTTCTATAACCACACACTCTCTCTCTACACACACACACACATATAGACAGATGCAAACTTTTTACTTTTATGAGCCTCTTATTATGATGGCGATGTGGTTTATGTAATGTTATATGTGTATATGGACGTACAATGATATGAATGCATGTGAATGATTTGCTTCCTTTTTATTAGTGATTGATATGCCGGTATAGAATATCATGATCCATTTGGTCTTATACACTAGTGAAATGTCTAGGAACATGGATGAGTGTAATGGATTCTAACTACCTAGCTAATTGTTTAATGCACAAGAAATTTCTAACAAGGAAAGATTCGTGTACCTGATAACAATTATCCAATCATGCAACAAGTAGTTGGGAATATAGGTAAACAAAAAAGTGATGAATTCACATATGGAAGGAATCGACTAAGAGACCCATCACATCATCATATTCCACTTGGTTATTGGTGTTTACACCAAGACACACGCCACTGATGTGGATCAAGTCATGTGACAGGAAATAAAGGAACCACACAATGAAGGTGAGAATTGGGTAGCATCTACTTATAGTGATTGAATAACCAACATAGACGATAGGATAAGGATCCATTTGATAAGACCAAGGAAAAAAGCCATGAGGCTCTTTTCACAAAGGGGAAAAGATGAGAAAATAAAAAGGTATGAGACAACAAATAATGGTTTGGTCGGATCAAGTATAGAACCTCTTGAGGTACAACCCAATGTTCTAAGGGTTCTTCGAGAGTTGACCATCTAGACCAAAAACAAGGTATGCCCCCTTGCCAAGGTAGTGTTTCATGACATAGGGTGCCTTCTGTTAGACTCAAATTTTCCTTTACCAAATTTATCATGGGCTTGGTCATAGAAAGGATAAGGTCACCTTCCTAGAATGTGCACGGGTGGACGTGGGTGTCATAATTTGCTTTTGACTGCTGCTTAGCCGCTTCAATTGTTTGGAGTTCCTCATAATGATCCACATATACTTTTTCTAGGGTGATCAAGTGTTGTTCCAAAGTGTTGGTCTCTTGTAAAAGTTCAACATCAATGTGTAGGGAATGGATTTAACACTCAATAGGGAAAATTGATTCCACTCCATGCACAAGATGGAATGGAGTAAACCCTATTGTGGTTTTGGTTGATTTTCAATATGCCCATGGGGTTAGAAAGAGCATATGGTTCGATTTGGATTTGTCCTTATCCATTTTCCGTTGGAGCATGGTTTTGAGGATTTTGTTAATGGCCTCAACTTAGCCATTACCTTGAGGGTAGTAGATGGAGGAAAAATGGTGCTCAAATTTCAAAGATGCATAAGTTCCTTCGAGATGGTTTCTTTGAAGTGAGAACCATGATTAGAAACCAATTGGTGGGGAACGCCAAATCGAGTGATAACATGATTGAGAAATAAATGCACCACAATGGCCCTCATATAGTTAAAGGTTAGCATGGTTTCGACCCATTTAGTTAAATAGTCGAAAGCCATGATAATGTACTTATGTCCACTAGCTGATGCGGGATTGAATTCCATGTAATCGATGGCCCACTTGCAAAAGGGACCAACAATGATGACCAAATGTAATGACATAGGAAGGGTCTTGACTTTTGGTGTGAAAAGTTTAGAATTATGAAAATGTTTGAGAGTCATCATGCAATAAAAAAGGGTTTACAAGAAATAATTGGCATGGATGACCTTTTGGGCGGTATCCATTCCCGAAAGATTGCTACCACAGGCACTACTCTCGTATCCATTTAGGACTTGTACAGCCTCATCATGTGTGATACATCGTTGTAGGATGGTGTCACCGCCTCATCGATATAAGACATTGACTATAAGGAGTTTTTGGGGGGGATCAATTACAAATAGAACAATGATTGCCGCAATTGATATTATATATCTCTCCACCAACCAATTTCAAGGGCCTTAAGATGCTTTTTCCCTATCAAAACTATGATTAGGGCCTCAATACTCATCCATGGCGCATGAAACATCTTAATTACACCCACATCTAGCTCATAGGTTAAAGACCCCCTATCAAGGGATCATATTGATAATGTGTCTAGGGTTTCTTGATAGAACTTGGGCACAAGAATGTTCAATTAAGGATTAAATTTGTTATTTGCCCCATTAACCATGTGTCATGGTCCAAACCTATTCCAATAGACAAACCTAACATGACACTATCCCACTTAATTCTAATTTTACATTAAAAATAATAATTTTATCAATCTTATAAATCTTATGCTAAAACATATTTAGAAAAAAAATTAAATTAAGGAAACATTATAAAAAGATATTTAGAAAAAATAAAATTAATAAAACCTTATTTATTAGTTTTATTAATTATATTAAAAATATTTCAAATCTAATAATACTTTGAATTTGTCCATGTCTTACTATACGTACACCTTTCAATAACAATAACACTGTATAGATCAAATTGATAGTTAAAAAATGTTGGATTGACTTTTATATTATATTATTTTTAAATAGCCTACCATTTATATAATTCACTACAAACAAATTACTCTTCATTTGATTCTTCGATTCATCTGGACTCAATGTGAAATCAATGAAATCATATTGAATGTATATTTGTATTTCATACAAATTTTTAGCAAACGGACGAAAACCTAAAATGTTTAACTCCAATTTCAGGTATAGACATTGATTTCAAACTTAGAAATATTTGCATAATCTCTATTGAATTCGAATCATTCCATCCATCCTCTTTCTGTATGGAAAAACTTATTTAACCATAGGATTTATATCATCCAACTCTCCAGCACTTTAGCCTTTCCTGTACTGTATATTACTCTCATCTAAGGCTAAAGCTATAGATGATTGTTGACTCTGCTCCTGCCCAGTTGAATTGGAGAGAATCAGCAATCCAGATAACCTTTGCTAATCATCTGCAGGTCTAACTCCTGGCAGGCCGAACACTTGAAAGCGCAAGTCGAATGTATTTCTCTGAGTCGATGGAGAAGAATTCATCAGCGCGACAGTATGGCTATGAATTCCATTATAGGTCGTCACAACGTATTCAGGATCTTCAGAGCAGCGCTCGACCTGCTTTTTCACCAGGCATCCCGAGGTTCGACATCTGAAATAAAGCCTGTTCATTTATTCAGCACTACACTCAATTCAGTCGACATGAATATGCGAGGCAACTTAAAAGTATTGTATCTCACTAATCATAAAGAATCTCTATATATGTTACTCCCGTGACCAAATACCTGGGATGAATTCTATGTTTTATGTATTTCTGACCATATTTCTTCCATTTGTACCCGTCCTCGAGAACATCCTTATCGCTCTTTGTTCGCAGGCATAAAATTGTCTCCTCTGCTTCAACAGGAACTGTATCAGCATCCATCAATTCCACATACACAGCACTAAAATATTTATCAAGATTCTGTCTCTCCAGAACAGAACAGTCATGAAGAGAAGTCTACACCTCAAAAAGCAAGAATGAGGTGGCTTTAAATCAAGCAGAAACTAGCAGATCTTGCGCCCTCTTAACCTGCTCTGTGATGCTCACCCTTTCGAGGCCGAATGGATACTGTTGAATAACAAGATTCCATGCAATTTGGCATTATTTTATTGAAAACCGCAATTATGAAAATCCTGGAATGAATGGTAACTATTGTAGTCTGTTACTGGTATGGTATGGGCTACTTGCAGTATGATACTCACCAATCTTAAGCACATATAGAGAACTCTACATATCGAAGTTTAATTTTCTTTGTGGTGTGAAATATTTTTATATAAGAACCCTAACCCTAATTCAGACTATATCGTTGCTGAAATAGCATACTCGGCCAACAGTTTGAAGAAGGTCAACGGTATCGCAACTTGTGCTGTTGGTCTCTCCATCCACGCTATCGCAACTTGGTCTCTCCATCCACGCTATCCCAACCTGCCCTGATTGTCTGTCCATTTGAGCTTATTTAATGATAATAATGCAGTGAGCCATTCAACGAGTCCACTACAGCCTTTCCATTCTATGAAGCGCAACCAGTGTTAAGTTGCACGCGCTGCCTCTGAAAGCCATACTGTACAGGATGTTCATCCATTCGAGACAAAGATCCTGATCTGGCACCGATAAAATATTGCATTTTTTAATACCTTATCACAAGAATTGCACACAGTTGTCATATTTTTAAAATATGATTTTTATAAATTATTTCGTGAGCATTTAATAACATCATTCACGATTCGAAAAGATCCCACCATTTTCCTCAAAGCTTTCCCTATAACTTCCAAGTTCCAACACGTAGTCAGTATAGAAATCCATGAGTAAATTGGGTAGCTTAGCCCATATCAGGGTTCAATCCACCGAAGAGGATTCAAGGCTTCAGTGATAAGAGGGAACTATCAAGAAGCCATGTTCCCTTCCAACGAACAAAACACAAAGTCTACCTATTCTTTGGTCAAATAATGAAAAAATTGATTATAACCAAGGAATAAGATTCACAGCTTTGAAATCTAAACATATATATTTTCCATACCATTATTCTTTTCATAAATGGACCAACCAACCAAAGTAGTCTCCACCCCACCAATCCCTAGATAACGGGTTGACAAGCATTTGATCTATGGCTGGAGTTTGGAGAAGCCCTCTCAAAAAAAAGGAGAATCCATTCACATTGTGAGCAATAAAGTAATTGTTAGAGGGACTAAAACCCACATCCTTTTCCTGGTTGGAGTTTGGAGAAGCCCTCTCAAAAAAGGAGAATTCATTCACACATTGTGAGAAGTAAAGTAATTGTTAGAGGGACTAAAACCCACATCCTTTTCCTATAGAGTAATAAAAGTTCATAATTGAAGGTAGCTTCGTCGTATGTGTGCTAAGTTTACTTTAAAAAGAAATTAGATGATCCACTAAAACGGTGTTATGTATACCCAAGAGAAAAGGTTGGTTCACCAAGTCCCAATCCTCATCTATTTACAAACCCCTCCTCCCTTCACATATTCAAAGATATAAATGTAATAAGAATATTATGATTAAGGAAAACATAATTTGGAGTACACTTTTATATATATATATATATATAATATATAATGTTATATTTTTTTATATATAAATAAAATAGAATTGCAAAAAATTTAAATATAATTATTTATTTATAAAAGAATATAAAATATTTAAAATATAATTTAGTTATTTAATGAAATTGAGTAACAAAAATTTAATATTAAAATTGATTTTAAGTTTTGTATAAATAAAATGAAAATTTCTTTAACATAATTATAAGTATTAATTTAAATTGAGTTTTCATTTTTTTTAAATGGGAAAGAATAATTTGAAATGGAAATCAAGCCCACAAAGTTGATAAGGGTGAGGGGCTAGCCAAGGTTATGGACGAGTCCAACTGTGATGCTCTCAGGTTGCACATGATTGTTGAATTATCGGTCAAAGAGCAGAATCCTCAAAGGTAGCCACGTCCCCGAGTAGGTGAGCACTTTTTATCATCCTCGTGGTAAACTCATGTCATTTTCGTCTTATAGCATCTCTAGGCTCCGCATGGCATGGATAAAACAAGGGCCAAGTTCCTCAAACAGAAAGCAACAAGGTTTTGTATCTTAAACGAGAAGTTGTACTGAAAAGATCCAATAAACTGTGTGAATGAACACAAGACCAAGAGACCTATTGAAGAATTTCATGTAACGGAGTGTGGGGCTAATCACTACTGGAAAACCATAGTAAACAAAATCATGAGAGCAGGATTCTATTGGCCTACAATATTTTCTGATACTCATAAGAAAGTGGCTTCCTGCCATACTTCGGTCCGCAACCAGCTACGTCGCTGCAACTTTCCACCCAACCATAGGCCAGCGTGCTCCTTAATCTCTCAGCAACGCTGCCACCCCCAAGTTGGGCATGATTCTCAAAGGAATAAGGGAACTAGCAGACTGACACATAGCCAAGGATACGTAAAACATAGCCAAGCCAACACAGTTGGGTTTATCACGCCATCAAGGGGATTGGGAAAGGCTCAATGCTAAGCTAGTGAGCTCATTGCAGAGCTAAGAACACCTACACCAGAACTAGCGTGGCTTCTAAAACACCCACACACACCCAACACAAGGAATCAGTCCCTTCTCTGCTACACAGTCCCTCAGGCCCTGCATTCCCTTCCAGTGCTATTCAGGGGTTGTGGAGAAGAAAGCCAGCCCTCTAGCTCTGTCTGGGTGGTTTCCAGCCACTAGGTTTGTCAAGCAAAACTAAGCCCCCATCCCTGCTCCCTACACAGTCCAAAGACCAACCATTGCACTCAGGCAATCAATCAGCTGATACAGCTTAAGACAGGGAAGACAATTTCGGAGTCATTCTTGGCCCTATCGTGGCCAAAATGACTCTCAAGAGAATTTACAACAGCCCCCAAAATATAAAGATGACCACGGCAAACACAGCCAACCACGTGGGGAAAATCAGCGACCCAATCTGAATAGGGAAGTCACCATGGAACTTACATAGTCCGAAAATGGAAAGACAACCAAGTTCCCGGCATGGGCAAGACCACAACCCCGAAGCTTATCAGTGAGTGCATCTCACAACAGGGGAAAACAACGGCTCCCCCTTGGGAATCAAAGTCACCGGTAATACATACATAAACCATGCAGAGGAAGAGAAAAATACCGACTTCCAAAATGAGCGTGAAATGGGCGGACTCCTGCGCGTGAAGGTAACGAGCAAACAACGGTACCTGTGTGAGGACGAATAGCTCCCAGCTTGTGCGTGGAGGAATAGACAATGGAGAGGATGCAGATTGGAGTGCACCAACATTCCAACACTGTTTGGAGAGTGGAATGTCTGCGTGTGGATGAACAACCATGAGGAGGGAACAGACTGTGGAGGTAACGCGTAGTGGAGAGAGTGCGTGAGTGTTTCTTGCTGGTGGAGTGTGCGTGTGGGTGAGGACTGACAGTCCTGCCACCCCACTCCCAAAGACCATAACTTCCTCAACCACCAGCAGTCATTCTTCAATGGAGGTGGTTGGGTAAACAAAGAAAGGTGACACATGGATTTTTACCCCATTGGCCAAGGTTTGACAAATTCCCCCACATCTTTATCCTTGTGAAAATCATGCCCCTTTCTCATTTTAGTTGCCGTGATCGTAGCTGGTCGGGTTCATTTAATTAATTATAGATGCATATTTACATGATGATAAACATAATATATGTCGCATGCCCCGATTTACCATCGGTGACAAGTCTAAATCCAAAACATAGCATAACCGATCAATGGCGGGGCCTTGGCCTTTAGCTCCACACCATGATCATTACAGTATATACATCTAATGCAACGAGGTCAAAACCGGGGATGTGACATTCCCCTCCACCTTCAATAACACTGTCCTCAGTGCTTTGCAAAATTTGAACAAAATGTTACACTGGCATCGCCTCAGTGTTCCATAAAATTGAACAAAAATGGATGTGCCAATCGCATGGCATCCTCCAGCTCCCATGTAGCCTCTTTAGGTCCGAAATGATCCCATTGCACCTTTACCTGACCTATGGCTCGGTTCCGGAGCATTGTGACCTTCCTGTTGAGGATGCGCATTAGCTCGATTCGGAACTCTCCCTCGGGTTCCACTTGAATCACATCCCAATTTATCACATGGTTAGGATCCTGTACATATCTATTAAGCAAAGAAACATGAAAAACATTATGAGCTCTAGTGCTAGCAGGCATTGCAAGTCTATATGCAACTGGCCCTATTCTTTCAAGCACTTCAAACGCCCCACAATATCTAGGTGACAACTTGGCACAACTACCAATCTTCAAGGAACTCTTCCTTTCCCTCACTCTGAGGTAAACATGATCCCCAACACTGAACTCCCTGTTCACCCTATGCTTATCTGCATAGCTTTTATGTCTTTCCTGGGCTGCTTTTAGATTCTACCTGATCTTTACAACCTCTTGCTCCATTTCCCTGATCAATTCTGGTCCAAGCACAATCTTGTTCACTAGATTATCCCAAGTCACTGATGTCCTACACCTTCTTCCATACAAAGCTTCATACGGACTCATCCCTAAGGATGCCTGTTGCCCATTGTTATAAGCAAACTCTACCAAGTGTAAGTAATCTTCCCACTTGGTTGGTTTGTCCATCACATACATGCGGAGCATATCTTCAAGCACCTGATTAACTCTCTCCGTATGACCATCTGCCTGAGGATGGTATGCAGTGCTGAAGTTTAGCTTCATACCCAAATCTGCAAACAACCCCTTCCAAAAGTTGGAAGTGAACTTGACATCTCTATCAAAGACTATTGCCTTAGGCAATCCATGCAACTTGAAAATCTCCTTCATGAAGATTTTTGCAATGTCATCCGTCTGATGCATAGACTTCACCGGTACAAAATGTGTTG
>LPNX010526887.1:0-10529 GCA_001517045.1 Pseudotsuga menziesii | reverse complement strand
AGCGTGTCGGAGATCCTTTATTTCCTGTAGTAGATAAAAAATTGTAATGAATCTACCACATGAGGAATTTGTTAGAATTTGAATGATGACTCAGGATTTGATTCCCAAATTTTGTAACACAATTAAGCTTTATTTCGAGGTTGGTCTCGGGAGCCATAGCATTATACATATGTCCTCAATTGATGAGGAAAGGGTTGGAACTTTCATTCAGAAATCGTTCTTCTCTTATTTTTGTCTCTGTAGCTTTCTTGGATGTGTTAATGAGAAACTTTCTCCCGTGTTTCTAAGATTCATCACGATGGTTTACATTCAGTCTATTTTTCCTGTATATTCATATTCATTTCTGTGTTTTTCTGCTAATGCACTCTAGTTGCATATGAGGAATTCGTTTCATTAAGCGCTCCTTGTATCAGACGATACATTTTTTATGTGTTTTTGGTAAATGTTTTGTAATTCATCTCCTATGCTCCATTGTAGTTACTAGCCTATGTTGTTAATGCTACTAAAGGTGGTGCAAGAGATTCATCCATAGATAGGTTCATCTTGCTTCACTCGACTTCTTCCTCTTTCTCCCATCACCCTTTCAAGATATTTCATTGTTTGTGACACTTAATTTTCCTCGGAATACAAAGCAAATTCCCCTCTCATTTTCATTGTAATACCCTTGAATGATTTAGGATTTGACTCCATTGCCGAATGATTTTCATGAATGTTTGTTCTACCACTTTTAAATCTATTAACACCCACCCCTATCAGAAATCTAGCCTTTTGCTTGCTTTTTTAAAGCCATAAGTATATGTGAAACTGTTTCTGTGACAAGAGAGAGCCCTCTCTGACTGTATTGGCTAGAACACAGTCTAAAGGTTGGTTGAAATGGTTACCCCTGTGACTTCCTACCGCAACTATAGGAAAAATATAGGGTGCTAACAAGTTCCTTCTAAACGGTTTCTTTGAAGTGAGAACTATGATTGGACACCAATTGGTGGGGAACACCAAATCGAGTGATAACATGATTGAGAAATAAATGCACCACGGTGACTTTGGTAAACTTAAAGGTTGGCATGGCTTTGACCCATTTAGTTAAATAGTCAAAAGCCGCGATAATGTACTTATGTCCATTAGCTGACATGGGATCAAATTCCATGTAATTGATAGCCCACTTGTAGAAGGGACCAAAAATGATGATCAGATGTAATGACACACGAAGGGTTCTCACTTTTGGTGTGAAAAGTTTAGAATTATGAAAATGTTTAACAGTCGTAATGCAATTAAAAAAGGGTTCTCAAGAAATAATTGGCATAGATGACCTTTTGGGAGGTATCCATCCTCGAAATATGGCTACAAGAGGCTCTAATATGGTAGTCATTTAGGACTTGCTCGAACTCATCATGTGTGAGACATCGTTGTAGGATGGTGTCACCACCTCATCGATATAGAACATTGACTATAAGGAGGTATTAGCGGGATCAATTACAAATACAACAATGAGTGTCACAATTGATGTTATATATCTCTCCACCAACCAATTTCAAGGGCTTTAAGATGCTTTTTCCCCACCACAACTATGAGTAAGGCCTCAATACCCATACATGGTGCATGAAACATCTTAATGACACCCATATCTAGCCCCTAGGGTAAAGACCCCCTATCAAGCGATCATATTGATAATGTGTCTATGGCTTATTGATGGAACTTAAGCACAAGAATGTTCAATTAGGGATTAAAGTTGTTGTTTGCCCCATTAACCATGTGTCATGGTCCAAATCTATTTCCAATAGAAAAACCTGCCACACCACATGTATGCCACTTTAAGGCCTCTATAGAACCCGTATAAATTATCGATGTGTTAGTATGAGGGATTATTCAAGGATCTTGAGCCTAAGAATATTAAACAATATCCTTAAGGTACATTCTTTCCTTCCTCGACTATGTTCAAGGTCCTGCAACCCATCCTTGGTACACAAAATCTATTCCTGACATCTTTATCCAACTGTGATGGCAAAGACCCTTGACACAAGGTTTGTGCTATGGTTTGTAGGTGTTGTTCATGGTGCTTAAGCCAAAGAAGTGGTGTTTAGGTCAAAAGGCCTATTACTGTCCTCTTATGACATTTGATCTTAGTGCACAACTAATGTATTGATGGCATGCAAAGGACCCTTAAATGCAATTTCTCACCAACATAGGTCTTATGTGGAGGTTCAAAGGCATGTTGATGGTGCTTGAACTTCAGAAACTTTATTTTATAAGGATTAAAAATAATGATTCTTCACCCCATCCCCCACCCTCAGCTCGTCAAATGTCAAGGGCCTTAATATGTTTTTTCCTTACCAAACCTATGGTTAAGGCCTCAAGACCCATCCACCATGCCTAAAACATTATTATAAATTTAATTAAAATCATTTTAGATAGATGAAATTACAAATATAAGATATTAATGTCCCTCAATCAAACAAGTTATGTTTAGAGTATTGGAGAATGTTAATTCTAATTTTATAAAATTAGTAATTTTATCAATCTTATAAATCTTATGAACTAAAACATATTTAGAAAAAAAATAAATTACTAAAACTGTATAAAAAAATATTTAGAAAGAATAAAATTAATAAAACCTAGTTTTATTAATTATATTAAAAATATTTCTAATTTAATAATACTTTGAATTTGTGGATGTCTCTTGCTATACTTAAATGTTGTATTGACTTTTAAATCAAAAGGGGGTAGTGTATGTTTAGCAGTTAAATTGATTGTTGACCAGAGAGGGGGTCCCACAAACAAGGGGGTCTCATACACCAATTTGGTGTCTAGCTGGGCAATGACCTTAAAAATAGATTATTATTATTATTATTATTATTTTATTATTTTTAAATAGTCTATCATTTATATAATTCATTATAAATAAATTAGTACAGATTATTTTAAATCAAACTAATATAGATTATTTTAAATATATATCTATTAAAGAGGGGGTCCCACAAACAACTGGGTCTCATACACCAATTTGGTGTCTAGCTGGGCAATGACCTTAAAAATAGATTATTATTATTACTTTATTATTTTTAAATAGTCTATCATTTATATAGTTCATTATAAATAAATTAGTATAGATTATTTTAAATCAAACTAATATAGATTATTTTAAATATATATCTATTAAGTAGAGAGAAAAATTCAATTTCTTGAGATGTACAATTTTTACTATTTAGATGGTTTTAAATACTTGATAGAAGTTTAATTCTTTTAGCAATAACCTAAATAAACCTAAGTAAAATGAAATAATCTCCTCCATAATGAATTAAGTCACCTGGCTTCTAAACATTCTTCAATTCACTAGAACTCAATGCAAAATCAATATAATCATATTGATTTTATATTTGTATTTCATACAAATTTTGAACAAACTATCCAAAACCTAAAATATTTCAAAACTTAGAAATCTTTGCACAATCTCTATTGAATTTGCATAGATATTGATTTCAAACTTCAAAAATTTTAACCATAAATAATTAACCCCAGTATAGATATTGGCATCATTTCATTATCTGGCAAAACTTATTTAACCTTAGGATTTCCAGCTTCTCCCAGGCAAGTGAGGGAGGGTGGTCTGAGCATCCAACTGCTCTTCAGCACTTTCCTAGAAGCAAGAATTCTGATTGTTAAAGAAGTTTAGCCCAAGAATTCTGATTGTTAAATAAGTTTAGCCCTTTCGGTACTGTATATTAGTCTCATCTATAGCTACGGATGATTGAAATATAATCTAAAATTGCTTCATTTTTCTTTGTATAGTATTAATTGTTGAGTCTGTTCCTGGCCAGTTAGATTGGAGAGAATTAGCTAATCATCTCTTGGTCTAACTCCTGGCAGATCGAACACTTGAAAGCGCAAGTCCAATGCATTTCTCTGAGTTGATGGAGAAGAAGAAATGGCAGACGAGTGTTCATGAGCGACAGTATGGCTATGAATTCCGTTATAGGTCGTCACAACGTATTCAGGATCTTCATAGCAACGCTCGACCTGCTTTTTCATTTATTCAGCAATACACTCAATTCAATCGACATATTGAATATCCGAGGCAAGTTAAAAGTATTGTATCTCACTAATCATAATGAATCTCTCTATATATGTTACTCCCGTGACTAAATACCTGGGATGAATTCTATGTTTTATGTATTTTTGACCATATTTCTTCCATTTGTACCCGTCTTTGAGAACATCCTTATCGCTCTTTGTTCGTAGGCATAAAATTCTCTCCTCTGCTTCAACAGGAACTGCATCAGCATCCATCAATTCCACATACACAGCACAAAAATATTTATCAGGATTCTAACTCTGCAGAACAGAGTTAGAATCCTGATAAATGTTGGTGTCGAGACTCCCGGTGGCTCCTAAAATGTAGGGATTGGTCTAGGAGGCTCCCTAACTGATGCATTCTAATGTAATAAGTGGCAGTTAACCTTTAGTAGTGTTCACCACACTTCAATGACTGGTACATGTGGCCCTATTGGGCCAAGTGGTCCCAATTAAACTAGTGGACCCGTTTAATTAATTTAGGTTCCTAAGTTAGGCTAATTAATCTAATAGAAATTATGAACAAGGGAGGATTAATAATCCTAACATATGCATATGTGGGATTGATTCCCCCATCCAACTTCCATAGATGACATGGTAGGGTCAAGGGAATTGATGCTTCCCCCAAGGAACAACGTTGGAGGACAAGTGTAAACGTATTACTTGAGGGACTACACCATGATATTGATTGGATTCTAGAGGGGATATATGATTATTTCTAATAGCATTTGGATGATGCATTGATTGTGGTGTGTTACCAAGCACCCCCTTAGTGCTACCTGACTATGCGTCGCATTACAGTGGATGCTCAAGGAATATGCAACCTAATGCAGGGAGACCTAACCCAAATTCGGTTTGATAATGATGACGATGAGACTAAGGACTCATCGGAGTATTCTAATGGCTAGCCAGTAGCTTGTAGAGTTACATCCCATGCTATGGGCATGGGTATTTTCTGACAGATCATGTATTATTTGTACGGAGTTGTTGGGGCTCCTTTCTATAACCACACACTCTCTCTACACACACACATATATAGATAGATGCAAACTTTTTACTTTTATGAGCCTCTTATTATGATGGCGATGTGATTTATGTAATGTTATATGTGTATATGGATGTACAATGATATGAATGCATGTGAATGATTTGCTTCCTTTTTATTAGTGATTGATATGCCAATATAGAATATCATGATCCATTTGGTCTTATACACTAGTGAAATGTCTAGGAACATGGATGAGTGTAATGGATTCTAACTACCTAGCTAATTGTTTAGTGCACAAGAAATTTCTAACAAGGAAAGATTCATGTACCTGACAACAATTATCCAATCATGCAACAAGTAGTTGGGAATATAGGTAAACAAAAAAGTGATGAATTCACATATGGAAGGAATCGGCTAAGAGGCCCATTACATCATCATATTCCACTTGGTTATTGGTGTCTACACCAAGACACACGCCACTGATGTGGATCAAGTCATGTGACAGGAAATAAAGGAACCATTAGAGGAAATTTCAACTCAAAATGGGCCTCCTAAAAAGAATTAATAAAAAAATAGTTAAAATAATAAAATAATATTTAGTAATTTTGGAGGAAGAAAAGAAAAAAACTACTTTTTTGTTTGTATTTTCGAAATATCTCCCCATGTTTTTACTCAAATTTCGATCGGGAGAGCTCGTTGGATGCGGAATTAAATTTTGCATCCAACGAGTACCCACTCGGCATACTTTTCATCACGTTTTTTTCAGGTATTTCTTGTTTTTTGGGTAGAGGGGTCTGTCAAAAGTATGTCGAGTGGGTACTCATTGGATGCAAAATTTAATTCCACATCCAACAAGCTCTCCCGATCGAAATTTGAGTAAAAACATGGGGAGATATGTCGAAAATACAAACAAAAAAAGTGTTTAAGACCTATACAGTATTTCAAATTTAAATCAATTTCATTGGCTAACACATGATTTCATGGAATTTGAATCAAAGTTAAAAGGCCCATTTTGAGTTGAAATTTCCTCTAATGCACACAGCGAAGGTGAGAATTGGGTAGCATCTACTTATAGTGGTTGAATAACCAACATAGACAATAGGATAAGGATCCATTTGATAAGACCAAGGAAAAAAGGCATGAGGCTCTTTTCACAAAGGGGAAAAGATGAGAAAATAAAAAGGTATGAGACAATAAATAATGGTTTGGGCGGATCAAGTATAGAAACTCTTGAGGTACCACCCATTTTGAGGGTTCTTCGAGAGTTGACCATCTGGACCAAAAACAAGGTATGCCCCCTTGCCAAGGTAGTGTTTCATGACAAAGGGTTCCTTCTATTAGACTCAAATTTTCCTTTTCCAAGTTTATCATGGGCTTGGACATAGAAAGGATTTAAGGTCACCTTCCTGGAATGTGCACGGGTGGACGTGGGTATCATAATTTGCTTTCGATTGCTGCTTAGCAGCTTCAATTGTTTGGAGTTCCTCATAATGATCCACATATGGGCGCTTGCACGAAGTTGGTTCCACTTTTTGGTGCCACTTAGGAAATCAGGAATGCACTTCCGAAGTGCAAATCAAGAACGCATATGCGGTATTGATGGTACGTTCGGAATAACCCGAGCCCAAACACAAGGCTAAGGTTCGTGGAAATATATATCGCATATGTGATATATCGCATATGCGTTTTGTAATGTTAAATATCACATATGCGATATATGGCATATGCGATATGTAACATTACAAAACGCATATGCGATATATCGCAAGTGCGATATGCAACATTTAGAAAACGCAAGTTGTTTTGTACAATGGGTGAAAGTTTCAAATCTAAAATCAATATTGGTGATGAAAAAACCTTTTAGGTTTCTGTAAAAGGAGCTATGGAACTCTATACTAAATAAGGTATGAAAAGTGTTAAATATGTTTATTACACTCCACAATTAAAGCATAATTTATTAAGTGTTGGGATACTATGTCAAAATAATTACAAGGTAGAGTTTGATGATAGATAATGAACAATTTATGATAAGAGTCAAGGAAATACGGTGTTTATAGTTGTGCCTATGTCAAAGAATCGAATGTTCCTATTGAATTTTAGAGAAAATAGTATCAACCTTGCTAATATGGAATATAAAGACATAAGTTGGTTGTGACATCTCAGGTATGGCCATTTGAATTTTCATAGTTTGAAGCTTCTAACATTAAAAGAATTAGTTTATGGTTTTCTTAAGGTTGAAGAGAACAACGAGGTTTGTGAAGGATGTGCTAAAGGAAAAAATGGAAGAGAGAATTTTCTTAGAGGAAAGGAACGGAGGGCCCAATATCCACTTCATCTAGTTCACTCATATAATTTTGGTCCAATCCAGACAAAGAGTTTGGATAATTCATTGTATTTTATTAGTTTTATTGATGATTACTCACGAATGTGTTGGGTTTTTTTCTTAAGAGTAAGGGTGTTCAACATTTGATACATTCAAGAGATTTAAAGCCCTTGTGGAAAATGAAAGTGCTTACAAAATAAAGTGCATAAGTACTAACCATGGATGAGAGTTTTTCTCAAGAGGTTTTTAGACTTTTTATGATATGAATGGCATTAAAAGACAACTCACCACTACTTATACACCTCAACAGAATGGGATAGTTAAAATGAAGAAACGTACAATGATGGAAATGGAAAGAACTATGTTACAGACCAGGGAATTAAGCAATTCCTTTTGGGGAGGTGAAGTTGCTACAACAATATAAATTCTCAATCAAAGTCCCACAATTGCAGTTGAAATTATGACTCATTATGAATCATGGTATGACAAAAATCCTAATGTTAATCATTTCAAAGTTTTTGGATTTTTATCCTATGTTCATGTAGTTGATAAAAAGAGACAAAAGTAGGATCCAAAAAGTGAACCATGCATTTTTGTGGATACAGTGAGAAAATTAAGGTTTATAGGTTGTATAAACCTCTCACCAATAACATCGTTGTGTCTAGGGATGTGATTTTTTTATGAAGGGGGAGTTTACGGTCATAAAAAACACCATGTTGAGAAGTCAAAAGATGGTTTGAATAGTGATGTTATTGATGATATTAATCATGAGAAACCCATTAATGTTTTAGTTCCAAATTTTGTAAATACACCAAGTAGCCCCTCATCTAGTTCTCCAATTTCATGTACAAGTCCTACAAGGAAGGTAAGAATCCTAAATGAAATTTATTAGAGAAGCTGGGCACACGAAGAAAATCCAAGAGGTGAGACTGTAAATGTTGCTTTATTTTCACAAGTTGATTTTGAACCATCATGTTTTGAAGAATATTATACTAATGAGTTTTCGGTGCAAGATATGCAAGAAGATATAGATTAAATTCATAGGAATTATACTTTTTGTGAGTAACATGTTATTTTTTTTAAGGGAACCACAAAAGAAGTATATCGCAAGTGCGATATATCGCACTTGCGATATTCAAAAGCAGAAAAAAAAATAAAACAGTGGTCGCGAGCTCATTTTCACAATATCGGGATAGTGAAATAACGCAGTAGCAAAAAAACGGAGGAGCGAAAAACCGCAGGTGCGATTTGGGTTTTACCTTTTCGAGGTCGAGGCCGAGTTCGAGGTGGAGCCGAGGTGGATTGCTCCAATGGCAGGTAATTATGATAGTTCTCTCCTTTTCATTTAACCTTCCATTCTTTAATTTTATTCATAATTTATTTCTTTATAGAATTATTTTGAACAAATTAAAAAAAATAATTGAATGTGAACAATCAAATAATGATTAGATAAATAAATTAACTTGCAATTTTATGTTTAAATCTTAACAGACAACACAAATGAACAACAGAATGTGGAAAACCCACAACAACCTGACCCACAACCAAACTCAGACCCGGAGGGGGAACAAGATAGAAACACACAGATTATTGCATGCTTGGCATCATTGAGGCGCCTTAGCTCATCCATTAGAGGGGGGGTCATTTGAGAAATTCTTTAGCCGATGCCTTGGACACAATAACAAACACAATTTTCGATGCCCAAGGAGCTCTGTACAACATCACCTCGTACAGAGAATCTAGGAGGCAATACTACTCCGATGGATTGACACATAAAGACATCAAAGCCCTTAAAATTACTAAAGACCAGTTATTTTCATTATTCCGGGACCCCAGCACCGGATTGGTTCCACCCACCAGTCGAGCACACATTTCCATAGACTGGCGCATTTAACCAAATATAAAGGCTAATTGGATGGCTCATTGGTATATGGTCTTTGATGAAGACCCCCATGGGTATAGGGACATCCCATTTTATTTCCTTAGGAAGTTGTATGCAGAATTCATCCGAAGGAAACATGTTAACTACTTTGATATCTTAGGCAACCAGGGTGTTGGTCATGGGATGCCCCAAGATAGGGAAGGAGCCAGGAGAGATCCCAACCATGTGCCACGCCCACCACGCACACCAAAACCCCCTCGGGTATACCCTCCCGCGAGTCCTGTCATTGACTATACACAGGAGGCATTACTTGACATGGCAGAGACATTGCTTGAGCATAGGACTGATGTCCAAGGCAATGCAGACCAAGGGGCTGGCACTTCTACGGCGGGCCCATCTACAGATCACAGAGGAGATGCAGAGTCTTCAGAGCGCCGTGTTACTCCACACCCTTGCACATCGTGTGGAGGCATATGCTATGGCCCTGCTTCCAACTTCTGAGATGATGGATTACTTTGCTTTGTAAGTAAAACTCATTATTTTAATATTATACTTTGTTTCATGTCAAAATATTCAATTGTTTCGCACTTTATTTCTTTTTAATTATCTAACAATATTTGTGAATAGATATACAGCTGGTGTCCCATGGCACACCACAGTCGCATAGTCCGTCAATCAATGTTGAGAACATTGATGCGGCTGTCAATATTGCCTATGGGTTTGGTTCTTCACCAATAGGGGTAAGAACTATACTTGTTAATTTGTCAACTTTATTTATATATATTTATAACTTATAGATTGTAATGTATTCAATATGTATCCTAATTTTGATACTTGACATGTTTTGTGCAGGTTGCTCAGGAAGACCCTATTGTCTTGCAGCCTATTCCCTCTCATGCAGAGGTAGATTCATGCAAGATTCCTAATGTAAGATTCCTAATGTAACTTTTAAATTTGTTAGTTTATATGTTGCTCATAGATCTTTCTCCATCACCTTAAGTTGTAGTGTGTTGAGCGGCTCCATTTAGCTATGATATACTATGTGTGCGAATATACAAGATATGAAGTATAGTTGGAGGTATTTTCTTAGTATTAAAAAGACTCCATGTAAACTGGAGTATGTCCTCATTGTATATGTTGTTAGAATTAGTTTCATGGCTAACTTCGCCGCATTAGGGGAGAGGATCCATTGGTGACCTGCATTTCTTTACAGTAGTAATGTATCTTAATTTTCCATATTCCCAAGCTTGTATTTCCTCCAAATTCTTACC
>LPNX010526885.1:301064-321741 GCA_001517045.1 Pseudotsuga menziesii | reverse complement strand
GGACTCTCAACAGGAAAATAAAGCAGGAAAACCCTGATATCCTCTTTCTCCAGGAAACTAAATGCAGTTTTGAAGGCTTGGAAAAAATCAGAAGTAAAATCTGGAAAGGCAGCCAGGTGATGGCCCTGGATGCTCCTGGGCAATCAGGAGGCATTGCAATCCTATGGCTCCCCTAGGTGGTTGAGCTCTCGAATTGGAGCTCTAATAAGTTTTCCCTCTTGGCAGATTTCCATCACCTTGTGTCAAGGGCGAAGGGTACTCTAGTGAACATTTATGGCCCCAGCAGCTTCCCTGAAAAGCAGGCCTTCATTGACTTCTTAGAATGGTCCAATCGTCAAGCGGAGGGAGCCAGATGGGTGATGGGAGGGGATTTTAACCTCATCGCTAACCTTGGGGAAAAAAAGGGAGGTCGAAGAACTTTGGACAAATTTCAAGAGGCTTTTGGGATCTTCCAAGCTCAAAGCTCGTTCGTGGATATGGAAACTGGTAACGGCTGGTATACATGGAAAAACAAACGTGGGGGTGAACACTTGGTTGCATCTCGCTTAGATATGTTTTTGGTCTCAAAGTCCATACTCCATGGTACAGGAGAAATCATGATAGAGGTGCTCCCACTGGCAGGTTCTGACCACTGGCCCATCTTCCTTCGCTGGGATTGGACATGCTCCACTCTAAGGAAACCATTCGGATTTGAACAATTATGGATGGAGCATAAGGACTTCAAATATCTTGTTCAGCAGTGGTGGCAGGAGTTGGTCCCCCCCTCAGGCACTGCCATGTACTGCTTCCAATAGAAACTCAAAATGCTAAAATCCAAAATCCGTATCTGGAACAAGGAAGAGTTTGGCAACATTTTTTAGGTCAAGAAAAGATTTATTTCTGAACTTGATCAACTCAGTCAGAAAGGAATGACAAATGGATGGGACGAGGACATGCAGAAAAAAGAAAAGGACTTATGGGGGCAGCTGGAGGCAAGGGAAAGACATGAAGGAATATACTGGAAACAAAAATCCAAGGTCAAATGGCTACAGGATGGGGAAAAAAACACCAAGTTCTTTCATAATTCGGTCATTCAGAACAGGCACTCCTCGAGGATTCAGAAACTTGAAAAGATGGATGGTGGTCGAATAGAAACGTGCAGAGAGATCGAAGAGGAACTCAACCACTATTTTGCAAAGATCCTCAACGAAGATATCCATGACAGGGAGAGAGACATTTCTCAAATCACTCACCTAATCCCACCCTCTGTCACTAGGGAAGATAATGAGATGCTCGTAAAACTGGTAACTTTGCAAGAAGTGGAAGAGGTTGTCAATCAGATGGCTCTGGGAAAAGCCCCTAGCCCAGATGGGTTTACCTCTAACTTCTTCCACTATTTCTGGGATATGGTTAAGGAAGAGGTTGTGGAAATAGTGGAGGAATCAAGGAAAAAAAGGGGGTGTTAAAAGCTTTCAATGCAACGTTCCTTTCTCTTATCCCTAAGGAAACGGGTGCAGACCACCCAAACAAGTTCAGGCCTATAGCTCTATGCAATGTGATCTACAATATCATCTCCAAAGTTACTGCCAATCGTCTGAAAACTCTTCTCCCCTCTCTGATCTGCTCGGAACAATCTGGTTTTGTTTAAGGGCACCAAATCCTGGATGGGGTTATCCTAGTTCATGAAGTCATGCATTCCTTCCAAAGCTCGAGACATCCAGGTATGTTGATCAAACTTGATGTTTCCAAGGCCTATGATAAATTAAGTTGGCAATTCATCTGTAGAATGCTGGAAGCCTATGGGTTCTGCCACGACTGGGTGGAATGGGTAATGGGTCTCATCTCCACCCCGTTCCTCAGCATTCTCCTGAACAGAGCCCCAACTTGTCCCTTTCAATCTTCTAGGGGCCTTAGGAAGGGGGATCCCCTCTCCCCTTTCATCTTTATCTTAATGGTCGAAGGTCTGAGTCGTCTCCTGCAATCAAAGGTGGAAAGTGGCGAGCTTCGAGGTATCCGTCTCATCGATACCATGGATGCTCAGACCCATCAACAATTCGTAGATGATACCATGCTCATGGGGCACCCTTCAGTCCAAGAATCTAGAAGCTTCAAATATTGCCTGAATCTCTTTGCCAAAGCCTCTGGACTTGCTATAAATTAGGCCAAATCCCAAATCTTTTTCCTCAACACCGCTCCTGCCTCACAAAGGAACATCCTCCGTATCCTAGGTTTCTCGAAAGGCTCTTGGCCCACGTAAATTGAAGCGTACTTCCTGGCTTGAACTCCTTGACTGAATGAAATAGAAACTCACTAACTGGACTCTCAGACCTCTAAACTTACCCAGTAGGTTGGTTTTGATTAAATCTGTCTTACAAGCGATACCCGTATACCTGTTTTCTGTCCTGTCAGCACCGAAGTCCATTCTCCATGAGATTTGGTGCATCCAACGCAATTTCCTGTGGGGAGGCAGAGAGGATAAAGCTAAATTTGCCCTAGTAAGCTAGGAGAGCATATGCCAACCCAAGTTGAAGGGGGGGTTGGGTTTAAGAGATCCAGAAATCATGGCTGAAGTCCAAGGAGTGAAATTCTAGTGGAGATGGGTCTCCCACACCACTGAACCTTGGGCCCGATTTTGGCACTCTAAATATGGCCATGACAGGCCCCCATCCCAGCTAATCCATTTCAACGAAGAGCAACAGGAATCCCCTATATGGACGAAGGCCAAAGGTGGAAGACACTTGGTTCAACAACACAACTTTTGGGAAATTCGTGATGGAAGGAATGTGAGGTTCTCGGAAGACTCATGGAACCAAATCCCCCATTTGGGTGACAACCCAAGGTGGACTCCAATTCAAGAATTGGATAGGGCGGAGGGTCGTTCTCTCATTCATCACTTCTGGTAAGAGAAAATCACTAATGAGCGGCGGTGCTAGATCTTCATTAACAAACCAGACCAGATTGAGGTGGAAGACTGGGAGACTTTCCAAGAGGAAATGCACAGGAGAAGCATCAAACCCTCGGAGGGGCAGGATGTGCTGAGATGGGGATATTCGGACAAAGGAATGTTTAACATTAAGGAGGCCTACAACATTCGAATCGGGAACCGCACCGAGGATGGGGAAACATGGAAGAAGATATGGACCCTAAACTTATGGCCCAAGGTCGCCACCTCTGCCTGGCTGATTGTTAAAGGCCGCATCCTCACCGGTGAAAATATTCGAAAGTGTGGCATCCAGGGACCTTCTCAATGTTGCTTATGCTCTCAGGCGGAGGAAACCACAAACCATCTCTTGGATAGCTTCCCTTTTGCTGCAGCCATTTGGGATAAAGGGGCTATGGGTTTCCGAAAAAGTGACAAGAAAAGAGACCAGCTGACGAGAACTTTGATGGAATGGAACCAAAAAACTTTCAAAAACAGAATTATCAGGACCATCTGGAATGCCTTACCTGGTATGATAATGTGGTGCATTTGGAAGGAAAGGAATGGCCGAATCTTCCAGGAAAAACGCTCCAACCTCGATAAGGTCTGGCATACGGTGCGGGAAAATCTTCTCTCCTCCATCAAAAACATGTAATGGCATGACGAAGATAAGCTCATACCCGCTGATGAAATTCATGTTGGCAAATTTTGGGGTTTGGACAAATCCCAATTGGATGGGCTCCGCAAGAACGATAGGATCCTTCATCCTTCCAACCCCAAGTCATGGTCTCTACCCCCTCCCCTGGTTTTCAAACTTAACTTTGATTGGGCCTCCAGAGGGAACCCTGGAGCTGCAGGATATGGAGCATTATGCAGAGACTCATAGGGAAGGGTTATTTTCATCTTTCTGGGATCCATAAGCCGAGACACCAATAATTTTGCAGAACTCGAAGGGATGCTTCAAGGTTTGAACTGTCCGGTGCGTAGCAACAGTTTTCTGGCGATAATTGAGGGTGATTCTGGCATCATGGTTCAGATGGCAAGGCAATTAGCGTATGGCCAAGTCAGCGGCCAAGTGTCCACCAGCTGGAGGTTAGCCAGCCGCTTGGATGAGCTTCGTGGCATGATCCATGCCCACCTCGTGGTCTCGTTCTGTCACGTAAGACGCGACACCAACAAGGCTGCGGACCTTCTTGCGAACGTGGGGGTCGAGGGGGAGCTGGCTCATCAATGGGGCTCGCTTGAGTCCTTTGAAGCAAATGAATGGGCTCATCATTGCAGACAGCTGGTGGCGCAGGATCTTGCGGGTGGTACGTAGTCGGCATGCCTGATCGATGCGGGGGATATAGGTGACAGACGGCGTGAGCACGCCATGACAGGCCAACACTGAGATGCCTAAGCATTTTAATGAGGCAAACGATCGATGGCAGAGGTGGTTGTCCTTAGCCATTATTTTTCTCGTTGGAAACGTAGATGAAAAGATGGACAGGATGAAGATGGACGACCGAATTGACAAGGCTATCTTTTTAGCAAGAGCTTCCACCATGGAAAAGGGTACGAGGGAGGTGGTCCACACTAGAGCAATGACATCATCCCGGTATGATCCAGATGGGGTAATGAT
The DNA here is from genome assembly GCA_001517045.1 of Pseudotsuga menziesii. NCBI lineage: Eukaryota > Viridiplantae > Streptophyta > Pinopsida > Pinales > Pinaceae > Pseudotsuga > Pseudotsuga menziesii. The sequence continues at coordinate 317,221 of LPNX010526885.1, read as the reverse complement.
TTCTCCTTTTCCTTCTTATTTCTCGTCCCGCTGGTCGAGCCGTTTTCATCGTTCAATCTTGCTCCTTGCCTTTCGGATCCTCTGGTTTCTCCCGTGGCCCTCTAGTCTAGTCTGGGTGAGGCTCTTTGCCTCCTCCTTTCCCCGTTCCCTTGCTCATAATTCTCTTTTGTTGGAAATGGCCCCGCACAGTCAGTTGGTTAAGGGGAAAGCCCGTGGTGAATCCCAGTCCGAGCAGGGTGCTGCAAAACTCTCCCGCAGGGCTACAAGAGTGCAACTTCAGGCCCAAGAAGAGGCTGAAATTTTCAAGGATAATATCCCCCTGAACATCTGTCGGGAAGTGGAGGGTAAGGTCGAGGACCTGTGGAATACCATGAAAATATGCCCAAGGAAGAACTCCATTAGGAGGTGGCGAACTGGGTCCTGGATCCTGGCTCCACTGCGGGGCGTGCTACGGCTTATGATCGCCTCCTCCTGCAGTACTGGGTGAACATGAAGATGGTAGGCCATTCTTACATGGAAAGGGAAGCAAAGATGGCGGGAGATGAGGAACCGGTGAGAGAATGGAAACACCATAATGGCGAATGCCACTTCATTCACCAGAAGGTTAATGACGTTATTGCTTCTAGACTGGGTGTCTCTTTCTTCGCCATGGGTAAAGGTCTTGACGAGGTGGCTCGCCCGAGGGACAACTGCAGACAATGCGGTAAGAAGCAATGAAGGATCTTATCTCCCTCTCCGTCGGTTCAGAACCCCCCTGGTGCGGTTCCTGCTCTGGCTCATCCAATTATGTCATGTCTGCCCTCGGCTTTTCAGAAAATGGAGTGACTGCCTGGGTCTACTGTTTATTTCGAAGCCCGGTAATTCAACCTGTTAAGTTTTTAAATTTTTCTCTAAGGCTTTTTTGGCATGTAATGTGGCTCCTCCTGCAGCCCAGTTTTTTGCGAAGGCCTGTCCTGGCTCAAGGTTTTATCTCATCTCTGTTTTGGATGGATCGGGCCTGCATGCCCACTGCTAGTCTAAGTCTTAGTTTTTTTCTTGTTTTTGGCCTCTGTGGCTTGTGTCCAACTCTGTACGGGGCTTCTCCATGCCAGAGAACTGTTAGACCTGTTTTGTATCCCTGCTTTGTAATGCCTTCCATCTGATGTAACATAATGTTTTTATTTACAAAAAAAAATAAAAATTAAATTAAACCTAGGTATGTAAAACTATTAAATTAAAACATTTTTAAATTATTAGATTAAACAATTTCTTAAGGCAGGTATAAGCAACTTTGCTGCTAATTTCACTTGTTTAAACTATTTTTCAATTTTATTGTATTTTTTAAAATTATTTTTTAAATATTAATATTGAGTTTTTTTGAAATTACATTGGAAATATTAATAATATACATATTGTCAACAATATTAATAATGTTGTTTCCAAAACCAATAGTATATTATATAGTATATTCTAATTATTGGTATAAAAGGTTGGTTATCCATTCATCAACTAAGAGGTATCCATGCATTAACTACCAATTATTCATTGATCAACTACCAATTATTTTTTATAATTACTTATTTGAAATTTCGAATTAACTACCATAGTTACACTTGTCTTATCCTCCTTCATAGATGAAAAAACATAAATGGTGATCCACCCCAAAATTCTAAGATATGAATACCTATTAAAATAATTAATTTCTTAACATTTAAATAAAATATTTATTTAATATTTTAAAATAACCATGAAATAAAAAAGTTAGGTATTCCTTATGCGTTACGCATGGTTTAGCAAGATAAAAAATCTATTACATTGGTGTCTATTATTGCTGCTTCAATGTCCATTGTGTTCTCAATCACACTTTCAAATCTATTACCGTGTTGGCTTGAGGAAACAATGGATGCGTATATATATAATGAATTTAAAGTCGTCATGATTAAACAATTTTTTTATTGACTGAAAATTTCATAGGTATTATGTTTGAACTTAAAATCAATATAGACTATTATGTTAATTTTCCCTAGCTCATTAAGTTAAGCTGTGAGTTTCTTTTACATGGGGCTCTAGTTCAATTCCTTTAAAGATGATTTAGTTAGGAAGAAACACAAAAAAATATAACAAGGTTAAAGATCTTATGGTTACAAAATTGAATATATATATATTTGACCAAAATTGAATATATATATATATAATTTGCTTACAACCATACAATTATGCATAATATCTTTTTTATAAGAAAATTTATACAGTAGAATTTCTTGGAATTGGAAATAAATATATTAGGCTTTTAAACTCAAATTTTTTAAACTCGGTGTAATTATGTGTGTTATATTTATTTTAAATTATTTTTTATAAATATTAATCTTATTAACAAGTAAGATTAATTCACGAAGCTAAACATAAGTTGAAAAAATATGCTTTGCATCTTTGATAACATAAAAGTTATAGTAATTCTCAATGATAATTGGTGTAAGGTGCTTCACTAACATTTTATATAGGAAAGGTAATCTAAAAATGGAACCCCTTCTAATGCAAAAGAAGTCATAAACTAAGAAATTGATAAACTTTTTACTTAGGTGAAAATATAAGAGAGGGACATAATAAAAAAATGTAGACAACATTAACATTTGAGAATGAGAATCAAATGGAACACAACATGAATGAGAATAAGCCAATGGTTAGGTATTTATATAAGTAGATGACCTGCATTCAAGTTTAGTTCAGTTTAAGAAAATAAATATCTAGCCCCAAGCAGGTGATTTTAATGGCTTAAATCCTCTTGGGTTGCAGTTTCTTAGCCAATGGTTGAAATGCACCAGCCTCGAGTGATGGTAATCTCTGTCTCACACACATACACAACAATAATACAACTATGCATAATATATTTTTATAGAAGAAAATATGTATAGTAGATGTTTTTGGAAATGAATATATTAGGCTTTTAAACTCGATTTTTTAGCACGCTAGTGATTAGTGGTGTAATTATGTGTGTGTGTGTGTTTGTGTTACATTTATTTTATATTATCTTTGACAAATATCAATCTCATTAAAGGGTAATATTGACTTAGGAAGCTAAACATAAGTTGGAACATTATACTTTGCATCCTTGATAACATAAAAGCTATAGTATTTTTTAATAACAGTTGGTGTAAGGTGTCTCACTAACCTTTCATATAGGAAAGGTAATCTAAAAATAGAATCCCTTTCCATATAAAAGAGGCCAAAAACCAAGAAATTGATAAACTTCTTCTTTAGGTGAAAATACAAGAGAGAGACATACACAAAAGTTGTATGGCAAGATCAACACTTGAGAACCAGAATCAAAGGGAACCTGAATATGCCAATGGTCAGGTATCTATGTAAGTAGACGACCTGCATTCAAGTTTAGTCCAGTTCAAGAAAAGAAATCGCCATAAAGTGAAGCACTAGAAGTGTTGTGGGAAAAAGGTTTTGCATGTTAGAAAAAAGTTTTGCATGTCAGAAAAAGGGAAGTAGGGCCCTACTTTCCCAACAGATTACAGTCACTTTTTAATCGCCAATATTTCTTTTCACCAAAACAGCAGGGGACTTAGAGCTCACTAGGTTGATAGCTCAAATATGTAGATGCCTATACCTTGACCTCAAAATACCTATTCTATTTAAACAGTCTAGAAATATTATGTAATGTTTTGTTGAGGCACACCAAAGACTCAAGAGGACACCAAACAAAAATCCCTCGGGTCTCTGTTTTCTAACTTAAATCTTGATATGATTTTAATACAGGAAGCTGTGTGACTTTTATTCTGCTCTTCATTTGTTCTCTAAGTTGAAGCCTGGTTGGGAATTTTGTGCTCTTGACTCCCATGGTCGTTCGAGTGGCCTTCTCACAGATTGGAATCCCCAGCTTACTTGCTGCAAAGCTTACCACTCTTATGCTGGCATTTTGGTTAAGGCTAGTTTTAAAGGACTTGACTTTGTTTACTCTATCATAAATTGCTATGGACCCTACTCAAACAGAGATTTTTTCTGGGATAGTCTTAGTAGGGGGAATTTTTGACTTCCCTGACCTCATCCTTGCTAGGGATTTAAATTTCACACTCTCCAATGCTGAAATTTGGGGGAGTAAATCTTTCCTAGACCATATGGCCCCCTACTTTTCCCAGCTCCCGAGTTCTAATAATTTGGTGGACTTGGCTCCCCTTACACCTGGCCCTACTTGGAGGAATGGTCGTGTGGGTCCTGATGGAGTAAGCAAAAGACTTAATAGATTCCTGACCTCACACCTTTTGATTCCTTCCTTGAATCATTATTGATCTTGGATTTCCCCCTCTGAGATCTCAGACCACTTCCCTATGTGTTTGGAATGGAACTTTGTGCCTACTTGTCATCTTTCTCCGTTCAAACTTAATAGGTCCTGGCTATTTGAAAAATATTTTGGTGATATTTTTTACTCCTCTTGGGAGACTGAAGTGCCCTCCTCTTGTGATCCTATGTCTGTGCTCACTTACAAGCTTGAGAGACTCAAGGGCTTGGTGAAATATTAGGAAAAAAGGATGGTGAAGGAAAAGGTCAAGGAGACATGTGAGATTGATTCTGCTATTCATGAACTCCTCTCTGCCCAAATCTCTGGCATTATGACTAATAGTGAAGCTGCTCAGCTCTCTCAACTGAAGTCTAGGAAGGAGTCTTTATTGGTTCACCAGGTCCTTACTTGGAAACTTAAGAGCAATATTGACTGGATCAATGAGGGGGATGTGAATACCAAGTTTTTCCACTCCTATGCATCTTCCAGAAGGAATTCAAAATCTATTTGGGCCATGCAGGATCAGGATGGTGATATGATTGAGGAGGAGGATCAGCTCAAATAGATGGGCGCACATCACTTTGCTGAATTATTTAAAAAGATGATGGAAGTACTAACATTGAGGACCAACTTAAAGTAATTAAACTCTTCCCTACTTTTGTTCAAGAGGAAGAAAGAGTATGTTTTTCTTCTTTTATTACTCTCTCGAAAATCGAATGTGTCCTTAAGAGCTTTAAAAAGGACAAGAGTCCTGGCCCTGTTGGTTGGCCAGTGGAGTTCTTTCTCAATTTCTTTGAGCTTGTGGGCTCTGACATCCTTATGGCTGTTGAACAGTCTCGACTGGAAGGCAAGGTATCTGGTGCCTTAAATGCCACTTTCATTACTCTCATTCCTAAATGTGATAAGCCCCTTACTTTCACTGACTTCAGGCCCATTTCACTGTGTAACTTGGTTTACAAGACCATTTCCAAAATTGTTTCCATCACACTAGATCCTTTCTTATACAGGACCATTTCTGCTAATCAGTTTGGCTTTCTCCACAATAGACATATCAATGAGTCGATTGACATCACCCAGGAATCAATGCACTCCATCAAGGTGAAAAAGCAAAAGGTTATTGTGCTCAAGCTAGATTTAGTTAAAGCATTTGACCATGTAGACTGTACTTTACTTAGACTTGTCCTACTTCAGATTGGTGTGCCTGTGGATGGAGTTAATTGGATAATGGGGTGTGTCTACTCCTCAAATTTTGTTGTCTTAATTAATGGAATTCCATCAAATTTTTTTACTGTCTCGAGGGGTATCAGACATGGCTTCCCCCTTTCCTCGCTCCTCTTCATTCTGGTTATTGAAAGCTTGAGTCTTCTTATTTCTAATGCTCAACGAAGGGGGGATATTGCAAGCATCAAGGTCTCTTCTAGGATGCATTTAATCCACCTGCTATTTGTGGATGATGTCATACTGTTTGGGCTCGGGACTCTAGAGGAATGGCATGGTTTCAAAGAAATCTTGGATCTCTTTTTCTCTACTACTGGCATGAAGATGAGTATTGAGAAGTCCTCCTTTACGTTCAATGAGGTGGATGACGTTAGTAGATCCAGGATCTTCTTCCTCTTACATTATAAAATGGACCCCATATATGTTGGCTTCAAGTACCTTGGGTACTACCTTAAACCATTGGGTTACTGTGTCAATGACTGGAACTAGATCATTAAAAGGTTTGAAAAGATGATCAGTAATTGGACTTATATTAGACTTTTATCTCTGGGAGGTAAACTGATTCTGGTCAAATCGGTTCTTATGGGATTGGTAGTTTATTGGCTTACCTTAACTCGGATTTGCAAATCCATTTTGCATTGTCTCAGATGCTCCATTTTCAATTTTCTCTCGGAAATGTGGGTAGGAATCACAAAATGCACATGGTCGATTGGCATACTATCTCTAGACCATATGAGTTTGGTGGTTGGGATATCAAGAACTTGGACTAGTTCAGCTTATCACTCAGATTAAAAAGTTGTTGGTTGGTCCTAAATGGTAAGGGAATTCGGTCTCACATTATTAAGCATAAATATTTAAAAGATCGATCAGTGGATAAATGGTTATGTCTTCGGGAATTCACTGTCCAAGGAGCATCCTTTATGTGGAATAGATTCATGAGATCTCTTACTTGCATCACTAGGTATCTGGGCTGGAAGGTTGGTAATGGAAAGAGACTCAAAATTGGTGTTGATCCTGTGGCAAGCTTAAACTCAAGTCTTTTTTATTTCCAGAGGATCTCAGAAGTTACCTAGAAGAATACGGTATTACATCACATTATCATGCCCGTAATTTTGGGGCTAGTGCTTCCCCTCAATCATATTGACTTACTGCTGAAGATTTGGATCCGGGTGGTTGTTGGAAGGATATTTGGACTGACTATGCCAGTGGCTTATCTCATGGCTGGATCAAACTTGTTGAGAAAAAGGAGTCTCTGCTTTGGATGTTCAACAAGGCCACGACTATGGTCAATGCTAAGCTAGCCTATGAATTCATCTCTTCGAGTTTTCTCACTGCCCGGCCTGTCAGTACTCTTAATCTCATCTGGAAATGTAACACCCCTCTTAAAGTAATTTGTTTCATCTGGATGTGCTTGTCAAACCGTATTAACACCTGGGATAATTTGGTTAAAAGGGGATGGACAGGCACCAACAGATGCAGTCTTTGTAAGTGTGGTGAAGAATCAGTCAATCGTTTCTTCTCAAATTGTACATTCACCCATTATATCATCAACTATCTGAGCAACTTGATGGATTGGAATGAATCCTCATTTTTGGAAAATCTGGAAATGTGGTTTAAAAGTGAGAAGGAATTTCTCCACCTTCCAATCCTCATGTCCTAGCAGTTGTGGCTCACCAGGAACATAGTCATCTTTGAGGAACTTAATCCAGATGCAAACTTCATATGTCTCATCATCATGGATCAGCTCCAGACCTATCCTACGATTGCTTATAAGCATATCAAAATGAGAAATATTAGTCTGGCTCATGTTATTCAGTACCCATCTGGTTTTTTTGATGGGGCCTCTGCTAATATGATTGGGGGTGTTGGGGTTCACTTGATGATCACTCGGGATCATTATTTTAGCATTAAGACAGGCTGTGGACAAAGCACTAATACCAGATCTGAACTTCTGGCCCTGTGGGCACTACTTATGATCTCAAAGGATTTTGGTTTACCTTCTCTTCATGTCTGTGGTGATTCAACAACCATCATCCACTGGGTGAATGGAAAGGAATCCCTCAATGCTCTCAATCTGAATGGATGGTGTCAAAATATCAAGAATACAAAATCATCCTTTCTCTTTCTTGACTTCCATCATGTTTACAGAGAATTCAATGTTTAAGGTAGATGCTTATCAAATGAGGCACTTTCTTTGGCCTCTTGCCTCCTACATTACACTGAATTCACTGAAGGTGAATGTGTTGGGAATGGAACATTACAATTTTATTAGCTTAAGGCTGGCCTACTCTTATTATTACATCTTTGATGTATTTATTTTCATGATTATGGCAGGATTGAGTATCACATATTTTCGATGATTGAGGTAGACTCTGTTCTACCTCTTGTTTCAGTATGACATTCCCACGAGTGACTCCTTTGATAAGCCATGTATGGCTTTTTTTATATTCTTTGTAGTCATCTTGGATTTCGGGATGGAGCTGGGCTGATTACCCTACTGACTGTGGTCTGTTTTTGGGCTGTTGATCCCTCATTGTTTCTGCCTGTATGTGTCTTTTTTCAGCATTATTTCTGAGGAATAGAATCTCTTTGTAATACTGAGATACTTTTCATCTGTTGGACATGTCCATTATAGAGAAGATTTCTGTAATAGTTACCTTTGATTCTAATAAATAACAAAGAACAACTATATTTCTCATAAAAGTTCTTACCAATGTTTTCCAAGTTGATTCCATGCCTTTAATGTTCAAAGAATTCAACGTAATGCAATGAAAGGAGTGCTAAAGAGGCCACGTTTGATGCCACGCATTGAATGTTCAAATGATTCAACATAATGCAACAAAAGGAGTCTGGAAGGGGCCACGTTTAAGCAATGCACAAATGGAGGCTCATGTATTTATGTTTGCTTTATAGAGAAATTTGGTTCTGCTGGGCGTCGATGGCCATTTCTCATTATGTCTAGAAAATGGTTTTTAATGACAGTCCTTTCCAGAGGTGGCAGCATAAAATAATTTTGATACTAGTTGTAGCATGCTAGATCTGCATTTCAGGTGATTCCTAGTAGTAGACCAAGTTATACCAGGTAACGGCAATTAGGGTGAATTAGATTAACATATAAAATTCTGCAAGAAATGGTCATGATTTTTCATTCAAATGATCTACACAAAGATGTCATGATTTTACATTCTGTTGATTTGCACAATCGGATCATGATTTTCCTTTCTTTTGGTTAATTGCATTGTTTTTACATCGCAGATAGGGTAGAGAATAGGGCCTTCTCACACCTGAAGGTATTTGTCTGAGACTTTCTCTACATGCTTTGCTATTCTAATTGATACCAGTGCTCACATGCCCGTATAGGGCTTATGCTATGTGCCATCTCTTTTAATAATTTTGCATAATTTCCTTTATATCATGGAACACAAATCTAAAAGCAACAGACGATTAAAAAATATGAAATATTTTCACTTTACAAATTTACATTTCATTTCATGAATATATGCCTAAGCACATATTTCATAATTTATAGAAAGTGCATTAAAAATAAATGAAATATTTTTATAAAGCTATATGGTATAAAAAATCAAAATATGATTAAAAAATTATCCAAAAGAAAGTGATTTGAACATTATATTTGATTTCATACAATAGTATAAAGCTAAAAAAAATACATTGACCCATAAAAGTTTATAGATAATATACAATAGTATAAAGGTGTGTTATCCTTGTATGAAAAAATCAACTTCCTAAAATGAAATCCAATTTAGTGAAAATATAATATTGAACTCTTAAATCCCAAGAAGTGCTATGGAGTGATTTTGAGAGCCAATTGGATTGATTTGAACATATTAACTTGATTGTAATGTGTAATGTCGATATTGTTATAAGTGTTAGCAATATTAATAAAATAAAATATCTAATCATCACCTAAACTTTTAAGAAAGATTGGGATCACACTTTCCACATGAACTCTAAGGGGTTTCTTTTTGGAGCACAAAAGCTACTAAGAGAGTTGTTTTTTTCAGATGGAAAGATCTACGGGAAACCCAGCAATACTTCCCCACATTCGTGGATCGGCCATCCTAGCAGAAGGCCTAACCCCAAAGGACTCAAGGCTCGAACCCGTGACCTCCCCCCGAACCGAGAGAGTGTGCGCACGTCTTACCAATTGAGCTAACCCTTGGGGCTACTAAGAGGGTTGTTTATAGTGTTAATAGTTGCATCATGAAAAAATAAATAAATCCTTGGTGGAAATAACGACACCAAGGCTCGTTAGCTACACAACCACTAAGGAAATGATGGAGACGATGACGAGAATCCTTGCGCATGAGTTGAGGGGAACTTAGATTATTGCAAATTGTGTGTTTTTAAGCCATACTCACGCCCTACTGCCACCAATATATTCTTTTAAGCCATACTCACGCCCTACTGCCACCAATATATTCTTTTTCAAGAGGAGCAAAGGGCAAAAAAAAAAAAGGACAGGACCATATTGTTCCAATTTTGTCAGAGTTGGTGACGGAGGAGCGAGGACTTGTTATAAGTCACGACCAATTTGTGCGGTCGGGAAGGGAAGAACAAGGCCTTGGTAAAGGTGTTTTGTATAATCTAGTAAAAAAGGATAAGTGTAATTTCATTTTCAATTAGATTTAACAGTATGATTATATATATGAATTTTATAAAACCAAAAATATATTCAAATAAATTAAAACTAAGAAAATTAATAAAAAGTAGATAATATTACTTTCAAATTAACTTCAAATTATTATGATATGCTTTTTTAACCATAAAATATAGCAAATCTCATTAAAATGATAAAAGCAATAGTAAATAAAGGCGTATAATAATCTTTATGCAAAATGGCTTGGACTTTTGGACTTTTCTTTTTTCAGGTGAAATTTCCAAGTTACAATTTGTAGACTTGCTACACTAAGACGAAAGAAAAGGCATGTAAATCTATGCTACCTCATAGGCCAATACACATTCCCATACACCTCTGGGAAGAAACTACAACATAGAGGGGTATATTTACATATGAACATGTGCATGAATGACCTTTACTCTAACTTCAGCACTAGAATAATCTCTCCACTGTTAAAAGAAATTATGGCTCTATAATTATTGAATCAAATTATGGCTCTATAATTATTGAATCAAGTTCGACTTCAAAACCAATTACATTTCAACTATATCTTGAAAAAGTCTAGCTTGATTAGGAACCTTCAAGTACTTAGCCTACAACACTTAAACCGGTCTTCATGCGTTCATTTCATTGTTTGTTGCATTGATTTTGATATATTAATTGATATTCATTGATGTAGTGTCTTTCCAAAATAAATGAACGGAATAAATCCATTTTAATGTTTGTGCATTAGTTTTAATGTTTGTTGCAATGATTCAATTTATTAACTTTATTCATTGATATTTGGCTTAGACATATATTAATGTGGAATGCTTATTAATATGCATATATTTAGTGTGCATGCTTTGTCTATGAAACTCTGAAATTATATACAATGTATATATCATGCTATTAAGTTTCATTTATTAGAAGGATGAGAAGTATAAATTAAGTACCACAAATAAGTTATGTGTTGTTTGTTTTAGTTAATTGCCTTTTATCCATACATCAACCAAGGATTATCCATGCATGCATCCACTCTCACTTATTATATATATTATAATTGTTTATTTTAATTGAAATACCATAAAATCAATATTGCAGTAAAATATAAATGATAATCCACCCCAAATTATAAAACATAAACAATTATAAATATAATAGACAGCTGTCCCTGTAAAAATAAAAATACGTTAACCCAAAAGAAAACAAAGTTTATTTACAATATAAATAAAGTAGGCCAAAAGAAAACATAATTTACATTATATAGTTATGTGCAAAGCTGAAAACATTTATTTAGGGATGGCAAAGACCGTGGAAATGGAAGGAATTCCCTTTTCTTTTGTCATCCCTAAGAGCATTATTAGAAAGGAAAATTTGATTTAAAACTCGATGCCCTCATTTCCTCACATTTAGAGCTCACTAACATGTGTGTCTCATACATCATAAACTGTAACACAGTAATTTGAAGCGCACGAGATATGTCAGGCATAAAATTATAGATTATTGCCCTCATTTCCTTTCTAATCATGCCCTCATTTCCTCACATTTAGAGCTCACTAACATGTGTGTCTCATACATCATAAACTGTAACACAGTAATTTGAAGCGCACGAGATATGTCAGGCATAAAATTATAGATTATTGCAAGACTCCGACTCCAACTCCAAACCTTCGCCGAAACCAAGATAGTTATGGCTTTCGTTGGCTCAGTATTGATGTAAAATGATGGATAAACGACTCCAACTCATTCCACGACGATCCTCCCTCTTCAACGGCGGTGCGAGCGGCGTCTTTGAGCTCCTTGGCCCTCTTCCTCATTTCCATTCCCTCTGCATCTGCCCCCATCACTCGTCTGATTGCGTTCTCCACCTCCTCCGCTGTCACCAACTCATTTTCGTCTGCCTTCGTCCATTTCTTCACTTCCACGCCCACCTTCAACTCCTTCGCCACCAATATTGAGTTTGGAAATTGGTCCGAATGTTGAGGCCAAACTACCATGGGAACACCCGTGCTTATGCTCTCCAACGTCGAATTCCACCCGCAGTGAGTTACGAAACCTCCGGTGGACTCATGCGATAAAACTGATAGTTGGGGAGCCCAGTTTCTCACCAGCAAGCCCCGTCCTGCTATTCGTCTCTCGTACCCTTCCGGAAGCAGCTCGTTTATCCAGTCCATCTGCGTTTCCTCCAATGCTGTGAAACAAGCGCTATCTGCAACCTTGACTACCCAAAGAAAGGCTTGTTGGCTCGCCTCCAGCCCTCGAGCCAATTCTTGTATTTGTTGCCGCGATATAGAAGACGTTGTACCGAACGAAACATAAACAACTGAAGCAGGAGCCTGGCCATCGAGCCATCTCAAGCAACTTTCACCATCTGAATTACCTTTGTTACCCGTCCAAACGGATTCAGGAAGGAGAGGACCGACGGCCCACATAGGCTTCTCACCGTAACGTTCTCGGCGTATTTCCCATAAGTCATCCATGAATCGAGATTCCAGACTGCGAAAACTGTTCACCAGATGTCCTGTCGCTAGTGGTAGACATTCTGCTAGGTTGCGAGACTTGAAAGATATAAATCTCTCGGGGAAGCACCGTTTGTATGATACAACGCACCCGGGGATTCCACTCCCCTTCTCATATATCGCGGAGTTATAGGCGCTCAAGTAATTGAAAACGTAGGCGGGGGCTTCGTATTTGGCAGCCACAGTCTGAACCCAGCCGAGTAACGGATCATGCACAATCACAATTCTATTTGAATTGGAGAAGCAGAGGCTCTGTATCAGACGATCGAAAGGCTCCCGGAGACCTTCCAAAGCTTCCATCAGAGGAATCAAATGCACGGGAAATGCATGCTCCTTATTTTCAAGATCGGGCTGCGGATCTGAGAAAGAGGGCATGGGCAACTCGTGGAAACGAATGGCAAAGTGATCAGGATTCCATCCCTGAACGCGACGCCGAGCTTGTTCGATGTGACTAGAAGTGGTGACAAAGAGGACTTGTAGTCCTCGTGCTGTGATGGCCCTGGAAAGATGAAGCAACTGATTGAGGTGTCCCTGTGCTGGAAATGGCACCACAACGACCTGTATCGCCCCGCGTGTTGTTCTTGCCGCGTCTAACGGAGCTGACCGTGAACCACTGGAATCCGCCATTGAAATATATGGTACACGAACAAATCCTCCTAAACTGCAAGTAGCCGTGTTGTAGAACTTGTTGCTTGCCGAAGCTCAGGATCACATTATAACGCAGAAGGCCACTCAAGTTAGATATAGGGTTTTGTAAACTCATACCACAAGTCCACCCTGGTCTGGTCTATTCCGGTTAGGGTTACATACATCCCAATACCAAATCCACTAAGAAAGAGAGGTCGTGGCACGCATTTTTCAATAAAGACGGGTTATGAACCATTAAACTTGTTTTAAAATTCCAACTCTAATAAAAAAAAAGGTATAACAGTATGACTGCCAGTCGTTCTTATAATATAAATAACTTAAATTTGTAATTAACATAAAGAGTTGTACACGTAGATAGTTAGTAAGAAAGTGACGTAAAGGCGTTTTAAGATTAAGGCATTATTTATGATGGGACTCGGGAGAGAATCTGCCAATCCGCAATATCTATTTGAACTTCGTTATACCTCCCCTGCCCGTGAACCAGCTACTCGTCAATGTTATGAACCACCGGTTCCGAGCCCAGAGTCACCGTGAACTTTAGTGAAGCCCGCAGTTGCGACCGGATTCAAAACCAACATTATTCCTAGCAATTGCCTCAAAAGGTACAATAAAAGCGGAAAAAAATTGAATATATAAATAAATTGAATTGAAGGGTAATAATCATCCTAGAATAATTCTATAATGCCTCAAAAGGTACAATAAAAAGCTGGAAAAAATTGAATTGAAAAGTAGTAAATATTCTAGAGTAAATGCATTACAATGTTTTTTGATGTTTGAATATAGATGATTATTATACTTAATGTCATAAATATTGTAAAATTTATATTTACAATAATATTTGTAAACAATGTTCTCTTAGTTCGTAAAAACATAAAGAAATGAATAGATATATATTGAAAAGTTAGAGAAATTAAAATAAATATTAAATTTTAAAATGTTCACACTTCATATTGTATGGTAATTTATGTGATGTGCAAACGAAGTTGTTATCTATGCTACTTGGTAATATATATTTTTTTCATTCAGACACATTGAGTAATATATGAGTTTTGACTATTCTTTTTCTATGTAGCTAGTTTTTTTTCAATTTTGAGCAAAGCCTTTTGATATGATAATAGTAATTGTGACTTTTGAGGGTAGCTTTTTTTTCAAGACATTTGGGTTTTTAGTTTTCTTGGGATGTTTTAGTCTAGCTGAAGGCGGAATCTTTTTGGAAAAATGTAATTATGTATGACAAACTTTTTAAAATATAAAGTTGGTTTTTTAGCTTTAAAAAAATAAACATTAAAATTTGTGATACATTACAATGCTTTATAAATATTACATGGTAAAATTACTTTAAAAATGTAACTATATTTGATTTTGTACATTCATATTGAAAATGTACATTATCCTCAACACGTTCTAAAGACTAAAAACTTTCTAAATAATACATGGTAGACTTACTTAAAAATTGTAAGTCTATTTGATTTGATTTTGAAGTCTAGATAAAAGTAGAGTATTTGATTTTAAATTCCCTAATATTAAAGTGTTATTCTATTTTGTAATGAGCATCTATGACCATTCTTACCTACTTTTCACTTCAAAATGTAATTTGTATTTTAGAGGAGGAATGCACATGTTTTGACCATTAAATGAATTTACAGTGCATTGAAAGCATGAATTTACCCAAATCACTCTTTGTTGAAGTTATTGCAATTGTTACTTTGTTTATCATAAATGGTAGAAATGACACAATCCTTATATCCCTTCAGGATGTACCAGAATTCTTTTTGAAGAATGGATCAATTTCTCCAATCCTTGGGAAGCTCTCTTTTAAACTTGTCCTCTTAACTCCCCCAAACCATTATAATTGCATATATATAACAATGAAAAGATCCATCTCCTCCTCATAATGGCCAAATATCTTCCCTTCAGGATCCACTCTTAATAGTTCTTTAACTTTTAACTAATATTTTAATGGTCTTAAGTGTTGTTGGACGACTTCTTTATTATTTCCTAAAAACATTCTACTTGTTACATAACCTTCATATATATGGAATAACACATTCATAATATAAGGTAAAATATAATAATAATAGTATTACACTTTCTAGAATATATCCATGTGTATTTAGAATATTTCTTGATATTGTTATTCATAAAGAAGAATTTAATATTTTATTCTAGCACTTACTAGTTAGAGACAATATTTATATAAAGTTAAACTTTTTATAGCATTAAAAAATAATATTTCTTTCTTTTTTGTTTTTGTCTCTTATATATTAATTAGGAGATTTCCCACTTTTATATAAAATTAACTATTAAGATAATCTTTAAGTATGAATATCTCTCTCACTTAATACCCAAAATGATTATAGTAAAAAGAAGGAAACCTTAGCTTCTTTTCTTTAGGAGCTCTAGAGTTAATTTTTCAACCTCTCATGTCTAAATTAAAATAATTATTTATAGAGAATGATCACTTAGTTTAACACCAACATGGCATCAGTTAAGTGGGTGAGTCAAGCCCTTCCATTTATTGACAACTTAGAAAAATAAATAACAGTGTTTTATGGACCTTGAGCTTCTCAGGGGATAGTTGCATATTTACATTCACCTTTGTATTATCCATTGTAAAAGAATTAAGATCACTTTTACAAAAGTTTGATAAAAATATAAGAACTGGTTTTATAGTTAAATTGTAAACATTAATAATAACTATTATATTCAAATAAACTTTACTTTCAATTGGAAAATATTATGTATATTGAATTTTAAAAATTATTTGTTTAAGTAAAATTTACTTTTAATTAAAAATAGTAGGTATATTGTTCTTATTTCATTATTATTATTTTCAACTTTTTTATTAACTATATTTTTTTTAAAATAAAAATTAAGTAAATAA
>LPNX010526885.1:266035-293434 GCA_001517045.1 Pseudotsuga menziesii | reverse complement strand
GGCGAAGGGGTGGACTCCAGATATACCCGAGAGTACTTGGAGTATGTCCAAAACTAAACCTTCACGGCTACCCGCAAGAAATATGTGGGCTGAATGGAGTCTATGGGGTTGTTGTTCATAACACACCCGTTAGGGTGTGACAAAGATCGGCGCCCCGAGGTCACTTTTCAGAAGTTCCCGCTTCCTTTGGGTATTTTGCCACCATGATGGTTTGATCTAGGTGTTGGATTTTCACCTGATGGTTTGTCAATTTGGGAGAGTGAGTCCTAATTATACTAGTCACTCAAGTGCTTTTGATACATCTTGACTGATTGGACGAACCACAGCCAAGTGCAGAGCATACACACCGGAGTCTTGTCAATTTTAGTAAATTTTAAAATTGGGTGTTCTTGTTAAAAAGAAAACCCTCTAGGAACCTCTTTCGATCCAAGTGGATCTCAATCGGGGAAACAAGGAGGGGTTAATTTTATAATAGCTGAAGAAACAAATGATAGAAAATAAAACAGATACACAATTCTAGTTTTCTAATTAGTCCTACCACGAATCTCTTTCCCCTTTTGGGTCAATCGGGAAGTCATGGGGTAAGTACTAAGATTACTTTGAAATATCAAATATGGAATATGAAATTGATAATGAATTAAAGTATACTACCCTGCAGATTAGAGCTACGCTAGTTTGAAAAGGGATGAACAAAAAGCAAAAAAAAAAACAACGACGCAAATCCCCTCGGGGGGGATGGGGAATGGGCTCGAAAGAGCCTATTCAAAAATTATTTTTATTCACAGCGGTTACAATATCAGAGAACTGATATAATGCTTCTTGATCCTTATAAGAAGTGAAATCAAGAGCTTACAAAGTGCGAAAATTAAAGGTTTTAGTCAAATGGGAGACCCCTGGGGGGATTTGAACGCTCCTGAGGCCACTTTCGAACAACAGCTTCCTTTATTTTCTGTCAAACCTGCTAAAAACCAGTAAGCATATTAGACTAAAATATGCCCAAAAGCACTCTGAAAGTACCTTTGGGTCAACTTACTTTTAACAAAAAAAAACTAAGTTAAAACTAGTTAAAAAGGTAAAAAGGAACCAAGGAAAGCAGGCTTTCCTTGGGATCTTGGCTTGCCTTTTGGGCAGCCAATAAGATGTGCACTTTTATTGCAGAATATGAATCTTTAAAGAACAAAAAAGAAACTACCTTATGAGCAAGTTTTAGATCTATGACTTAGCTACTTGCAAAAAAGGCAATTCCTACACCTAGATCTATCTTTATGAAATGATATTCTTTATGAAATTGCAGATCTAAGAAGCAAGACTCTTATGAAATAGATCTAATAATATATATTCAATTCCTAGAACTAGATCTGATCATAAGAGGGAGAGACAGGTAACCGAAAGATTGAATTTTTTAAGAAATGAGAAGAAGATGAGAGAAGGTCGGCTCGTTGCTTGAATGGAGCAAGCTGAAAGGAGGCCCTTTTGTGGAGCACTGAGGGATAGAGTCTTGAGCTTATTGGATAAGGAATGGCGTCAATCTTGATCCACACTTTCATCCAATCAGGAACCTGCAACTAGATAACACAAGCCTGCACAACACCTCGTGAGATCTGGATATAGATGTATAAAGCAACAAAAATGAAAGATCATGCAAAAATAATCTTATTTAAGCATGTAACTGAAATTCTTGAGCATACATCATATGGATAAACAAGATCAAGCAATCTAAATTGCCTAGTTTACACCCTTACTTGATTCAACCGAATCCTTGAAGCCAGAACACAAAAGCGGCACAAAATTTGGAAAGAAATTGCAGCTACCACATCAGCAGCATAACACTAAGAATCCACACAAACACATGCACTACACGGTATATCCTCCAAAGCTTCTTTATTCACAAATGATGATCAATACACAATTACAATAGCAAGCCCTTCAATCCAGCTCTAACTAGCATGGAAGAGGCTGATGTGCTTGGATATATACAAAAACTAGGAGATCCAGCCCAGGGGGGTGCAAATCCCAATGAGACACATCAAATCAGCTGAAGGAGAGTCCATCAATGCCTGATCTGTGTCTAGCTAAGCCAGATCTGAGTCTCACTGAGTGCAACTATCAATCGGGGGGCTGATCTGACTGACACCTCAACCTGTTGACTGAAGCATCCACCAAAACTCATCAAGATGAGCCAAAAACGTGTGGAGGAGAGAGGGAGGGTGAAATTTCCCATTAAGGATGCTGAAGATCAACTCTAGATCTGATTTGTTCACCTCATTCAGTCAAGGATTTATCAGATCTAGTGAATCTGCTTCAGATCTGACTAATTTCAATCAAATCAGCTGAGAATCCACTGATCTATGATTTTGGATTTGCTCCATTATTCATCAATTTATTAATTAAAATAATCAATAATTGATTTTTGGGGCTTTCTGACCCGAGTGATGGAAAATCACTCAAAACTAGGAAATAGTGGGTCCATGGGTTTAGATGGTGCTCTTATCTTGAAAATGAGCACCTACACGACTGAAACTGATTATTTGGCCCACTTTTATTACAAAATCAATTTTTCCAATTAAACTATTAAAAAATAGCCTAAGTTTTGGAAAAATTAAATTTTAATAAAAAACACTGAAAAACTAAAAAATTGAAAAATTGAAAAAACCTAGGGGGACTTAGACATGTTCATATGACTCGACCATGATGTCTAGCATGTTTATACATTGACACATAGACTCTAATAACCTCAATAGGCCTAAATGCCAAGCCGACCACCCCAACTTTGGAGGTATGGAGTGAAAAACTCAGAAATTATTAGTCGTTTATTCAACAACCAATAATAACCAAGGGAAAAAACACCCTGGGCTGATCGGATTGACAAATAAAGTCTAAGAGACCGAGTCTTTTACAGACACTATCATGCTAAAACATTTATTACAATTCCCCCATGGGGTATGAACATGTGATATAGTACAACAAAGCTTCCCAGAAGCAAGACTGAAGGTTCTCTGAAGTTCGAACAAGTTATCATTGTCCAGTTCACCAGGCTCACTTGATAAAAAACCACTAAGTACAGCTTAGGTGGTAACATTCTGGCTCCAACTGCGGAACGTGTGCTTGATCTAGTCATAGGGCAAGGAGAGGATACGAGAACACCAGAATCTCTGATTTATACACCCTGTAAAAACATATCAACTTGACAAGAAAACCTTAGTAGCACAAGCTTTACATAAAAAACCAAATGAACCATTAAGCTGATTTATTTAAACAAAATAAATTTAACTAACTAATGAAAACAAAAATGTTTGATTATAGCTAAGTACAAAACAAAAAATGCGGAAAGTAAATGCTCTTTTTCAAGGAGCTTATTTTCCTACTCTAAGCATGATATAAAAAGGGTTAAGTGTAATCAGAAATCCAATGTAAACACTTAAGAATTTTATTAACATAAAAAAAAAATTCCTTGTCTTTGGCTACCAGCCAAAGTAAGGATACTTATTTAGAAAATGCAAACCTGCGTGATGATCCGGAAGGGGCGGGATGGATGGGAAATCATAGGCATGAATAATGTCGTCAAACTTGCTCCCAAACTGGTAAGTGCTTGTGTAGGCTGCTTCTATCCATGACTGGACAGGGTTGATGTACAAATCAGAATGATGAGGTAGATTAACTACACCATCATACTGATCATCAAGGCTTATCAAATGATAATTCACTGTATAAGCCCCAAGCGGCTCCAAGTCATGAGGAAACTCTATATGTGAAGATGATAGTTGAGACTGATATTTTAATAACTGCATCACATCTATCTTTTCACAACATTGCTTCTCCATGTCTTCATTATTGATACCTTTGTGCGGCTTTGCATGATATGACTCTGAATGATCATATAATAGTTTTGAATGCTGCTTTTCCATACTAGGATTTTCCAAGGTCTCCATATTCATGCTTCCCTCTATGGAAGCATAGTAGATTGGACTTCCACAAATTTCTAAATAGACACTCCCCTTGCTAGATATAGCATAGATAGGATTCTTAATAAGATATCCACAAAAATCCCAATAGTCATCACCATCATCTATGTTAGATGCGATGGATTCCCCATTGTTGATATCAGGTTCCAATATCGAGTTCTCTTTGTCTTCATTGCTGATACTGATATATGGCTCAGACTGATCATGTGGATAAACTGCATGCTCCTTTTTCATATCAAAGTTTCTCAAGGCCACATGGTCCATGCTCTCTCCTTTAGATATGCCATAGACAGAAAAATCAACAAAACCATCAAAAGTTTCCGGTTCATTATTTTCCTCTTTATTCATGTCACAGACTGGATTTTCCATGAATGTCCAGGACTCCTCATCAACATCTTTGTTGGGGATAAGGGAGTCTTTGTCACTTGTATCATGCTCCAAGCTATACTTGTCCTCATTTTCATACTCATCTTCTTCAGAGAAAAGGTCACAAGGTAGTAAACCTTCCAGACTGTCATCATTATATGGAGAACACATAGGAGTCCCATCATGTATATTACAGTTTTCATCATAAGTTTCACTATAAGATTTTGCAATGGTTTCATCCTCAGGCTTGTATTGTTTAGATGGTGACAAAGGGTAGGCCTGGCCTACCATGTATATATGATCAGGCTTGCTTGCATTTGTTTCTTGATTACTGACCTTGGGAAGTCCATGTTCCATGACCTGATTTGGAACATAACAAGTGCTTTCTTGGTGGAATTGTTCACAGGGTCTACACCATGGAATTACTTCTTCTACCATGTTAGCTGAGTCTAACTGGTTTGGAATCCTAGGCTCTTGTTGAGGAAACTTCTTTTGATACATCTTATTCTGCCTAGGTTGAAAGTTCCTAGGTCCTTTATTTATTTCCATTGTGATTATTCTATTGTGCGTAAGATTCAATTGTGCAGACTGATCTGCCATAAGTTGGTTTTGACTAGTAACCAAGTCTTTTATCATGTCTGTTACCTTTTCCATGGGATCTTTAGAGGCTCCCTTTTCTTCTGATTCAAAGGCTTTTCCCTTTTCTTCATTGTATGAAGTGTTTCCCCTAGTGTAACCTAGAATGTTGGATTTGCCTGAAGACTGCATATTCTTTTCTATTTTCTCGGCCAATTCCTGAGCAGTTTTTAGATCGGCTGGCTCTTTGTCCCTTAACAGGTACCTCAAATCACAAGTGAAAGCTTCGATGTAAGATATGAGGATGGAGGCATCCCTTGGCTTGATTTCTCTAGGGAGGTCCGCAACCACACGCCTGAACTTAGTATTAAATTCATCAATGGTTTCATTCTCCATCTTCTTTATGTTATGGAGGGTAGCAAACAGATGTCTTGGATCTTTCTTTTCCCCCCATTTCTTCTTAAAACCCTCTAGGAATTCACTAAGAGTTTTATATGAATCATCATCTAGGTCGAAGTACCATTCTTCAGCATCATCTTCCAAGGATAAAGCAAAGAGCGTCATTTTGACATCGTCATGGTCATGGGCAGCATCATTGCAATAACTGACCAGGTGCTTTTCAAACTTTCGAAGGTGAGACTTGACAGTGATGGCATTATTGCCCTGAAATATGGGGAGCTTCTTGATAGCATCTTTTGGACTGGCATGGGGAGCACCTGCTATCTAACAAAAGTCAAGGGGTTTGAATAATTCCGTCATTTCTTGAGATTGGTGAACATGACTCTATACAAATATGTGATGGATATTTGAGAGGGATTGGTCTCCTAAATCTTCAAGGTTTCTACGAGAAGTCTGCCTATTCAATCTTTCCCTGATAAACCTTTTGGGATCAGGGAGAGGGTTGAATAATTGTTGGCGGTTTCTTCGGGTAGAAATTCTTGAAGGGATGTTAGACAGTGGAGTCGCCAGATGGATCGAGTTTTAATTTTTATGTTTTTTAAAGACTAGATCAATCAAAAGTTTTTATCTTTTTAGTTTTTTAGAAAAAAATTAAGCTAAGTCGTACTCGGGAATAAAAAGATTTATCCCCGGTAACGGCGCCAAAAAGTGTTGCTGCCTTTCACACACCTAGGTCACGTGGCAGAAATCTTCAAGCCACTCGGCGTGTCCTTGGCGACAAGTCTTGAGTCAAGGCTGTCACCTTGTTCTTGACTCCTCCGTTTAGGCTCAACTCCTAACGAAGCCAAGGGGGGTAGACCCTATTAAGTTAATAAGGATAATTACTTAGTATGGTGATGTTAAACTAAATGAGTTACTTAGGAGTTTGAAATTTAACTATAGACAATCAAAGATGACAAGATACAAAAATGAACACACGAAAGCACAATGCTGAGACACAATATATATAAAGCAAGAAAATAACCAGTGCCTTAGAATGGGGTCAAAAAATAAAATCAATGTACTTGCATGTGCTTGGAGTGAATGTTTTGCGATTGCCTCTTGGTACGTTTTAAGTTAAATTTGGGGTGTGAGTTGATTAAAATTAGGCGAAGAGGTGGACTCCAGATATACCCAAGAGTACTTGGAGTATGTCCAAAACTAAACCTTCACGGCTACCCACAAGGAATATGTGGGCTGAATGGAGTCTCTGGGGCTGTTGTTCATAATGCACCCGTTAGGGTGTGACAGAGATCGGTTCCCCGAGGTCACTTTTCAGAAGTTCCCGCTTCCTTTGGGTATTTTTCCACTGTGATGGTTTGATCTAGGTGTTGGATTTTCACCTGATGGTTTGTCAATTTGGGAGAGTGAGTCCTAATTATACTAGTCACTCAAGTGATTTTGATACAGCTTAACTGATTGGACGAACCGCAGCCAAGTACAGAGCATACACACCAGAGTCTTGTCAATTTTAGTAAATTTTAAAATTGGGTGTTCTTGTTAAAAAGAAAACCCTCCAGGAACCTCTTTCGATCCAAGTGGATCTCAATCGGGGAAACAAGGAGGGGTTAATTTTATAATAGCTAACGAAACAAATGATAGAAAAGAAAATAGATACACAATTCTAGTTTTCTAATTAGTCCTACCACGAATCTCTTTCCCCTTTCGGGTCAATCGGGAAGTCGTGGGGTAAGTATTAAGATTACTTTGAAATATCAAATATGGAATATGAAATTGATAATGAATTAAATTATACTACCCTGCAGATTAGAGCTACGCTAGTTTGAAAAGGGATGAACAAAAAGCAAAAAAAAAGACACCGACGCAAATCCCCCCGGGGGCGATGGGGAATGGGCTCGAAAGAGCCTATTCAAAAATTATTTTTATTCATAGTGGTTACAATATCAAAGAATTGATATAATGCTTCTTGATCTTTATACGGAGTGAAATCAAGAGCTTACAAAGTGCGAAAATTAAAGGTTTTAGTCAAATGGGAGACCCCTGGGGGGATTTGAACGCTCCTGAGGCCACTTTCGAACAACAGCTTCCTTTATTTTCTGTCAAACCTGCTAAAAACCAGAAATCATATTAGACTAAAATATGCCCAAAATCACTTTGAAAGTACCTTTGGGTCAGCTTACTTTTAACCAAAAAAAACTAAGTTAAAACTAGTTAAAAATGTAAAAAGGAACCAAGGAAAGCAGGATTTCCTTGGGATCTTGGATTTCCTTTTGGGAAGCCAATAATATGTGCACTTTTATTGTAGAATATGAATCTTTAAAGAATGAAAAAGAAACTACCTTATGAGCAAGTTTTAGATCTATGACTTAGCTACTTGCAAAAAAGGCAATTCCTACACCTAGATCTATCTTTATGAAATTGCAGATCTAAGAAGCAAGACTCTTATGAAATAGATATAATAATATATATTCAATTCCTAGAACTAGATCTGATCATAAGAGGGAGAGACAGGTAACCGAAAGATTGAATTTTTTAAGAAATGAGAAGAAGAGGAGAGAAGGTCAGCTCGTTGCTTGAATGGAGCAAGCTGAAAGGAGGTCCTTTTGTGGAGCGCCGAGGGACGGAGTCTTAAGCTTATTGGATAAGGAATGGCGTCAATCTTGATCCACACCTTCATTGAATCAGGAACCTGCAACTAGATAACACAAGCCTGCACAACACCTCGTGAGATCTGGATATAGATGTATAAAGAAACACAAATGAAAGATCATGCAAAAATAATCTTATTTAAGCATGTAACTGAAATTCTTGAGCACACATCATATGGATAAACAAGATCAAGCAATCTAACTTGCCTAGTTTACACCCTTACTTGATTCAACCGAATCCTTGAAGCCAGAACACAAAAGTGGCACAAAATTTGGAAAGCAATTGTAGCTACCACATCAGTAGCATAACACTAAGAATCCACACAAACACATGCACTATACGGTATAGCCTCCAAAGCTTCTTTATTCACAAATGATGATCAATACACAATTACAATAGCAAGCCCTTCATTCCAGCTCTAACTAGCATGGAAGAGGCTGCTGTGCTTGGATATATACAAAAACTAGGAGATCCAGCCCACGGGGGGGCGCAAATCCCAAGGAGACACATCAAATCAGCTGAAGGAGAGTCCATCAATGCCTGATCTGTGTCTAGCTGAGCCATATTTGAGTCTCACTAAGTGCAACTATCAATCGTGGGGCTGATCTGACTGACACCTTAACCTGTTGACTGAAGCATCCACCAAAACTCATCCAGATGAGCCAAAAACGTGTGGAGGAGAGAGGGAGGGTGAATTTTCCCATAAAGGATGCTGAAGATCAACTCTGGATCTGATTTGATCACCTACTTCAGTCAAGGATTTGTCAGATCTAGTGAATCCGCTTCAAATTTGACTGATTTCAATCAAATATGAGAATCCACTGATATATGATTTTGGATTTGCTCCATTATTCATTAATTTATTAATTAAAATAACCAATAATTGATTTTTGGGGCTTTTTGACCTGAGTGATGGAAAATCACTCAAAACTAGGAAATAGTGGGTCCATGGGTTTACATGGTGCTCTTATCTTGAAAATGAGCACCTACATGACTGAAACTGATTATTTGGCCCACTTTTATTACAAAATCAATTTTTCCAATTAAACTATTAAAAAATAGCCTAAGTTTTGGAAAAATTAAATTTTAATAAAACACTAAAAAAACTAAAAAATTGAAAAATTGAAAAAACCTAGGGGGACTTAGACATGTTCATATGACTCGACCATGATGTATAGCATGTTTATACATTTACACATAGACTCTAATAACCTCAAATAGGCCTAAATGCCAAGCTGACCACCCCAACTTTGGAGGTATGGAGTGAAAAACTCAGAAATTATTAGTTGTTTATTCAACAACCAATAATAACCAAGGGAAAAAACACCCTGGGCTGATCGGATTGACAATTAAATTCTAAGAGACCGAGTCGTTTACAGAAACTATCATGCTAGAACATTTATTACAATTCCCCCATGGGGTATGAACATGTGATATAGTACAACAAAGCTTCCCAGAAGCAAGACTGAAGGTTCTCTGAAGTTCGAACAAGTTATTCTTGTTCAGTTCACCAGGCTCACTTGATAAAAAACCACTAAGTACAACTTAGGTGGTAACAGAAAGCATATATAGAAATCCTTCATGTTTTAACTGCTGACTGATAAAACTTAAACTAAATTTACAGAGTCCCTGCTAAACATTTAACTGTAAAAGATTGAAAAAAAAATACCATGCTTTGCTCGGCATGTAATATTTTATTGTTAATTGAAGAACCATGTTTCTAGTACGTTATGGTTTCAGAAACTCATACATGTTTCCCTATATCGTGCAACTTAGGAATGAACCATGGTATATGGTTATACAAAATTATAACAGTGATGAGCCAAATATTTAAAATCTGAATTTGCACTGGAGTGTTGAATTTAAACTTGGCATGGAGTATTGAGTTTGGATTTGAAACAAGAGGAAATTTCAGCATAAATATGTGAGAATGATGGTAAGCATAAATACTAAGGCCTAATTTTCTAGTCCTCAATTATGGTGCCCCTTTTGAATTTGTGTATACTCTGTGTGCATGTTTTTATTTTATTACTACTTAGAGCATTCTTTCCTATTTGTTTTGGAGAATGCTTCATAGATTCGGCATTGGAACAATAGGAAATTTTACTATTAAAATTCAGAGAACCATGATAAACAGAACATTGAAACCAAAATTCCAATTTTGAATTAGGATGTCCATTTTAATTTAGGTCAAATATCATTTCTTTTTTCTTAGAAAACCTTGCGGAAAACCTTCCAAGTACTTGCTTACGGTTCATAGATAGTAATCGAGGTAAACCATCGGTACTAATTATGGAGCCTGAACTGATAGGGACATTGAGCGAGGCCCTCAACATTCACATAGATAGCCAGCCTAGGGACTTGACTCCATTGCCTCCTACTTGCAACTTACAGCACTCAACCACTCAAACTAGCCCACCAAATTGGTCAAATACTCTATATGCATATTTTTTATTCCATTACTAGTTAGAGGGATCTTTTCTGTATGTTTGGGAAACCTTTATAAGTTTGACAAAACCAACTTGACAATCTCATTCTGAAATATATAATTGTAAATAAAACTGCAAAGTTCACTAAGTTGTCATTAGGTAGCTGCTTTGAGATTTTGAAGCCTTCCTTGAAGCATGTGTAAAACTCTAACTTTATGGTAAAAATAAACACCGAGGCCTAATTATCCATATCTTGATGTAGGGTGACCATTTGAATTTGGGTTTTCAATCTATGTATCTACTTTTATTCAATCACTAGATAGAGGGATCTTTCCTCAGTGTTGTTTTGGGCAAGTTTTTATAGATTCAAAAAAACCAATTTACCGATCCCATAAATGCAAGTAAAACTGCAAAATTGTCGCTCCTGCGAGTTTAAAAATCCTTTGTAAAACATTGAATTTAATCAATTATATGTAACAATTTTTAGAAAATAAAAAATAACAAAGTACATTGTAAGATTGTTTGTAAAAGTAGTTAGCTACATTGTTCCTCTCTTCAGAGGTTAGAAGCCCCTATAGAGTCTATGTGAAATTTAAAGTCCTAGATTACCAATTCAAACTTCCCCATATGAAGCATATATGTAAAACTTGAATGCCCAAATCAACAATTCAGACTCCCAGCATATAGTTATCACTCTCACTTTCTGGTGCTTAAAGGGACCTGTAACTTCAAAGTTTGGGCATTGAAACCTGTATTCAACTCCATGTGTTGGAATAAGAACACAATGCTTGGGATTTGCTTAGTTATTGTTCACTTCAACAAACCACAATAGAAGCCCACAACAACCTCCTCGCATGTCGCTTGTCAGGATTGGACAAATGTGGATTAGATATCACATCTGAGACCATAAATCGTGCTGCATTAGGGGCGGTTCAGAACAGCTTCATAGGTTTTGTAATTGACATTAATTCAACAAATAAACTAGTGAAGGAGGATTTGCAAAGCTAGAGTCTTTCTAAATAGAAGTAACCTCAAAGACACGAGTCCATGTCTAGTTTCTAAAAAATATATATATATGAAAGAGAGTAATGCTTCTGCAAGTAAGATCACTTTTGGAATTGAAAATGAGTTGAAGAGCGTTCATTTTGAAGACAAATATTTGATTATGATTGGAAGTCATTTAGTAGCTGAAATCCGTGAAGCTGTGGAAAAAGAGACATGGTTTCAGTGTTCTTATGGAATCTCCTACAATGTGTCCTGATATAGTCTTGATCAATGGGGAAGATATTACACCATACAGAGCAGCCAATAAAAGGATAAATCTGAGTTAGACAACCTTCAAAGCCGATTCTGAAACCATGGATGTCTCTCGAAATTCACTGCACAAAAACGCGCAACTGGTAGGAAGAAATTACATGGTGGAGACTCAGCAGTCGTTGGATTATCAAATCAACGGTTGTGATTTGTTTTGTTTGGGATTTAGTCCCACACTGACAGTAAAATGAGGATCTTATGGGTTTATATACCCCAAGCTTTCACCTCTCTATCGACGCATGGTGCAAAGGTATGATGGGGGCTCTGGGTGTTTGGACTCCACGAGAAGATCACTAGCTCGGAACCCGGGACTACCTATCGGGCACCCTACCTTTTGGTACACGTGGAAAATTGACGAGGATAACAACGTGGCAGGGACCATCACGTGGAAAATTGGTAGATTGACGAGGATAACGACGTGGCGGGGACCATCACTGGAAAATTGACGAGGATAACAACATGGCAGGGACCATCACGTGGAAAATTGGTAGATTGACGAGGATAACGACTTGGCAGGGACCATCATTGACGAGGATTGATGAGGATAACGATATGGCAGGGAAGTTTTAATTAATTAACTACAATGTGGCAGGGACCATCATGTGGAAAATTGGTAGATTGACGAGGATAACGACGTGGCAGGGACATCATTGACGAGGATTGATGAGGATAACGACATGGCAGGGAAGTTTTAATTAATTAACTAATATATATATATATATATATATAGTTAATTAAAACAATAATATATATAGTTATATATTAAAAATAAGAGTAAATTAAAACAATAATATATTTAGTTATATATTAAAAATAAAAAATGATTTTTATTGTAAAATATATATTATTAATTAATTAAATAATATACACCTTTTCAAAACAATACACCTCAAAAAAAATGATATTACAATAAAAATCATTTTTTTTATTTTTAATATATAAATATATATATTATTGTTTTAATTAACCCTTATTTTTAATATACAACTATATATATTATTGTTTTAATTAATTATATATATATATAATTAATTAAAACAATAATATATATAGTTGTATATTAAAAATAAGGGTTAATTAAAACAATAATATATATATTTATATATTAAAAATAAAAATAAAAATGATTTTTATTGTAATATCATTTTTTTTGAGGTGTGTTGTTTCAAAAATTTATTTTCTCTCATTTCTTCCCCTAATCATGTCCTATATATTGTCTCAATAGTTGGAAAGGATTCATAATGAAAGGGGTCCTTCATTAGGAAGATAGTGCCAATGGTTTATATTGGTCACAATGGATAGAGGACAGGAAGTAATGACATGTATTCAACTCCATATGTTGGGGTAAGAACACACTGCCGGGGATTTGCCAAGTTATTGTTCCCTTCAACAAACCGCAATGGAATCCCACAACGCCCTTCCGTTACCCATATATTTTCAATGGTTGAAAATGACTCTTTTCAAAAGGGGTCTTTCAATAGGCATATGTTGGCAATGGTTTAGATTGGTGACCGTGGAGAGAGAACACGGCAAGTAATGACTTTGAAGGCCTCGGTGTCTCCGCACTTGGTTTTGATCTCAATATAATATATAACAGTAAATATATATTGAAAGGAGGTTTCATAACAAGAAATTCAATACATATTTTGTATATCAAATAAATATTGCAAGGAAGGGTAATGAAAAGAGGTCAAAGGGACTTAAACGCAGGATTAAGAGAAAGACAATTTTGTGTAATTTATTTTTATAACTTAATTAGTTTTATCTATGTAGAATTAAAATGAATTATAATTATAATTTTTATTTAAATTTTTTTTATATAAAAAAATTCATATTAATATTAATCAATCATATTATATGATTTTTTAAATTTAAATTAAAATTGTAAAATACACCTTCCTTTTACCAATTTATTAACTTCAATTTACAATGTAATTTCTTTCATCAATTAATTTAGTAATGTGTAGTCTAAAAATTCGACAGTTTGAGTTTGAGTTGGAATAGGTGTACTGTCCATGATACTATCAGGTTTTTCAAAACATGTTGTCATGTCTTGAGCTCCATTGAAGGTATGCTCATCTTATTGAAAGCCTTCCAGCAATTTTATGACTGGCTATTTTGTTATGTCAAGTCTTCAGCTCCATTGAAAAGGTATGCTCATCATATTGCAGAAATCTAATAGAATTTCTCCAAAGCTTTGCATCAATTTTATGACTGACTTATTTTGTTAGGTCCCACTTAGCCCCCTTGCTTTTCATAGTTGATCTATAAGTAGTTTAAACTAATAACCTATCTACAAGTCAAAATCCACTGAGTTGAAGCACGAAAAGAGAATGGTAGGAATATAAAACTAAAGAAAACATGCATGGCAGTAGACTCCGAGAAATCTCAGCTCACACAACTATTGTTTAAGCATAGTACTGAACCCAAACAAAATAGTAAGAAATATCAGCTCACACAGCTATTGTTTAAGCATAGTACTGAACCCAAACAAAACAACAACTTTTTTGTAGGCTACTCACCACCTAGTTTTGTTGTTGTTAATTTGATAGGGTGTTACATAATTTATTATGTTGTTGTTTTAAATAGTTGTCTATGCTTGTTTTTTTGTAGTCAAGGGACAATAAGAATTATTTTTTTCCTTCTTATTTAAAGTGTCTGTGCACATTTTTTGTAGACTTTGTTACAAAATGGGCAGGCAGAACATATGGGAGACTGTGATGGTCCTAGAGGTGCAAGATCCCAATGACAAGACCATTTTTTCCGGTAAAGATCTAATGTGGTTTGAAATTCATCGAAGGAATGGAACCACTGATTGGGTTGGAAAAATCCCATCCCATTGAGTTCTACAGTTTATTAAAGGGAAAGAAATGAACCTCGATGCTCCTTGCATTTTCAATCGTAGCCAAAGCAAATCCCCCAAAAAGAGGGAGAGTGTAGCCTTTCGTTATGAAGTGTTAGTGTTTCAAAATTCTATTGTTTGGAAGCATGTAATGATAGTACATTTTTCACTTGTCATGTGTATTAATATTTCAATTTTCATTTTTGCAGATACACTTGTTCATATGGCCCGAATGATAAAAGGGGAGGACAACCAAGAAAATATAGGGCCAATTCATTTGTGAAAAAAAGGGGTTGTCAGTGCCATTTTATTGTAAAGGTTATGGTCAGTTCTCCCGAGATAGCAATATTGACCTATAAAAATTATGAGCATAACGACACTTAAGGATGACCTTGTCATGGAATACATGACACTTCGGGTGACCCTAGATCAATGCATAAGCCAAGGCTTTCAAGATACATCATTTCCTTTGTGGAAAGTTGTTTCTATTTTGATGTGCCAATTGATTCGGTGTGAAAAATGCATATCAACAAACAGCTTGACATGGATGTGACAGATCGGGATAGAGATTTTTTCTTGTCCAAGAAAGATGTCGCAAACATCTATGCTCGTTTGGGAAAGGGAAAATATCAGTTGCACCAAAAAGATGAGATGAGCGTAAACCTTTGGTACGAACAACATAAAGATGATATTTTTTCTTTCAAAAGATGAATGGCAAAGATGTCCCGTTTATAATCGGGATTCAAACAAAGTGGATGCTAGAGACCATGGTTAAGCTATCTCATAATATCTTAATAGCAATGGATTCTACATTTAGTACAAACAAATACGGGGTAAGTGTGATGCCAATGATTGATTTAGCATTGTCATTTGAGCTGTAGCAATTCAATGAGATTGATGACCTCAATTTAACTACAATATGTTCTGTGTATGGCAGTACCAACTTTACACAGTTGTTGCATTTGACGAGCAGCAGAGTGGGGTGCCCGTTGCATGGGTTGTGGCTTCTCGGAATACTACTCAAGACATTGCATTGTGGTTGGATCGGATCTTGCAAAGGTGTCACTAAGCTCGTCCAGAGTGGAAAGTCAATGCCTTCATGGTTGATGATGCACTTGCCGAAATAGCCGCTTTGAGGTAATTTCAATATTGTTATTTTGCAATGTAACTTGTATTTACTCTATGATTGAAACATTTAAACATATTACATATTGCAGGAAGATCACATCTTCCAAAGTTATCCTATGTGTTTGGCACGTCAGAAGGGCGTGGACAAAAAACGTCAACCGGTTGGTCAGATGTCCAAAGAAAGCAAAAGCAATGTTTAAGAACTTGGGTGATATCATGAAATTTTGTTCCAATGATGATGTCACTTCTGTAATTGATGGATTTTTCAGTAAATATGTAGACGAGGAAAATTTCTTAGACTATTTCAACAAGAACTGGATTTCCGGTGATAAAATTTATAAGTGAGCATACTCTCGTATGTATTCTTTGTTTTTGTATATTTTATAGATGGGATATATGCACTAACTTGTTTTTTACTTGTAGGGATGTGGGTAAAAGGTTGCATAGATTTTCCCCACGCAAATCAAGAAACAAATAATGCAGTTGAGTCGTACAACTGCTACTTGAAGACAAAGTTTCTTTCTGATAGAAGGAGGAAATGTTCCCGTAGAATGGATTGGTTGATATATGTACTCCTAATAAATGTTGATCCACCTTATTGGTTCAAAGAAATTTTGAGAAAAGGGGGATATTTGAACAATTACAGAAAAGACAAGCAACTTGAGACCTCAACTGAAAGAGCAAGCATGCCATAAAGGTTGGTTGGTTGTATTTCTCCTTAAGGGATACATATAGGTTATTGGATGCCGATGCAACACCTTGTTCATTCAATGAACCTACTGAGATAACTCTAGATGAACCATGCCATGATGTGGATGTTGAAAATACTATTATGGATACTGACAGTGTTGATGATGATGTTGATGCACTACAATTAGCTAGAGAGGAGTTGTATGGTTTCTTTCAGTTGATTCAAAATAGTCCTCCTGTCACTTTGAGAAAAACTGAACAAATGATTTGTCTTGTTAGAAAAATGTTGGATGAGGCCAACAACCTTCACATATTGGACTATGACTTTACCCTTGGATTGGGTGCATATGAGACATCTTTGAAAAGGAAGAAGAGCTTCCTTAGTCCTAAAAAGAAAAAACAAAAGAAGAAAACAAATTAGCAACTTGGATATCAATCTGAACGTGCATCCATCAGAATACGCACCATATCAGTTCCAATACCTCAATAAGCGAGGGCGTTCACAAGCCAACAATGCATCCTGCATTGCTCCAGGTGAGTTTCGTAGAATAAAAAGGTGCATGTGTTTAGGATAGTATAATTGAATGGCCTCTTCTTTTAGTTAATATGTGGTGTATGAATGTTTTCAGAGGTACAAAAATCCACTGCTATGGATCATCCAATCCAAGGACTTGTTGATGAAATTGTAACTTCGGAATGTATTCACTTGTATTTCTTATGTATTGTAACCCGATGTTTATTTTGGGATGTACTTGAGTCATGTCATGCCCCGATGTTCCCATTGAGAGGTTTTATAATGTAAACAAGTCACGTCAAGTCATTGTGGGTAACCCTCCTATTGATCAAGGGTTAAAGTCCCCGCAGTTTCGGGGTAGTAGGGTTATTAGACTCACCTAGTGAAGTCGGCCCTAGTTGGGTTTAGTCAATTCTAGAATTAGTATAAATAGAGAGTTAGCCTCTCTATTTATCACACACTCACCCACACTTAGTTGTAGCGCATAGCTGAGGAAGAGAAAGACACTGGGGCAAGGAAGAAAGAGGTTACTGCTGTCGGGAGATCATCTTACTATTTTGGGGTTTTACTTTTGGTGCTGATTCTATCTCTGAGGAAGTTGCGGGGTTTTCTCCATTTATGGTTTCCCCGAGGAAAAACACTGTGTTCATTGTCTCTTGTGTTTGATTGATGTGCTTGTTTTTCTCTCAGTTAAAGATCCTAATGCTATGCTAGCTTAATGTTAAAAATCTAACATGGTATTAGAGCTAACCTAAGAAGAAGACACTATGCAGCTGCGGGAACTAGGGCTTCCTACTTTGTGGATCTCCCTCCACAGATTTTTAGCAAAAGAAGGTTGGAATAACTCTCCTCCTTAGGGCTCATCTTTCTGTTGAAGCAGAATCCAATTATGAGGTTTTTCAGTTTTGGACCCGACACTGCTGCCGGAAATTAGGGCTTTTCACAGAAGTGGAATTTTTCAGTGAGCCTAGGCTTGGATTGATCTCCTCCCCAAAATCAAATTTAGGGATCAAGATCAAAGCATTTGGTTGGACAGAACTCCGGAAAAGCAAAACCCTAATCTGCTCCTGAACCAACACTACAGAATTTCAGATATGAAAGTGAAGATTCTTCCAGTGATGAAGAATATGTTTTGATTTCCGCTCTCACGGGAAACATTACTCACGGAAGCAATGATTGGATTATAGACAGTGGGGCTTCCAAACATATGACAGGATTCAAGGAATCCTTTGTGAAACTCTCAGAACATGAATCACCTCACAACGTGAAGCTCGGAGATGACTACCAGTGTCCAATAAAAGGTAGTGGGGAATCTTCCTATAAGCTAGACTCTAGAAAGTCTATGACAATGAAAGAAGTATTGTTTGTACCAGGACTAAAGAAGAACCTCCTCTCCATATCTGCATTAGATGCAAAAGGCATGAGGGTTGCATTTATAGATGGGCAAGTTATCATGTGGCCAAAGGGAAAGACTATTGATGATGCAGTAGTGATTGGTGAACAAGAAGGAGGTCTATACAAATTGAAGGGCCATCCAGAACAACCTTTAGTCCATGACACAGTAGATCCAAATGAGCTTTGGCATAGAAGGCTTGCACATGTGCATTACAGAGCACTACCACTTGCAAGCAAAGCTGTTGAAGGTCTTCCAGAAATTCAAGCAAAACATGATGGGGTCTGCGAAGGATGTGCGAAAGGAAAGAACACAAAGAAGACATTTCCAAGTAGCGAGAGCAAAGCAAAAGGAATCTTGGAATCATCCACTCTGATGTATGCGGTCCAATGTCATCAAGTTCACTAAGTGGGTATGTATACTATTTTTCTATTATTTATGACTTTTCTAGGAAGACATGGGTTTACTTCATGAAGAACAAAGATGAAGTATTCAACAAGTTCAAGGAATTCAAAGCCTTGATTGAGAATCACACTAAAAAGAAGATCAAGACCTTTCAATCAGATAATGGCGGAGAATTCACATCAAATGAATTCAAAGAGTTATGCAAAGACTTAGGGATTAAGAGGGAGTTGTCCACTCCATACAATCCACAACAGAATGGGATTGCAGAAAGGAAGAATAGAACTATCATGGAAGCTGAAAGAGAAATGCTTCATGATCAAGATATACCTATGCATCTATGGGCAGAAGCTGCTAGAACAACGGTGTACATACAGAACCATACTCCACATAGAGTACTCGAGAACAATACTCCTGAAGAAGTCTTCTCCAGCAAGAAACCAGAATTCAGCCATCTCAGAATATTTGGCTGTCCTATATACATTCACATTCCAAAAGAGAAGAGACCAAAATTAGATCCTTCAGGAAAGAAGGGCATATTTATGGGATACTCTGAAAGTTTGAAGGCTTACAGAATATACTTCCTAGGATTCAAGAAGATCAACATTAGCAGGGATGTGACATTTGACGAAGACACAGCTTACAACAAATCTAGAAAGAGATTTGCTGAAGTTCCTGAAGAGGTGGAATCACCCAGAACTCATGACACAACCATGAATGAAGAAGATCAAGAATTTGAAGAACCACAAGAACTTATAGATCCACCTTAGGAGAAGAATCCTCACAAGAGGAAACCTGCTTGGGTACGAGAAGCTATCCAAGGTGCGGAAAGATATGGGGCTCTAGAAGAGAATCACAGAGAAAGAAAGAGGACCAGATCCTACTCTGGGTATGTAGCATTATTATGTGATTTCATCGATAAAGAACCTTCCAATTATGAAGAAGCGACAGAATGAAAAAAATGGAAGGATGCTATGATCGAAGAGTATCAATCGATCATGAAGAATGATGTTTGGGATGTTGTCCCAAGACCAGAAGGGAAGTCAGTGGTAACTTCCAAATGGATCTACAAGATCAAGCATGCTGCAGATGGTAGCATTGAAAAATATAAAACAAGATTTGTTGCTCGTGGTTTCTCCCAGAAAGAAGGAATAGATTATGAAGAAACTTTTGCACCTGTAGCTAGATACACTTCTATTAGATTAGTACTTTCCCTAGCTGTAGTGATGAAATGGAAGATACACTAGATGGATGTCAAGACTACTTTCTTGAATGGTGTAGTAGAAGAAGAAGTGTATGTGGAACAACCACTTGGTTTTGAGACACATGACAGGGAGTCTCATGTATGTAGATTGAAGAAAGCCCTGTATGGTTTGAAACATGCACCCAGGACTTGGTACGATAGAATTGATAGCTTTCTATCTAGTTTGGGCTTTACTAAGAGTAAAGCAGATTCCAAACTTTACTACAAGGTTGAATATGGCAACCCATTGATGCTTCTACTGTATGTAGATGATCTGTTTGTAATAGGTATGGATGGGTTGATTGCTGATACAAAGAGGAAGCTTGCTGCCAAGTTTGAAATGAAGGACTTGGGTATGATGCATTATTTTCTAGGCATGGAGGTGTGGCAGAATGCAGATGGAATTTCCCTGGGACAAGGGAAATATACAGTAGAGATCCTGAAGAGGTTTGGGATGATGGACTGCAAGGCTATGGCCACACCTATGGCATCGAACTTGAAGCTATTGAGTGATGCTTCATCAAAGACGATTGATGCTACAATGTATCGTTAGATGATTGGGTCCTTGATGTACTTGACAAACACGAGACCAGATATTTGCTTTGCTGTGAACACCTTGAGCCAGTTCCTGATAGATCCGAGACATGTTCACTTGATTGCTGCAAAGCATATTTTGAGGTACCTGAAGGGTACAGTTGATTATGGGCTCAAGTATGAGGCGAGTCAGAAGATTAACCTGGAGGGTTATGTTGATTCATATTGGGAAGGAAGTGTCATCGATAGGAAGAGCACTTCAGGGTGTTGCTTCAGTATGGGATCAGGTGTGATCTCTTGGTTTAGCAGGAATCAATCTTGTGTGGCACTGAGTACAACTGAAGCAGAGTATGTCGCAGCTTGTTCAGCTAGTTGTGAGGCAGTATGGCTGAGGAAGCTACTGTTTGATTTATTTGATCTCTAGTTGGATGCTACTTAGATACATTGTGACAACCATAGTTATGTGAAGTTGTCAAAGAACCCGGTGTTCCATGACAAGTCAAAGCATATCGAGATCAAGTATCACTATATCAGGGATATGGTGCAGAGGGGAGCAGTGAAGCTCTAGTATGTTGCAACGAACAAACATATAGCTGATGTGTTGACGAAGCCATTGGCCAGAGTGAAGTTTGAGTACTTCAGGGAGAAGCTTGGTGTTCTCCAGATTGAGGTCCGTTCCAAGGGGAAGTGATGAGTCCGTGAGCCATTCTGACATGGTGAGAGGATTGGTTCCTTCCATGGTCAAATGTAAGGGCTGATCCATTCTGTCATGGTGACAGGATTGGTTCCTTCCATGCCATATATGAGTGCTGAGCCATTCTGATATGACTGTAGGATTGGTTCCTACATGATCAGATATAAGGGCTATAGCCATTCTTGGAATGGAGGTGCCTAGTCAGTTACCAGGAATACTTGGTCTAAGACTGAGGGCCATTCTAATATGACTGTGAGATGTGTTCTCACATGATCATATGTGAGTGCATGGCCATTTTGATGTGATTGAGGGATGTGTTCCCACTTGATCAGATATAAGGGCTGATGCCATTCTCTTGGAGAATGGAGGCACCTGGTCAGTTACCAAGAACCCTCAACCTGGGGTTGAGAGCCTTTCCATCATGGTTGCAGGATGTGTTCCCGCATGGGTGGATGTAAGTGCAGAGCCTTTCCATCATGGTTGCAGGATGTGTTCCCACATGGGTGGATGTAAGTGCATAGCCTTTCCATCATGGTTACAGGATGTGTTCCCACATGGGTGGATGTAAGTGCAGAGCCTTTCCATCATGGTTGCAGGATGTGTTCCCGCATGGGTGGATGTAAGTACAAAGCCTTTCTAGCATGGTTGCAGGATGTGTTCCCGCATGGTTGGATATAAGTGCAGAGCCTTTTTTTAGCATGGTTGCAGGATGTGTTCCCTCATGGCTAGATATAAGTGCCAAGCCTTTTTGATAGGGTTGTGGGATGTGTTCCTGCATGATTGGATGTGAGTGCTGGGCCTTTCTGATGTGATTATAGGATTGGTTCCTACATGATCAGATGTGAGTGCTGGGCGTGCCTTTTTGACATGGTGTTGGATGTGTTCCTATCATGGTCAGATGTAAGTGTTGGGCGGGCCATTTTGACTTGGTGTCAGATATAAGCATTGAAGAAGACCTACATGGAGGCTAGGCCTATAACCAGCATGAACAAGGGCTGGCTCTATAGAAATTCCTGTGACAAGAAGAATCATGAGATAGCACCCGTGATGATGATCCAGCAGTAATGATCCAGATCGAGTGATGATCCAGATCCAGAGATGATGCTCCAGTGATGATGTCCAATGATGATCCAGATCCAGTGATGATGATCCATATCGAGTGATGATCCATGTCCAGTGATGATGATCAAGATCCAGTGATGATGATCTAGATCGAGTGATGATCCAGATCCAAAGATGAAGATGAATTGAATATGAAGATGACTTGAAGATGTAGATGACAAGATGATCCAGAGAAGATGACCAGTGATGAAAATTGGTCGAGAGAATACCTTCCTAGTTAAGAGGGAGTGTTGATGAAATTGTAACTTTGAAATGTATTCACTTGTATTTCTTATGTATTGTAACCCAATATTTAGTTCAGGATGTACTTGAGTCATGTCATGCCCCAATGTTCCTATCAGGAGGTTAATGTAAACAAGTCATGTCAAGTCATTGTGGGTAACCCTCCTATTGATCAAGGGTTAAATTCCTCGCAGTTCCGGGGCACTAGGGTTATTGGAATTACCTAGTGAAGTCGGCCCTAGTTGAGTTTAGTCAAGTCGAGAATTAGTGTAAATAGAGAGCTAACCTCTCTATTTATCACACACTCACTCACACTCAGTTGTAGCGCCTAGCTGAGGAAGAGAAAGACACTGGGGAAGAGAAAGACACTGGGGAAAGGAAGAAAGAGGTTACTGTTGTCGAGAGATCATCTTACTATTTTGGGGTTTTACTTTTGGTGATGATTCTATCTCTGAGGAAGTTGCGAGGTTTTCTCCATTGATGGTTTCCTCAAGGAAAAACACAGTGTTCATTGTCTCTTGTGTTTGTTTGCTGTGCTTGTTGTTCTCTCAATTAAATATCCTAATGTTATGCTAGCTTAATGTTAAAAATCTAACAGGACTTGGACAGATCTTTCTAGGTACCATTCATAATAGTCCATGACATAAACCCTGTTAATGATTCCCTAGTTTCCGTATCAGTTTCTTTTTATTACTTTATTGGTTCTTAATGACATGTTGTGAGCACAATCTATATGGTAGATGGTTGTAGGACGGGGGAAGAAGCATCGTCTTCTACCATTCATGGAAAGGGCACACCATGACAAGGTAGTATTCTATTTCCATTTCCCTTTTCTTTTATCTTGGATTACTAGGGATTGTATAACAGAGTAGATATTGTTTCTTGCTGTTGGAAATGATCTCTGTGGAGGGAAGCTTTGAACAATGAAAATGTATTTGGTGCGAGGCTCTTAACCCTTGAGGTAATCTAAAATATTTGGGGAACTTGCTGCTGTACTAACAGATTTGGTATGCCACATGCTATGGCTTACTAATATTGTGAGATTGTATGTGATGATATGATATTTGATTGGACTGTTCATTCTTTAGAAGGTTGTCTTGCTTAATCCTTTTCACTATGCTCTTATGTTTTGGTTGGTCCTTCATGAATATGATTGATTAGCATGTTGAATTTCAGGTTTCATATGTTGTAGGGAACTGCTACAATGCTTGTTAAAGTTTCTCTCCAAACGGCAACCTCTTTAATCAACAAATTATCAAGTTGTGGCCCTATGACTTCTAGAAGAGGTGGTGGGATCATTGCATATAAAAACCAGCATTCGGTGATACCAATTTCGTAGCATAATGGTTGTTTTGTTGTGGGCGGAGGATAAACCGTTTCATTTTGGTTTTTATGAAGACTTTCATAAAATTATTGTTGTATACTGTAACCAATTATTCTCAAAAGATGCCTACTTTTCATTTGGCAAACACTGTAAAACTATAACCTGTTATTCATAAAATGATTATCGTTCTATACTGTAACATGTGATTAGTGTTCTTTTCATTTATGGTTTATGCGTGTTGGGTTCTTTTCATTTATGGATGATTCCAAATATGCTTCCTACATGTCCAGGTCTGCACAAGCTTCCTATAAATGCATGATGAGAGTACTTTCTTGTTGAATATTTTCTCTTCTTGGAACTTGCTGGTTTGTTGTCACCTAGCTTAGTACTGTAAGTTTGGCTGGAAGTAGGGGTGGAAAGTGTAAAAAAAAATCTTGCATATTCATTGGTTGATAGTGTTATCATTTGGAAAGGTAATAGAATGTGGAGATATTGAAATTTTGGAATTAATTTTGGAAGGGTATGGCTGCATTGAGAGATGCTCACCTTCCATCCAGAGACAACCAAGGTCCAGGTTAAACCTTTGCCTAAAATAGTGTGCAAATTGGGGTTGTCCTTTTTCCTAGCATGTAAGGGTGCTCTATTTTAGTACCCCAAAGAAATTTAACAACAAGCTTCTCCATCCATATGGGGCAAGATGTGTGCTTTCTGATCTAGACTATTTAACAACGCAAGAGGAATTTCTTCCCTCCCCTTTGCAATAGAAAGGGATAACCTGATATATTACTAATACTAGAATAGTTATGCTATGGGAGAAACAACAGGCAACACAGTAGAAGCATCACTTGGGGCCACAATCTACCAACTTGGAGCTGGTGTGAAGGTGACAAGAGGAATATTTCCATTGCAATTGTGATCTTGCATCCACTACCTCTATGGGCTCTTCTATCCACTTGAACTATCAACTCTTGCATCCTTTGCAACAGCCCCTAGTTTATACTCATCTTCTAAGTAAGTCCTTGGTCTGTACTCATCCATTGAGCAATACAATTTGCTCATTCCCTTAATGTGAATCCCTTGTAATCATAGTCCCTGGGGTAGTAGGTGAATAGAGCTACTTCACACCCTTTTTCATTTATGTCAAAGGGGGAGAGAGAGTTGAAGTCGTTTCCATTAATGACAAAGGGGGATATTGTTGGAAAAAGATGTCATTGATGTCAAACAGGGTGTCATTGATGTTGAAAGGGTGAAGAGATAAGGTGTCAAGGTGATAATGTTGATGTGATTGAAGTAGAGATAAATTGCTTAGGAATGTATAATGAAGCCTTGAATACCCTAAATAAGAACCTAAGGAATCCCTTGATCACAATTGTATATAGATCCAAAGAGTCCCCCTTATGGAAAATAAGTTGTGCATGGACCTCATAGAAAGACACTTTGAGTTATACATAAGTGGTATAAATACCCTATAGAACCCCCTAATGATCATGATGATGTGGAGCGTAAAGGAGTCCCTAAAGTATCCTGCAGAAGTGTGAAGAATTTACTAAATAAATGATGTTAGTTCCACATGACCATGTGGTTGGGGTCACATAACCCATGTTGGAGAAGGCCCTAGAGAGCCCCTAAGGTTGGTGCAAAGAATATTGGGATGAAGTATGAAAGATATCCTAAAATCATGATGATGGGTCCACATGACCCCAAAAGTAGTGGTGTTGGGTCCACATGTCCATGAGGGCTGTTCCATATTACCATGAGAAGTAGCTCTTGAAGTAACAATGATTGGTCCATAAGGAAATGTTGAAATAAAC
This sequence comes from Pseudotsuga menziesii, assembly GCA_001517045.1. Lineage (NCBI taxonomy): Eukaryota > Viridiplantae > Streptophyta > Pinopsida > Pinales > Pinaceae > Pseudotsuga > Pseudotsuga menziesii. Next base: position 267,820 of record LPNX010526885.1, on the reverse strand, counting down.
TATGAAGAAACCCATAAGCAATAGTGTTTGGTCCACTTGCCGATGAGTTTGCGATTATATGACCCATGGTGGAGAAGGTCCTAAAGAGTCCCCAAATTTGGTCTGAAGTGAGTTGGTGTGAATCTTGAAGCACCCCCAAAATAATAATGCTTAGTCCACATTCCCCAAAAGTTGTGGTACTCTGACCCATCAGACCACTTGACGTGGCAAGGATCCCCATAAGAAATAATGGCATATCCACCAAGTATGATGATGTGGTCAAGCCCTAGGGCCCCCTTTGGAGAATATACCAAGTGATATTGAAGTTTTTGCATGAAGTGTCATGATGGACTCTTGAGGTGGGGTACTGACCCTTGAGACACCCTTAAAATACGGAGATTCACAAATTAAGGATGACTTTAAGGAGACGCTAAAAGAAGATACTAGATCATGATGGAATGTATAAAAAGAAATCCAAACATTTAATTTGATCATCAATCAAGTCTCTCTTTCTATTGTGCATATTTGGAGAGAAAGTATGAAACTTTTTGGAGGAGCAATTTATGGGCATCATTGAGGATTGAGGAGATTCACAAAAATGGACATAACTTTCTCATACGGTATTGAAATTCTAAAATTCTAGGCTCATTGGAAATATGGTTGCAAGGGCTATGTGATGAATCTATATAGATACTATTTTGGTTTCTATATTGTCTCTTCATCTTGTAATATTGGAAAAGGTATGGTTCATGCTTGTGGGTTTCTCTTGTGATGGAACATGCCTTTCATGTATAGAGCTCATATTGGATATTGGTGTGTGAGCCTCTTTCTTGGTATAATATCTTTGAATTCATTATATATGTTATGGAGGATGTGATGATGGTTATATATCATAGATATGGTATGGTTCTTATACATGGGTCTCTCTTGTTGTCTTGAAAAGGTATGAAGTTTGTACATGTTCTTATGTTTATCTCTTGGCATACTTGATGGTGATATTGGCATTATGTTGGTGCACAATTTATGATTATCTTGGCATAGGTATTGGTGACTTGTTTGTATATATCATGGTCATTATCGGGTCATAATGTTCAATGTTTAATGGTCATTATGATGGTCTTGGCATAGATCACAGTGATTATATTGGCATAGTCCATGGTTATGTTGTGGGATATGGATTATCTCTTGGAATGTTCAATGTTTTAGAAATGTCTATGATGTAAAAGTTGAGGATCCAAATAAAATCGATGGATTATTGTTTATGGGTATATACTTGAGGCATGTACAGGTTGATATAGTGTGACAAATATTGAGACAATGTGACAGTGATCGTGGAATTGTGATATTGACAATGACATTGTGACTGAGAAAATGGTTGTGGAATTAAGATAGAGGTATAGTGATTGGGGAATTGTAATATGCATGGTGATCGTGACATGTTGACAGAGGTAGTGATATAGTGATATAGACTAAAAGAGACAGTGATATAGGAACAAGGATAGTGATATAGGAACATGGACAATGATACAAGTTCAAGGACAAAGATACATGTGCAAGTTGTTGAAGACAGTGATACAATGCTCATTATAGATTTGTTCTTCTATTTATATTAGGGCTGCAGGATGGGGCAAGGATAGGATATTGTAGTCTCCTTCAGGTTGGTTCCTGAGAATTGTGAGCTGGTTCTCAATGAGGATTGGGGTCCTCTCTACAGGTTGGATCTTGTGACCTTAGGGGGTTGTAGACTCCTTTCATTTGGAGATGATAAAATAGGGGGTTGGATCCTCCTTCTAGTTGGTGCTAGAA
>LPNX010526885.1:186740-260245 GCA_001517045.1 Pseudotsuga menziesii | reverse complement strand
AGATGTATGCCGACAAACACAGGATTGAGCGGAGCTTTGAGGTAGGGGATTTAGTCTACTTAAGGCTCCAGCCTTACAGACAGTCGTCACTTAAGAAGAAAGGATCAGAGAAATTAAAACCGCGCTTCTATGGACCATACAAAATAATTCGGAAGGTGGGAGAGGTGGCATATGAGCTAGAGCTTCCCAGAGAAAGCAAAATCCACAATGTGTTCCATGTATCCAGCCTGAAGAAGACCCTCGGACAACACATTTCTCCATCTACCGAATTGCCCCCTTTAGATGATGAATGACTGCTGATACTGATTCCTGAACGGATCATACAGACCAGAGAGAGGAAGCTCAGGAACAGGGTGATCAAGGAATATTTGGTTCAATGGAAAGAACTACCGCCAAGGGATGCCACTTGGGAAGGTGAACAGGTATTGCAGCATCCCAGTTTGAAGTTGCTTGAGGACAAGCAATCTCGAGCGGGGAGGACTGTAATGTCCTCTTCCTTTTAGGCCCTGAGGCCCATACCGCTAACCTATGTGATTCCTGTGGGTTCGAGCGGTTACTGATAACTAGGGAATCAGATTGGGACTGATGCCATCCATAGAAGATCTACGGCATCCTCACTTGCTCAAGAAGGGCCACCTGGGCCAAATGCCACCTTCATGCATGACCATGCTCTTTTCCATGCTCCATGCATGACCATGCTCTTTGCATGCAAGTCAACGGAAAATTAGAAGATAAAGTGACCTAATTAGGTCAAAGATTAGGTTTTGCGCAGTTGAACTTTATAAATAGAAGGTAAAGCAAGAGGAGACCTCACTTATGATTATTGATTATTTTGGGAGCACTTGGATAGCAGCACAGCAGTTGGGGTTGGAGATGGAGTCTTCAGCTAACAGGATTTCGGCAGTGAAACATCTGTCCTAGTCTTATTCCGGGTAAGCCATACTGGTTCACCACCTGTTCTTCATTTCATTCATCAGTTATATAGCACAGGGTATAGATTGTTGCAGAGGCACGATGCAGCCGTAAGAGGGGATTTTCAACCAGAAAGCCCTAATCAGCTATTGGGCCTTCAGATCTCAGTTTCCTTCCGAAACTCAGGCATCATTCTCACCAGCAGCTTCATACTCCGGTACCCAGTGACTATCAACTCCATCTGAGCTCATCCGAAGGAGTTATCAGCATTTCTAGACCACCAGGGGCGTGAGCAGCTGCCTCAGAGAACCAAGTCGCTATCATACTTAGAGGGTTCAGAACTGCAGTATTTTCTAGCCAATCTCTCCGGCACAGCAAGGCTATCAGCCCTGCAAATCGACAGATCCATCGGGCCCCTCCTTCCTTGAGGGCGTCACCTTTTTCTCTGCTTGGGCGTCTTATTGCTAGAGCATTCACCGGAGACGGGAGACATCAGTTCCTCTCCGATCTAGATCTCAGTACTTGCAGACTTTATCTGCAGCAGTTCAGCCAGTTATCAGTGGTAAGTGTGTATCATATCTCACAAACCCTAACCCTAATTTTTCCTATAAAATAGGGATTTTTTCCTGGCAGTTTGTAAGCCCAGTTGTATCCGCATAATTGTTTAGAAATAGAAAATATCGGGATTTGGGATATTTCAGACTAGGGCCTTGAAATCATAGACACCCCCGATTGTAACATAATGGTACAAAAATGGACATTGTGCATCGAAGTGTGGTGTTATCTAAACCTAGTTCAAGAGGTTATTTCATACATCCTTCAAAACAAAGCACTAAACAATGTTATCCCTAACGAGATAGGTGTTTTCAGAAGGACTATGAATAATGAAGCATATTATTTTGCACTTATAGAAGGGATTAAGGAAGAAAAAAAACATGACACCAATCATGTTGCAGTTGTCACCAACTCCGAATTAATAGTTAACCAGATGAAATGACTTATAGAGTTTGAAAATCCAATAAGAATCCCCTTCATAGAGAAGTTTTTTTTTTTTAATCAATTTCACTGTTCTACCATAGATTACCATGCTGAGACAAAGAGGATGCCTTCTAATATAGTGTCAAAAGCAGTGCCAACTACAAGTAGGGGTGTCCAAGAAGACTTCTTACTAATGTCTACTCCAACAATACTTTTCTATGGAAGTCAATATCCGTCTCCAATGTGTGGATGTATTCTTCTTGTGATTTTTGTAATCTCTCTCATGTCATGGTTTTATCATGAATTTCACTAAATAAGGTCTTTTGCATGAGTGACGAATTGAACAATTCCTTTTGTAATTCAAATCCTGCGTAGTTTCAACAAGACACATGACTTAGGGTTTTTTAATTCGAAAAATTAATGATAAACACCTTGTCATTTTTCTGTGCGCAATATTTTTTGTGTATGTAATTTAACTTTGTTGATGAATGGTCTCTAATGTATTCTATAACTTTGTTGCATTCCCCTACACATGGATTTTTTCTTCCAATTTTCTTTAAAAAAAAATATTAAAAAAATGGGTATCTTCAAATCCGAAGTATTTGCTTGAAACACGCCACAACTGCGGTCCCTTCCGATGAAAAGCACCGCGATAGTTCCCTTCATTCCTGGACGTGCCTCGATGAAACACGCTGCAACAAAAATCCGTTTTGATGAAAATCGCTGCAATTGTGGCGTTATTCCAAGATTTGTTTGGGTGAAACACGTCGTAATCGAGGTCTTGTTCGAAGAGGAGAATTATGACTACAATCTTTCACCTGACAATGCTTAGGTGGAAAACATCGGTCTCTTCCAATGAAAATCACCGCAGTCTTTCGCTGCATGTTTTTGTACAGAGACGCCGGAACTGCAGAATCTTCAGGTGAAAAACGTCGCCGCTGCGGCTTTATTCAGTGAATGTTTTCGGTTGGAGACGTAGGAACTGTGGACTCTTCTGGTGAAACACACCACCACCACAACCTATTTCGACATAGGTTTTCCAATGGAGAAATGCGGACTCTTCCGGTGAAACACGCTACAACTGCACCCTATTTCTATTTTGATGTAGGTGTTTGGTTAGAGACGTCAAAGCTGTGGCCTCTTTCCGTGAAACACGTCGCAACTACGACCTCTTTCTGCGCATGTTTCTCATTCCTTGATGCATATTTTCATATATGGAGGTATGTACATATTCATGGGCATGTTATTTTGAATACTTCTTATATTTACATTTATCTTTTTATTATGGAGTAAACTTTCTACTCGACCATGTGATGTGACAGCTCACACGAGCCAGATCGTCTGATCGATGCAAATGGTATAAAAAGTTACTCCTCTTATTATATAAGTAATTTTATGAACATTTTACTTGTTATTGTTATTCTTTAATTTAGTTCTAAGTAATTAATAAGTCTAAAATAAGTTAAGTTATTTTAATATGGCATGGCCCTTTTTAGGATCAAATAAAAATAAATACAATACCACTTTTTTTAATTAAGAGGAAAGATATTTATCAATAGTTCTAAGTAGGTTATTTTATTATGGCATAGCAACTTTTATAATCAAATAAAAGTAATTAAATAAATACTTGTTTAATTTAATATGAACAAGAGATATATAAGCGTTCCATGTTTTTCATGCAAGAGAAAACACCTCAGAAATTGGTCATGAGGTAAACTCGTGCTTTAAGATAATATCTCAATTTGTTGGAGAGATGAAAGAGGATTCTTTGTGTTAAGAATATCTTTTATTGGTCTCTCTATGCATTTCATTTATGTCCATGTGTACTAAAGCTATGTCATTGATTCATTTGTTTATTTTTATCCACTCATGATATGTGTTATGCCTTTCTTTGCTACAAGCTTGAGTTTGTTCACGTTTCCATGCACTCTCTTCAAGAGCCAATTGAGATCAATGAGATAATATGGTCACTGAGATGAGATAATATGTTCATTATTCGGTTTCATTTACAGAACCTCTTTGATATCATTAAACAATTTATACTTTGTGGATAATGATTTTGCATTCGATGTCTTGTAGGGGAAAATCATGTCTAAATGAAAGAATAGGATGGAGCCCAGTGGTGTCCGAGAAATATCATCCAAAGATGAATAGGCCAGAGACCCTACTATCATTTTGCAATTGGTGACACACAATTAATTATAGGAGTCGACAATGAATTCAAATGGAGGTATATGTACCAATTCCTTCGAGCAGAGGAGTATCAAAAATAAAAATTAAATGAGATCCCTTTCTTCGAAAACATCAAAAGGTCAGGACTTCATCAGGCCGTAGGAAGACCAAACTTTTTCCCATGTGTAGAGATGATGGAATGGCTCATTCCTTTAATAGATGATACATGACATGTTATCAATAGTAAGGTGGGAGTACCCATCGCTTATTTCTATCCTACAACTATGAGCTCATATTATAAATTTCCAAATTCAAAGATAAGATTGATAGATGAGTGGTTGCATTCCATCAACATGGACTATGTGACTATTGTTAAAGAATCTTGGCTTTCATATAAGAACTTTCAGCAAAATACTAGTGGCATATACAATTTCAAATCACTAAGGCATCCGTATAGGATGACCGCCGCCATGTTGTGTAGATTGTATGGGGAAAAAGATGCAACACATTTCAAGATTGAATGGTCACACATTATATATTACATCATTGTGAAAGCTTCTATATTTAACTGGGAAGAGATCATTTCAAATAGCTTGGAAGAAGGATTTTTGACTTCACAAAGAGGATTTTTCAAACGATAATCAAAATTTCATGTCTTCGTATCTAGTGGATTTAGTTTGTGTGTTCAATCTATTTCCAGGTATGGGATTGCATTGGAAACCTAGGGACAATACTATTACTATATGTTGTTAGGTTTTGTGGGCCCATAAACACATCAACAATTACAAGAAAATATGTGAACGTTTTATTCTACCTTTATACAAAATTGTTCATGGAACCGAGAAAAAGTGCATGTTAGATAATGCCATCGCCATGGCGACGCCACTGGGAGATTGGTTCCTCACTAAGGATGGAGCTTATTTTCACATATATGGGACATCGAAGCCACCTAGAATCATGCCAAAGTATGTTATAGTTTATGTAGTGTTGAGATAAATCGCTTGGTAAGAATTCGTAAATGGTATAAGGTTTGCACTCAATAAGAACAAGAAAGCATCATGGGCACCCCTACTGGTTTTAGTTGGAGCTTATATGTTTGTAAAGATGAAGGAGGCCCCTGAATTGGCTCATGATTTAGAGAGATATCATTTTTGTCAAGGACAGTTCAAGAAAAACAATCACAAGGGTACGATGTGGAACCATTGCATTGATGTCAAATATACTTGGTGTTACGAACATGAGAAAGATCCAGAGGAGGAAATATACATATGAGTACTTACCTTGAAAGAAATAGCCAATAAGATGGATAAAAGTAAAGGTGCCAAAGGATATTCTTTGAGCAAATAAGCCATAAAATATATGGTTTATGGGGAAAGGCCTGGGGAGAAGCAACCGAGTTTAGGTCGGGGCGGGGGGGGGATGATAAATATTAGCCTCTATTTTAGAAATATAGCTCTCACCACTTATTTTGTACCAGGGGAGGGGGACACCCTATTGATGATTAGTTGCGATACCAATAACCATAAGGTTGTGTTCCTCTATAAAATAGTACAAAGATATATATACGCCAAGCAAAGGGAATGTATAAGGAAGGTCTGTATGATTCTTCTTTAGAAAGTTTGTATGATGTCAGTATGAGGTACTCTTTATTCTTTCTGTTTTAATGTATGATGGATGTATGCTTTCTGTTTATGATTTTCCTATTTAGGAGACAATAGCTATAGTTTACCCATAATTCATTGAAGTAGCATAGTAGCAAAGATGTTATCGAGTAAGATGATAGGTATTGGGATTAGGGATTCAGGGCGTGATGTTGGCGGTTTCGAGTCAATTCATTAAATTGATTTTTCAACGGATGTATATTAATCTGGGCGAAGGAAACCTAGGACTATCAGGTATGCTATAGGGGTTCTTACATTCATAAATTCCTAGTAGTGTATATGGATGATTGGACTATTTATAGTCTATGAATATATCATGTCACATCACTTAGTCATGAGGAACCCATGCAAAATGCAATATTTGTACCGCTCGAGATAATCCGCCTAATGGGTATGGGTGTGACCTGTCCTCTACATATAGCATATGCACCCTATTCTTTATTTAAATCCAGTTGCATCATGGCTTCTTTTTCATATCCCTTTCTTTCATAATTACTCTTATTTTTGCTACATCATCCCATTTTCCCTCGGATATTTTTCAAAGCGTAAAAATAAAGGCATTCTCATCCATTTTCTAAACAACTGTTGCCCCATATTACAGAAGATGCATTGATTCAATTCTCTAATCTTATGGGAATTCTTTAAAGGAAAGGGGAAAATGGAAAATGTTCCTCACCCTCCTTCTGTCAGGATTTAGGGTTAGTACCCTCTCCCAAGGTTCCTTGAGAGTTACCCAATCTGATCTAATTCTGGTGTTACATGTGCCTAAATGAGTAGCTACTATTGATATTTGTCATTCATTCCTAAGTGGGTTAAGTGAGGTATTTTACTTTCCACCTCCCACATCGTCCCACCTACGACACTAGAGCTATGTAGTACAAATAAATTACACATTCAATATGCATTACCACATTCAGTTCAATCCCCACTAGTAGGATTATTCAATTAGATTTATGCATATGTTAAGTTTTGATTTGATAGATCCAATCCACTTGTCTTGCCTGCCTATGCTCCTCTAACTGCCTTCTCTTAGTCAAATGTAACTGTTGGATCTGCTTCTCCTGTATATGGTTCTTATTTTGTTCCTGCACACAAAAAGAAATGGAGGAGTAGCTATGAAAATCCCTCCAGGTATAGAGATAATCCAAACTACCTATAGTTCATGCTTATTTATGACCCGTAGTTCAAGTTTTCTTCAGACTCATGGTGAGGTTGCTCACCTTATGACTTGCCTAAGTTTTTTTTTAAGTCAATTTTTTTTTCACTACTATAAACCTTTAAAGAGGGCATTAGAATATAAGGATTACACATGTAATAAAGTCACTATAGTGGATTAAGCTCAAAATTATGAGTAGATGGGTAGATAGGATGACATAGTTAAAGGCCCTTCACCGCACGCCCCCCCCTTCCTTTCCACTATGTCATCGCTTTCCACGTCGCCAGCTAGGATTCTTCACCAACCAAGATTCAATCCTCTAGCCATCTCACTTGCTCAATCCATTTCACTTTTCCTTGATGTACACTTCTTCCAGTTGACCAAGTCTCGCTCCTAGAATATGAAAATCACAAAAGTGAACATGAGGCCAACATACACAAAATACAAGAAAAAATTAAATACAACAGGGAAGCCAGTGCAACAGATCTTTTCCAAGGTTCCAAAGAAGATTCTTTTGGAAGAGAGCGAAAGTAGAAGATATTTTGAAATGTGGTAAAGAGGATTCTTCTAGAAAATAAGCCACAAAATAAATGGTCCACGGAGAAATACGTGGGGAGAAACAAACAGATCTAGATGGGGGTGCCAGTGACTTCATAAACATATTGGAAAAGGAGGCTAGAGTCCAGGAACAAGAAAAATATGAAGATAAAACCAATGTAGAAGCTCTGGCCAATAAGGAGCAAGATAGAATGCTAGGCAAGTGGGAACGAAAGAGGGTGAGTTACAAGACATGGATATCGACTTGTCAACCTCTAGCTATGAGATTCTATTAGCTGGAGGAAAATTGTCTGTAAGAGAGATCATAATTAAAATATATACCCATCGATAAAAATCTCAGTATCTAGGTTGATTTCTTATGAGTTCGATCTTAAAAAGAAACAAATTGTGCAAAAAATAGAGAACTGGTTGAAGATTAAATCATATCCCAAGATTGTCAGTGTCCAAGTAGAAACTGTAGCTGAGAATACCGACAAGGATCCTAGAGAAACAATGTTAGACCATGTGGCCTCTATGATGGCCACATAAGATAATGTAATTAATCTGTTGTAGGATATAGAGTAGGATAAGAAAATGATTATCTTGTTGGAATATCACCTCCTAGAATCTAGGAAGTCAAGCGCATAACTCGGCATTGAAAATGATTCATTGCTGGTAGAGAAAATAATCTTTCAAAATGACAAAGACACCATGTAAAGGAAAATTTGATGAGTTGGAACTAGAGAAAGAAGGATTGATGTCCCAAATAGAGAATCCGCGGCATGAGAGGAGCACACTGATTGTAGAATTAGAAGCTTCCAGAGAAGTAATACAACATATGTCAGGGTTTCAAAAATAAGCCATTGAACTACATGAGGAATATTTCTTTGCTCAAGAGAAAGTTACTGATCTATTTTTCAACATCCATAGATCAACAATTAAAATATGAGAAATAGCTTCAAGGGTACAATACACCACTAATAATATCAAGGGAATCAAAACAAAAATGGAGGTTATTGCAACTTGTAGAAAGTGAACATGGCCAGTCCGGACAATACACCCAAAAAATCGGAGGATGAACTACAACTTGATAATGCCACCCTAGACAATTTCCTAAAGTTGGGGCAAATTTTGCATCACGACATCACCACATAACTCTAAAAATTCCAAGTTATTTATGCCTCGATCAAGAAAGTGTTCAAGAGATGTGCATTTCCACCTCGAGGGACCCTTGAGCAACTTATATCCAAAGAAAAATGAATTATTAAACTCAGTACCATTAAGGCTAAACATATGGAATGTGACCCAAGTCACCCTTGAATCCTTGCATGACCATGTAGTAAAACACACCAATAAGTCCCAACTCATGACCACTTTCCATAACACAGTCACTAAGGGGATGAGCACATTGTCAACGCAAATGACTAATCTTGAGGTATCTCTAAGATTGCTCGAGCCAAGCTACCTTAATGTTATTAACCAAGAGTGTGATGTCTGGGAACAATACATGAAGTCCCAAGGAAACCCCCCTTTAGCACCATAAATTGTAAATTTATTTTCTTTTTCTATATCAAAGTGAAATTGTAATATTTTATTGTTGAATAATTTGGGGAGTCAAAAAGTCTCAACTGAACTAGGGAATATGGACATTGCTTGGAAAGTTATTTTGTAAAGCCATAAATTAAAGGGAAAGGAAGAAGAAAGGGTTGTTGGACTTGAGTTTTTTGTAACGTGGATGTTGTGACAGTATTTATGTTGATTTATATAGAACTATTTCTTGCTTTGTTGTTAGAAATCGTAAATATAGAATGTTTTAGCTATATGTTTGACTATTCTTACAACCAAAAACTTTTGCTTACTGTATATGTGCTCTCAATGTGCCGTTAATTTATATGGTTTGACTATGCAGACTATTTCTTATTCTAAAAATTTACCCTCATTGTGAAATCTAATCAATAGCTCATAGAATGTAATGTCCCTTTTTTGGAATTTTGGATAAATGCACAATTTGGGCAAAATTCGAGCTTAACTAATCACGACTCTAGAGGGCTCCAACTTTCTCCAAATGGTCCCAAAATTGAAAGGAGATTGTATGGTGCCTATTAAAACATACCAAGGTGTTTTATGGATACTTTGTATCAAACTTTATGCCTATGCAAACTTGTTTGGGGCTAATGACAACAAGACCAAATTACTAGGAGATTGTGTTCAAATCCCCCTAAGGGTGATGGCCAAACTAGCTCTCCAAATCAAGCACAACCCTCCCAAATTTAAGAACAGAGTATGGGAATGAGTATCAGACATCAATGAATTTCCTTAATAATGTTTATTAAGTTCTGAAAATGGAATATGGTATGCAACATTTGTAGGGTAACTTTCAGTGAAATTGCTTATGGGGAAATTGCATAACTAGCTCGATTTTGACATATGAAAGGTGGAGTTAAAGGTTCATATTGGGATGTGACATATAGGGACCATATACAGAATAAAATTTCATTCCCAAACAGTATTAAACACCATACAAATACCTTCATACAATGTCATGTCCCCATATTTTGGCACATTAAAAGTGTTGACCATGATTAAATTCCTAGGGGCTCAAATTGACATTAATTATTATTCCTAGGAAAAATATTGCTAATAATTGTTCCAAGGCATGTATTTAATTTTATTTCAGCAATTTTATTTATTATGCACAATAAAGGTGTGGAATTAAGGCTGCCATGTCAAGAGGGCGCATTGGGGAAAGCTAGTTAACTTGCCTTGGTAAAAATAAGAAAGTCCATGAAAAAAGCAAGTAGGAGAATAAAGGGAAGTTGCCTAAAAGCAGAAAAAACAGACAGAGGTAAAAGTAGGAAAGTTTTTGAAGGAAAGAAAAAGTTTCCTTATGACCCAGGAAAAGCAGAAAGCTGTCATAACTCAAAAGAGGCAGATTTTGACTAAGGGAGGGCACAATTTCTAATTGTGAAGGATGATTTGGACTTGGAAACAATTCCACATGGTCCCACTTTCCTAATTTCCCAAAGAGGGCACTTTTGTGGCTAGGGTTAGGTCACCATGGGGTTGAATTGCTCTCATAGGTCACCATTGGCCTCAACTTACTAAGCAGGTCATCCATAATTCTATAAAAGATGAATTTGAACCCATTGCTTCAGTTTTGATGATTTGATATTGTGGTTATGCTATGTGAGCATACTCTATGAGTGTTGTGCCTCAGACCATTGGGTGATGATCCCCAAAACCCTCCTCCCTTATCTTCCATTTCCATTTCTTTCTATTGCAGGTCTATGGATCACTAATGTCAGCCAGTGAAGCTTATTTTAGAAGTATATTACAACCTCCATCAAGTTCAGGTCGAGCTCCAGTGAAGCCCATGCTTCACTTATGCTCATAGCCCCTTGCTGGTCATGATTCAAGTCTCCTCCCCCTAAATTTTGGAAGCATCTTTGTAATGGTAAGTCAATAATGTTATTTCTATTCTATACTGTCAATATATTTTGAACATTACATTTATCAGGTCAAGATATCTCAGAACCTGAAGAATATTATCTCAGTTTCATTAAAGATCCTATTTTATCAGTGTATGGGGGGATTGAGTGAATATGAGTGTTGTAATGAATATTTCATGATGGGGAAGGGATTGGAATAAATCTCAGGTTTCACATAATTGGATTTAAGATGATTTAATAGTTTTTTTAAGACCCTAGCTAGATTACTAGTTTTTAATAACTAGTTTTACTGAAATTGATGCAAAATAGGATTTGTAAACTCAAATTGAGCTCTGTCAGTTCTTGTAGATCATTAACAGGCCTAAATTCCCATATAAATCTCTAGAAACATTTTTGTTTTGGGTCATACCACCCTTTTTCATCCTCCTTTGCACAGGGTTTCTCTTGACCAAAATTGCCAGAAATCCCCAAATTCACCCAAAACACCTCAAACTTTCCAGAACCTCAGAAAAATGTCTAAATAACTTTTTATATATTAAATTAAGGCTGTAAAAAACCTCTAAATGTTTCCCAAATCCTCTGGTTGAAACATGCAGAACTACTCTCCTTAGTTGCACAGTTTGGATGCCCAGAAGCGTGGTAGTAGGTTTCCGCGGCGCAGATTCTGAAACCTAAATGGCACCAGATATAAATGTGTTAGGGGAGAGTAAATTCAATGTCTGACATCTATTTTTTTTCTACCCATTGATCACTCTTGTCCTCTGCAAAATCTCCCAGAAGAAACCCTTATTTTCGCCAATCCGAGAAGGCTTTGTGTGAACCCCTTAAATTTCAGAATTATTTAAGAAAAATTACAGAATTAAAGTGTTCAGGTCTGTACACCATACTTAGGACATTACAATGGTATCAGAGCTCTTTCCTTGGATCATCCTGTGGAAAGAAATCTCTCACTAAATAAATTTGCAGCCATGTCATACTATGAGGATGACTATGATGAGAAGTATGAAGAATACTACAGAAGATATGAAGAAGAAGAAATCCTCTATGTTGATGGAGGCATACTAAAACATGAATATGATGAAAACTATTGGAAATCAGATGGGGAAGAGATCAGATTTGATTCTCCAATGGTTAAGAAAAACTTGACAGAGATTATTGAAGCATGTGAGAACATGTCTCACTTCTATGAGGACTATCTAGCGTTGGGTAGGAATATTTGTGCAAACCTTTCTTTTGGAGATTATATTTATTTCAAGTATGGATTCCGGACCAAGCATGATTATGAGAATTATTTCAAAAGCAGCAAGCTATCCAAAGAGGAACCAATTTGTTCCAACTCTCCGAGAAAAGAAGAAGAAGACATAACCAAAGGTGGATATTCCTCCAAGCCATCGACATGTTCAAGACTTAAGAGTTTGTTTGGTTTTCCTTCAAAAGGAGATTTTAAATATTGTGACATGAGTACCACTAAAAATGAAAAAGTCACAAGTTTCTTGGAGGAGAATAGAAATTAAGTGGACACAGATATCCAGGAGGTGAAGTGCAAATCACCACAAGGTGGTTACATAAGAGAAGAAGTTGAAGAGAAATGCGCTTCAAGTTTCTTGGTGGGTGATCTCTAGATCACCGCTCAAGGTTTTGGATCTTGTATGGGTGGTGAGACATCTTTTGGATCAGATCCAAAAGAGGTTTAAATATCATATTTATAGCCACCTCCTGAGCCACAGAATGAATATGAAAACAAGGCCACACTGCTTGGGTGTGAGGCAGAAATTTTGGTGGAAGAGCAGGCCACCATAGTATCCGTACAAGAAGATGGTAATGTTAAGAACATGGATAATAAAAGTTCTGATTTTTGTAGCATCCCTGTACACCTGTAACCATCTGATCCATGTAAAGATAAAAAGTCTTCACTTGCATTTGAGGATTGCAAAAGGAAGGCCAATTGTGAGGGAGATAAATTCAGTCCAATTTTCCCTATTGGTGATCACACAATCAGTGCAAAGAAGGGTGATATTGTCAATGATGATATTATGGTGAAGGAATATTTTGGATCAGATCCAAAAGAAGAGGAAATATCAGATCTGAATTCATTATTTGAATTTCCCAATGAAGCGGAAGACAAGCCCCAACCAGCTAGGTGTGAACTAGGAAATCTGAAGGAGAAAAATCTGGTACAAAGGGATGCAAAAAGTTATGAATTTTGGACTCTCTTGTAGCATGATGAAGTTGCATCCACATCAAAGGAGAGGCTTGAAATCATTGAGAATTCCAACCCCTCTATCACCATTGTGGAGATCTATGAGCCATCTAGTCTTGCAGGTGGGAAAGTAGAAAGAAACATTCATAAAGAGAAGTACAAGTCACAGCAAGAAAATTGCAGAAAAGAAGAAGGGGGTGATTTTCCTCAAGAGCCCCACTCACTTCCTTGGCCTTTGAAAATGTATGAAAAGAATATTCAAAAGGATTTACACCTTCTCCAAGACACACATTCTTCAGTGGCACAC
Source organism: Pseudotsuga menziesii (assembly GCA_001517045.1). Classification (NCBI taxonomy): domain Eukaryota; kingdom Viridiplantae; phylum Streptophyta; class Pinopsida; order Pinales; family Pinaceae; genus Pseudotsuga; species Pseudotsuga menziesii. Next base: position 246,873 of record LPNX010526885.1, on the reverse strand, counting down.
CAGTGTTGGATAGCTGCTTCATTGGAAGATCAATCTTCTCTTGAATCCAAAGAGGAGATGCAGAAGGCATTGTCTACAATACAAGGAGAATTATTAAAATTGCTTTCTGATAGAGATGATTTGATTGAGGTTGCTGATGTGTTGCATGGAGCATCCTTGAAGGATAGAGAATAAATTTGCAAGCTCACACAAGATTTATTGACCACCCAAGATTCCTTGAAGAGCACTCAATGTGCACTCAAAGAATCCAAGATGGAGATAGAGAAACTTCATGAGAAGTTGAAAAGGTATTACCTACCTTCCTACACACCATTCATCCATATTCACAAGGATGATTGCATTCTTGAACAAAGGGAGGAATCTCATGAGATGGTGGATCATGAGATGCACTTAGATTTGCTGGTGATTGTAAAAAGCTACGAGGAAGAGAAAATTAGCCAAGCACTCATTGAGGTTGATAGGAAGGATGAAGTGTTCTTCTCTACCATAAAGATGGCTAATCACATTACTTATGGATCAACAAATAAAATTCCTTATTCATCCATTGATTGGGTGGATAGAGACACCTTTAAAGTGAAGAAGGTGGGAGATGAAGAATTTAATTTCTGCAATAAAGTTTTTGCTGTGACCAACATTGCCTTGGCATGTGGGCAGCCACAAGGATTTAATTTGCAGCAATTGGATACATTCCATACACATGCACATGAGGTGCATTTTGATTTTTTTGTGTTTGAGGATTGTACATACAAATTTGATGAGAACCAAGCACTTGGTCTTTTCCAGAAAAAATTGGAATTGTTTCCTGAAAAGAATCTCTTCCCCATGGGAGATTCATATGAGGATGAAGGTGGGGCAGCCATAAGTTGGGTGGACAAGTATTGCAGACATATGATTCACAGTTCTACCCATACTTCTATTTCAGCCTCATCAAGAGAGAATGAAAATTGGGAGAAGGAATTTTCCTTGGTGATGCAATAGGAAGAGCTAGAGGCTTTCCTAGGTGTTCATGATGGCTTGCAGAATGCACCATCACCCTCCCGTAAGCCACATAGGCACATATGGCTATCACTTGATGCCATTCAACCACATGTGGATTGGGTGGAAGATTACATGTCACACATGGAGTCTTCTTGCAGAAAAATTTATGCACATGATCAGTGGAAGACAAATAAGCAAGAAAAATACCAAGAGAAGTTGTTGAGGAAAATATCTTGCACACAGTTGGATAGATGCTTGCATTATTTGACCAGTGGCAAAAAGTTGAGCCATTGGAAGTGTTCACATGGACCATTTAGTAGGAGTGTCAGTCCCTTATCAAGTGGGATGAGGGGACACGTAATTGTTTTTCCTGCTTGCATTTTTGGAGATGATTGATGCATGATCTTATTGGGAGCAGTTTGGGAATCCTTGTTGGTTGGATGATTCCTATACTCATTGGGGTTGGACATGGGACTCACACCTATGTCTTTGCAGCAACATCATTGTGAGATTCAATGCTTATGTGCATCAAGCACATAAGGAAATTTATGTTGGGTGGGGAAATCTGACAGATGTCCAACTTTGCATTGAGAATTTCCAGTTTTCGGTGCATTGGTATGATTTCCACAGCATGAATGCCATTTCATGTGATGATAAATTTGTATGGTGGATTCTAATGTTTGGATACTTACAGTTGAGGAAATGGGATCCATGCATAAATTGGCTTGATAAGTTGTGTGGGAAGGCATTCTCACTAAAGGGGGTGCAATGCAAGCAATGGGACCTTGTAATTGCTTGTTTTGGAGAAACTTTACAGGATGGCTTCATGGAGAAAGTCAACCTTTTTGCACAATGGATTCATGCTCCAGTTCTCCTACATGATGAACAAATTTGCAGCCCTCTAAAGTGCTTCTACTTGAGGACAAGCAGATTTGGGAGGGGAGGACTGTCATGTCCCCATATTTTGGCACATTAAAAGTGTTGACCATGATTAAATTCCTAGGGGCTCAAATTGAATTTAATTATTATTCCTAGGAAAAATATTGCTAATAATTGTTCTAAGGCATGTATTTAATTTTATTTCAGCAATTTTATTTATTATGCACAATAATGATGTGGAATTAAAGCTACCATCTCAGGAGGGCGCATTGGGGAAAGCTAGTTAACTTGCCTTGGTAAAAAGAAGAAAGTCCATGACAAAATCAAGCAGGAGAATAAAGGGAAGTTGCCTAAAAGAAGAAAAAGCAGACAGAGGTAAAATCAGGAAAGTTTTTGAAGGAAAGAAAAAGTTTCCTTATGACCCAGGAAAAGCAGAAAGCTGTCATAACTCAAAAGAGGCAGCTTTTGAATAAGGGAGAGAGCAGTTTCTAATTGTGAAGGATGGTTTGGACTTGGAAATAATTCCACATAGTCCTACTTTCCTAATTTCCCAAAGAGGGCACTTTTGTGGCTAGGGTTAGGTCACCATGGGGTTGACTTGCTCTCACAGGTCACCATTGGCCTCAACTTACTAAGCAGGTCATCCATAATTCTATAAAAGATGAATTTGAACTCATTGCTTCAGTTTTGATGATTTGATATTGTGGTTATGCTATGTGAGCATACTCTCTAAGTGTTGTGCCTCATGCCATTGGGTGATGATCCCCACCCCTCCTCCCTTCTCTTCCATTTCCCTTTCTTTCTATTGCAGGTCTATGGAGAAATAATGTCATCTAGTGAAGCTTATTTCAGAAGTATATTACAGCCTCCATCAAGTTCAGGTCTAGCTCCAGTGAATCCCATGCTTCACTTATGCTCACAGCCCTTTGCTGGTCATGATTCGGGCCTCTCGCCCCTTAATTTTGGAAGCCTCTTTGTAATGGTAAGCCAATAATGTTATTTATATTTTGTACTATCAATATATTTTGAAAATTACATTGATCAGGTCGAGATATCTCAGAACCTGAAGACTATTATCTCAGTTTCATTAAAGATCCTATTTTATTAGTGTATGGGGGGATTGAGTGAATATGAGTGTTGTAATGAATATTTCATGATGGGGAAGGGATTGAAATAAGTATTCATTCTCATAGAGCTCATATTTATATATTTTATAAATCTCAGGTTTCACAGAATTGGATTTAAGATGATTTAATAGTCTTTTTAAAACCCTAGCTAGATTACTAGTTTTACTAAAATTGATGCAAAATAGGCTCTGTAAACTCAAAATGAGCTCTGTCAGTTCCTGTAGGTCATTAACAGGCCTAAATTCCCATATAAATCTCTAGAACCATTTTTTGTTTGGTTTGTACCACCCTTTTGCATCCTCCTCTGCGCAGGGTTTCTCTCGACCAAAATTGCCAGAAATCCCCAAATTCACCCAAAACACCTCAAAATTTCCAGAACCTCAGATAAATTTATAAATAAATTTTTATATCTTAAATTAAGGCTGTAACAAACCTCTGCAGGTTTCCCGAAGCCTTTGTTTGAAACAGGCAGAACTACTCTCCTCAGTTGCACGGTTTGGCTGCCCAGAAGCATGGTAGTAGGTTTCCGCGGCGCGGATTTTGAAACCTAAATGGAACCAGATATAAACATGTTAAGGAAGAGGAAATTCAATGTCTGACATCTATTTTTTTGCTGCCTACTGATTACTCTTGTCCTCTGCAAAATCTCCTAGAAGAAACCCTTGTTTTTTCCAATCTGAGAAGGCTCTATGTGAACCCCTTGAATTTCAGAATTATTTAAGAAAAATTATAGAATTAAAGTGTTCAGGTCTATACACTAGACTTAGGACATGACATACAATTCTGGTATACAACTCATTCAATATGTGGGTCAAATACATGAAAACTAGTGAATTAGTAGCATGGGAATGTAATCTTTTCACACATGAGTTTATTGGATTTCGACCCATAGAGAACATGAACATTAAATTAAATATTAATACATCATATATGGCTTTCCCAATACCATCCAACTCATATAATACTCCTCATACAAATATAGTATAAAACTACTTCAAGGTTGAAGTCAAATCCATGAAGACTAGTGATACAAGGGCATGAGTATGTAAGATTTTCATACATGTATCTATGAAATTTTGACTTACAAAGAATGTGGACATAAAATTACAGATCCATACACATATATTTATTCCCCATCATCATAAAACTCATATAAATGTCCTCATACAAATCTAATATAAAGCTACTTCAATATTGAAGCCAAATCCATGAAAACTAGTTATTCAAGAGCATGGGGAATGTGAGCCTTTCATACATGTATTTATGAGATTTCGACTTATAGAGAATATGGAGATGATATTATAGAACCACGCATCATAAATAAAATCTTGGGCATCAGCCATCCTCAACAAGATGAAATAATCACTCCAACAAGTGTGCCATCTATTATGAGTGTGGGGAAATGGAGAAGAAGGAATGGGAGAATGGGGAGATAGATGAGAATTCGACTGTAGGACCTTCAACCTGAAAATAAAAATCCTTTATTAACCTCCCATTATATTTCTGAATGGCATCTCCATCAACCAACTTGAAAAGGAATCCAACTCCCTCGAAATTGGTTCACTAGCAGGGTAAGTGTGCACTCATTATGTAATTGACAAGCAAAAGATCTCCAAAAATGCCAAAGGCCAATTAAAAAATTATCAAAATATATTCTAATTCCTCATGAAATACTTTTATTAACTTCATGGGGCCTCCTAATGTTGAATTTCCCTTCATGAGCTTCCTCCAACTCATCTTAGTGGTTTAGTAACTCTCATGACACTTGTCTTCCTCTTCATGCTCCAATTATTTCCCCAATTTGAATGGCTTCCTATAACTCCTAAATTTGACCTCTTGGTGGCTATTTTTAACCCTAACATGTCATATTTGTCCTATGTCAACAATCAGGTCTGAATTTTTTATACTTGTCATAGAATCTTCCATCATTTGTTGTCATAGAGCGCATAGAATCTCATTCCAAGTGGCACATCTTGTCTTCTAGTCCCTTTCTCTTCCATGGGATTTACCCTCCTTTACAAATTAGACTTGCTTGGCTCATTATATGATATTTGACACCACATTACCATCCAATAATTTTACATTACCCATGTGTTCAAATTTGGATGAATATCATGCCAAGTGTGCGGGGAATCTAGTCACCCAAAGGCTCCACAAGATTGCAAGTGTCTTCATGAACTCATGCCACCTTATTTTGTTAGAATTTATCATTTATGTGGCCTAATTAAATGAGAATATGGTAAAATAAAGTCCTTTTGGGTCCCATATCCCCTTATTACAAAATTTATGTCTCCATCTCAACCAAGGGAACTAGCAGGTTGGTGAAACATTATTTGCAAATAGTCTCATTTGGAAATTATTTAATTGGGGACATGACATAGAACTAACATCGATTGCATTAACTGAAGTAGTGGAAATTATTTACTTTGTTTAGGATTATCTCACATTTAGTTTTGCACTACTCTAAAAAATTAAGAAACAAAAAACTCAACCACCTTCAAAATGGTGATGCTATGATATAATAAAATAAGGTAGCCATCAAACATATTAGATAACCATGACTGAAAAATTAAACCAAGCATATATGTCACATAAATTGTAAATAATAAGTGAACATTAGGGAACTAACATTGAGTCAGTTACTAAAATATGTGAGGATAGACAAAATAATTTAATAATACAAGTGAAAGAGAAATTGTAAGGGTGCGTCTATTGAGGCAATATGGTTTAGTACGCGAGTTAATTTTTTCTCCTTGTAAAAAACACTACATCAGACCCGACCACAATACATATTGCATCTCTTTTTCCACAAGTCTCCGCATGTCAATCATGATTATAAAGAATTCTTCACTTTGCCCGATATCCCCGTGAACCCTCATGTGGCCACCTAGAGACCTCCCTGAAATGAAACTACCCATAAGATGAATGGATTCCGATCTTTCCGAGCTATAAGCAAGGTGATAAATAAGGGTGTTTTTAAAAAAAATTCTCCAACACTTTCTTTCCTCCAAAATTTGCAAAATTTATGTAAATTCCAAAGTGGCAAAAGATTAGATGCACATTCAAGGTGTAAGAAAAATTAACTCAAATGTATACTTGACAACACAACATATGGAAACAATAATGCAACTAAAACCATTGACGATAATCTATACAAAGCACCAAAGCTTAAAGTAAATAAAATTATTTTGATACGGTTCGCAAACCTTACCTTGAAATAAAGAAACACAGACAATGCCTTCTCTATCATAAACCATCATAAAACAATATTTTCCTTCTACAGTTGCCTAACATGTAGATGGTCAACATCACCACAATGTAATAAAAAAAAGAAATAAAGTAGTGATATCAAAATTGATATCTAAGATATAAAAAACAATATTACAAATATATGAATAGATCTCAAAGGAAAACCTTTCCCTTCGGAAACTAGGGAATTATCGACGAGACCAACTTGTTCCAAAGGAGGAGTATGAACACGAGAAGCTCGTTGACCAACATTTCTAGATGGTTCACATCATGGAATATATAGTAATTACATGCATCCAAATTTTTATTGCAACAAACATACATATTAGGAACAATATAAGTGGACGCACGAACAATACAAGTAGAAAATGGTGATGGATACACAACACAATCTAAAGAAATTAATATCCTCAACCAATATAAATTACTAGAGACAATAGGTGTTAATATTTTAATGGTTATATAATATATTAAAACATTTAGCATCATAAACATATGAAAAATGATCACTGAAAGAAAGACAAGCATAACCACACAAAAGAGCAAAGAGATTTATCCTGGGAAACCCTCATGGGGGAGAAAACCCAGTAAAACTTCCTTGATATAGAATTCAACCAAGTACAATGTAAAACCCCAAGAATAATACTTATAAGACACTAATATTAAGACTTGACAACTTCCTCTCTTCGAGATGGACTAGTCCTTCTGATATCTCTAGTGAAGTTGCTTGAGTTCTGAGTGTGTTCAAATTAGGGAGGCACCTCCCCTATTTATACTAATTAGTGGGGAGGCCTAATAACCCAACAGGGTCGAATTTCCTTGAGATACTCAAATTTACATTTTAATAATACATTTGTGGGTACTACTAACTCGACTTACAGTGGAGGTTTTACATCGAGACTTTACATGACCAAATACAACAATAACATCCCTAATAACACCACTAGAGGAACACCATCTCTGAAAGGGATAATCATAATAATAACAATAACAATAAAAATAACAATAACAATAACAACAACAATAATAATAATAAAAAATATAATATTTTTCGTAGTTATATTTCCTTAACACTCCCTCTTAACAAGGAAAGTATTCTATGACACAACAATACATATGTACAATTGAGTGGTAAGTCTATATGTCATAGGAAGTTATCACAACTACACCAACATCATCATCATTCGTGGAACATCATCATCATGGAGCATCACATATCGATAATCATATCATGAGCATTGATTCTCGACACATCATCACGAGCATCACATCTCAACACATCATCATGAGCATTGCATCTCAGAACATCATCACGAGCATCACATATTGACACATCATCATGAGCATCACATCTCAACACATCATCATGAGCATCACATCTCGACACAGCATCATGAGAATCACATCTCATCACATCATCACGAGCATAAAATCATCACAGGCATCTTAGCTTGACACATTATCATGAGCATCACATCTCGTTGCATCATCACGAGCATCACATATCGTGACATCATCATGAGCATCACATATCATCACGAGAATCACATCATCACAAGCATCACATTTCGATAAATCATCATGAGCATTGCATCTCATCGCATCATCATGAGCATCACATCTCGTCACATCATTACGAGCATAACATATCATCACATCACATCATCTCAAGCATCATCATATTGAGCATCACCTGCAATTCCACACATGTAAACACAACACAACATCTGCAAATTAATGAGGAATCACCCACAACATAAAGAATGATGGAATCTCATCATCCGCAAATGAATGCAGGACCACAACGTCCGCAAATGAATGCAGGACCACAATGTACGCAAATGAATATAGGACCACGATGTCAACATCTTCAAATGAATGCAGGACCACAAAGTATGCAAATGAATGCAAGACCACAACATTCACAAATGAATGTAGGACCATGACGTCCACAAATGAATGCAAGACTACAACGTCTATACATGAATGTAGGACCACGATGCCTGCAAATGAATGCATGACCATGGCGTATGCAAATGAATTCTAAACCACAACGTACACAAATGAATTCCAAGCCACAACTTACGTCTACAAAAGAATGCTAGACCACAACATCCGTAAATGAATTATAGACCATAACGTCTGCAAATGAATGCTAGGCCACAATGTCTGCGAATGAATGTCGAACCACATCTCTTTGGGATCTTCCTATTCGAAGATATGAACAACCTTCCTGGGATATTCCTTTTGGGGATGCCACCAACCATTTTGGGGTCCACCCTTAGTGATATGATCAGTCATACTGGGATCCACCCTCGATGATGTCATCAACCATGTTGGGATCTACCCATGAAGATACAACTAGGATCTTTGTACGTTGACTAGACCACTGGGGTTCATCATTCTTCTAAAATACATCAAAAAAATAATCATTCTTCTCTTGTACATTCATCATTATTTGCTTATACATCCGCAACTTCATCATTCCTCTTTTGTACATTCATCATTCTTCTATTGTACATCCACAAATTCATCATTCTTCTCTTGTAGGTGATTGCATACAATCCTTCATACAAGTCAAATACAATTGCACGGTTAGAAACATTTCACAATCTTCAAATATGATCGAGATATGATCATAATTGAAGAGAATAATTGTAAACATTTCATAATTGTACCCTTCAGGTACCTCGCCATGTGATTTTCCATAACCATGTGAACACATCTTGGGTCCACTATGTGTTGGATCAAAGTATTTACCTCAAAGCAAATATTTGGACTTGTGTTTGTTAAGTATATCAATGAACCAATCTTCTTCCTGTAGACTGTGACATCAAATTACTTTGAACTAGGATCACATAGTCACTCCAAGTTCGATGCCATTGATGTAGATGTATCCCAATATCTCGAACCTCTTCAAAATTTCGAGTGCATATTTTCTGTGGCTAAGGAAAATATCCTCTAGATTCTGCCACACATCTAATCTCAAGAATCATGCCAATATTCCCAAACTCTAAGATATATTGTTGTTACTCCCTCTAAATCAGAGCACCATCCTCCCTCTTCATATTGTACTCTGTTGCATTGAGACATTCTGTATTGGAGGGACATGTAACCTCCTCTAATGCTGATCTTCAATATATCCATCCATGCCATCTCTCAAGGTCATTGGACATCAATATCCTCCATATCGAACTTTGTTGAAAGTTCCTCTTGCACCCATTTATGAGCTTCTCGTCCTCTGTAAGCTTCCATCTTAAACCTTGTAGCAAAGTTTGATATCTTCATCACTCTAGGTAATCCTCAATCTCCTCATGTAACTGTATGTGCTATCCCATAGGTGAATTTTGAGGATGTACAAAACCTTTTGTGCACATGTGAATCTGTAAAGAGTCTCGAGTCCTGGAGGCTGCTCGATCTTCATTGAAGAAGTGTGTCTGGCCACTAGATAAATGTCTCTTTGTAATCGAATCCCTCTTTCTAAGAGAAACCACAAACCTTTCTTTGTATCTATTGATGTTGCCATCTGTTGTATGCTTGATCTTGTAGATCTACTTGGAAGGAATTATAGAATTCCCTTTAGGTCTTTGAATCACATCCCAAACATCATTCTTCATGATCAACTAGTTCTCCTTGATCATATCATCCTTCCATTCTTTCACAAAGTGTCATTTTTCATCATCTCTGAGCTGTGAGAGGTCCTTCTTTTGAAATATTTTGATTCTTGCGACAATGTTCTTCCTTCTTGTTCTTTCTCTTCTTAGCATGAGTTGTTAGGCATTGATTGCCAAATTTTCACATCTTTTCTTATTTATCTTCTTCTTGTGTGAATTCCTCCCATAGGACAAGTCCCTTCTAGAACAAATTCCTTGAATGAATATTCCCATTATCTTGGGAGACCATTCAAGGTTGTCAAATACACTTCCACTTCTTCGACATTGTATCCAATAGCGTCAAGTTGCTCCTTGATTTGGGAGACCCTTGTGAAGTGAGATTGAATAATTTCTGACATATGCATCTTCATACTCTTGGGTTGAGTCCTCAAGGCAATATTCATGTTGATATCGAACATCTACTTGGAAGTATTCAAAGATGATACATGTGGTATAAAATGGTCCTTGGTGGAATCTGCAATGATATTCTTGGATTCTTTATCTTTGTCCTCACCTCCCTCTGGAATTGCAACTCCTTCTTTGATATAATCTTCCATGTTGTGATATTATAGTATGACGAGCACTCTATACTTCCATGCCCATAATTTCTTGGCTCTTTCAAGCTTGTCCTCAATCTTGGTACTGTTCTTGTAATGCACCCAAAATTCCTCAATGTAAAATGTAAGAAAATGGGGTATTTTTTTTTCGCTTTCAGCAAGTCAACCATGTTATTCTCTTTAAAGTGTGAAATCACATAATTGTAAATACAAACATTAAAATACTAACATAACAAGTTCTCATATTTTACTTTATCTTTCTCACATTGTAAATATTACTAACACTTTACCCTAATCTAATTCCATGGTAGTAATATCGTACAAATTGTTAAGTACTTACCTATAATTTGAGATATTGAAAAAATGTTAAACAAAAGGTATTGAATCCTTTAACTATCCAAATAAAGTTCCTCCATAAAATATATACCTTTAACTATATGCTTGCGAGTGTTTTTCATGTACCAATAAAGATAATGTATCATAAGCATTTCTTGTGCATCATCCATACATCAAATACCATCATGAAAATGAATATATATACAAACATAAAAAAAAAAAGAGAGACATCATATACATGGTTCACCCCATCCATGAGGTTACGCCCACCAAAGCTAGTTATTCTTTATATTATTTTATCAAAAGAATATTTACAATTCCATGGAACATCCACTGCCAATCTCTTCCACCGAGAATACTTGCCAATTACTATTTTCCTTCTTTGTAATATTTTCCATTTAAATGGAAAACCCTTTCACGTAAACATATTCCAACATTACAAGAGGTCACTCCTGGTCTATACTCTTTAACAACTATAGAAGAATAACTAACACTAAAAAAAACTGGTCTATACTCTTTAACAACTATAGAACAATAACTAATACCAAAGGATGATCAACAAGCACTCTTCTATCTTTTGGAGTATTCTTGAGAAATAAATATTGGATAGTGAAATTACGTATTTATTGAGGAGAGCCCACAACCCCCATAGTCCTATAATCCGACACATTTACTTGCCTCATCAACTTACCAACTTGGGCAGGTCCAATATCATTAAGTTAGTCGAGACCCTTTTAGTCCACAAAAGGATGGCATAACCAATGGGATGCCGCTAAAAAACCTTATATACATATGTGCTTTTACTTTCAGTAACGAGACATATTATTTATTTATATTTTATTCCTTGCCCTTGAAAGGACAAGCGGCTTCTCACCTTCAATTAACTATATTTTTACTTTCAATATATATGTTAAGTCACCCAAGCAACCAAGGAATCTGATTTATCAATACAAACAGCTTAACCATATAAACAAACCTATACAAATATTTAATATTTATTTCTTACGCTTTCTTATATAACAAAATAAAGAAACCTAAATTATAGCATTTGTTTCTATTAAATTACAAATAAATAATTTGGGCGCATATGAATTTACTAGAGGAGGCGCCTTTTTAAGTCCTGAAGATTGACTTTGACAAAGCAAAGAAGATTTACTTTGACAAATATTACAATAGTATTGAATGAGATTTCATCCTTGATATGCTCTCTTGGTTGGCGTTGGTAGTCCTTTCACTTGAGTTTTGGGAATTCCTCTCTCGAATGACTCTAACCAAATCTATGTTAGTGTCTCTGGTGAGAAGAATCACTATTACTGATAAAACTTGCTAGCATAACATGTTTTTATTCCTCCTTTCCTTCTTCAAGACACAAGATGCTAGAATAAATATTGAAACTATTTCAATGGGGGAAGCAAGGAGTGAAGAGAGGTCATTCACTAGTCTCCACAGACATCTGCATTTATTAAGAAAAGATGTAGGACTAAGTTTGTCAATCTACAAACCCAGAGGCAATGCTGGTAGCTAAAATGAATTGATACAGTAATGTGTGGGGTGGATCATTAGTAATCCTTGTTTGGCATGGAATTATTATCACTACTCAAGTAATGAACACTGAAAATCCATTTGGATCTGTGATATAATTGGTGTTGTTACTTTTGAACTTCTTGAAGTAGATATCCTCCAAAGGATTTGGTGACTCAGCAATTAGTGCACAAAAAAACTGGACTAGGACTTTTGACAGCCCTAGAAGTGGATGGGATCAAATGAAAAGATCTATTCAAACCATCCCTTTGATTGAGTACCAGAATCCAGGAAAACGATTAGCTAAGAAGTCTTCCGTAAATGGGGGGGGTTTGTGGGACAAAGAGACTGACAAAAATAAGTTCAATGTACAAGAAAAATACAATTTCCTTATCAAGAAAGGACTCATCCAGGATGACTGCCAGATAGAATAGAAGGGAGTCTTGTGATGCCGAGCAAGATAGAATTTAGTTACTTATACATGATGAACATGACTTATATAATCTGGAACATAAAATGCCACATATTCAACTTTCAAATAAACATTCTAATCCAAATTCATTAAGCAATTGTGACAACTTCACAATTTGTAAATACCATTACAATGTCAAAGACATAAAGAATAAAAATGATGATTAGATTAACTCCATCCCACAAGATGCATCTCAATCAAGAAATGATATGGTACAGTAAAGGAAAATTTGCTTTATAGTTTAAACTACTTTTGTGTTTACAAGGCATTTTCAAGAAATAGTGGATCTTGTTCACAAACCATAAAGTATTTTGGTAGAAAAAATTGTTGGAAAAATGGTAAAGCTTTGGAAGTCATAGTCAGAGTTAACGTTTTTCCAGATCAACCGCATACAGGAATTTCAAACATACTAGAGATCTAGACTTTAAACTAAAGAAAGAAAACTTACAACAAATCCAACGCAAAGTTTGTAGAGTCCTTGATCCTGAATCGAACTTGGACATTTCAGAACCTAGGTCCCATCGCCCCTTTGTTGACTACATACCACAGTTATATACTCGAAATGACAAGATCTCTCATAACAAAAGACGCCAAACGGTAGTTGTCATCCGCCACAATTATCTTAGACATGACAAGTGGCGCAAAAGGTAACATCTTTCATTATTTTATTTTTTCCTAAGGGCACCAAGCCCATGATTTACTCCAGAAAAAAAATTGTGCCACGATCATGAGTTAATCAAGTCTTTAAGNGTGTGTGTTATATATATATATATATATATATATATATCAAGATTCTTTTGGAAATGTCATATATATATATATATATATATATATATAACACCATATATTAATCAAGGTATAATATATGTCACCATATATTAATCGAGGTATACTAATATAGATATGATGATATCTTCCTCTCTATTTTAAGGTGACTACAACATATAGTCCTTTAACAATTCATTTTCTTAGGTCGTTTCCCATTTAAGTCGAGGTTAAAATGATTGTAATCTCCTCTATCATGGATTAATCATTTTAGAATTAAATAACTAGGATATTGTATCTTAGTTGGGATAATTACAGCGAAATCGGAGTCTTAACCTTATCCCTATCACTACGATAATTAAGATGATATGTAAGTCTATGGTATCAAAATTATGAATCCCTAACCATTCACTTTTCTCCATAGTGGTTTCAGTTTCCCGTCATTAAGTTGTGTCAATGTCTTAAGTCTCTTAAGTCTACAACTTAGGAAATTAACTCATATAATATTACAAGGTTTTTTCCAGTGGGGCCTTGGCCTTGATCTCCTCACAGGAAACGAGTACAATATATATTCATAATTAATAAATATTTAGGGGTGTACAAGAGGGATATTACATCCTTTTCCACTTGAAAATAACACCGTCCTCGGTGTTCTTGTTTTTCAACAAATTTCCTTCCTCTCATGAGTCATCTTTTCTTGCTTCGTCTTCTTTGTTCTAATCTTCTTCGAACTTTCCCGATCTTCGCAGGTTGTTATTGTTCATGACCTGTAATTACACGTAAGAATATTAGGACTACCCCAAAATTTATTTAGTAAAACATGTCATAAGTTTATAATTCAACTTGAAACAAAAACAATGGGTCCTTTTTGCAACACCACATTTGCAATTTATGGAACATCTTCTAATACATAATTACTTTTTTTCTTCAAAATAATGTAATTGATTCAAACGTAATCCATATTTACTTTATTTATCGATAGATAAGCACATTACCTCATAGGAACAAGAACACATATATTTTTTACAAGTATTATTAAATACCTTCCGGTTCCTCCTGGATGCCTTCCATCCAAACAAATACAGTTCCAACAATACTCCAAGTACTAATCCAAGCTACCCAACACAAGGACGATTCCTCTTCTCAGGAATATCTCCTACCTATGCTATTCAGGGTGCTTCCAAACAAGCACCGTGTCGACAGTACTCCAAGTACTAATCCAAGCTACCCAACACGAGGACAATACCCCTTCTTGGGAATATCTCTTACCTATGTTATTCAAGGTGCTTCCAAAAAAACACAGTGCCGATAGTACTCCAAGTACTAATCCAATCTACACAACACGAGGAAGATACCCCTTCTCGGGCATATCTCCTACCTGTGCTATTCAAGGTGCTTCCAAATAAACACAATTCCGACAGTACTCCAAGTACTAATCCAAGCTACCCAACACAAGGATGATACCCCTTCTCGGTCGTATCTCCTACCTGTGCTATTTAAGGTTCTTCACTGAACTCAAGTGCTTCCTTTTCCAAACACCATGATACCTGGAGGTTCTTCACGAAGCCCCTACTCTCGTGATAGTCTCTTACAGCATAAATTTGTGTGAAAAGAAGTCTAACCAGATGTATTACACCTGGGCGTCCCCATAGAGGCATACTGGTGCTTAGTTGGCTGAGGGGAAACATGTACCTCTTGTACATATATGTAAACATGTACCTTTTGTACATTCTTCTTTTTAGTTTCACATGTGCCTAATGTATCTCATGTCATTTCGTTCCTTGCATTCATGGAACTTTGGTTCCCATCATGGATGTCTATATTATTTCCATAACCAAGTCCCTGATTCCTGCACTTCACCATGAATAGTTAGTCACAATATCAAATTGTATAACAATCAATATTTCATGTACCGGTTCCCACCAATAAACAATTTCAATATATGTTATCTCTATTCAATAGGCATAAGCAATCGATTTCTTTCCTAATTAAAATTCATAAGTGCAATGTAATGATTTGAATCACCCCATTCCTCACATAACGATGATATAATATTAGTATTTATACATGTGCACTTTTAACATAACTAATATTTCTTTTATTTGATTTGTATATGTACAATTGTAAAAGTACATACCTCTATCATCGTTACCCAACTTTTCAAGTGAGCTTCCTTTAAAACTCAACTACAACAATGAACAATTCCAATGTTCTCGTATTTTTTTTTTCATAACGTCATAGAAAATACTAATTGTATCCAAAACTATTTGTTAGTGAAACATTTCATAACATAGTCATAAGGTGAAAATTTTAGTCGTAGAAGACTCTTAACTTTTCATATAATCATATACCCATACCAAGTTAATAAGACGAAAGTCGCCACTTACCCAAAAGTGTTTTTTTTAAAACTCTAATAATCAATTCCAAATATGTTCTATTTGGTTACTTACTTTTACAACACCATTAATCCTTTACCCATAACACACAGCAAAATGGGTCAATATTTTCGTTAGACTAAATATTAAGTAGTCATCCATCTATTGTCCCGACTTTTCAATGCTTGTCTATACATACGGTGAGTGCTTCTAACAAGATCTCGTACTATGTTTTCAATCAACATTTTTAATCACATATGAAAAAGGAAGTGTTATCAATTAGCATTGAAAGTTAAGGAGATGCTTCGTAAAAGATTAAGGACACTTTGAAGTTGTAACTGCAATTCCTATTAATCAATGTTTAAAGTTTCTAGTAACTATACATCATTAACACCATGCTTTTCCTACTAATGTAATAAACATGTATTATGACAAAATGCATTTTTCTAATAACACATAGTTTCCCTTTAATATGAAACCTCAAAACTGTCATGGGTTCTCATTCAAATACTTGAGATACAAGGGATAGGTCATATGACTAAATCAGAATGGTTGTCCGCTTTTTTAATATTTTTACAAAGTTTGTCGTGGTTATAACGTCTAGATCTTTCTTCTTAGAGTTTTTCCTTGTATTAGTTTCATTGGCATCTAAGTTATTCCTTTCAAATTCCCAAAGGATAACATAGTACTTAGTAGTCCACAACATTATATTGTAATGAATCTATGCACTATGCATTTAACAATATTATAAGGCCCTTTTTGATAATGCTAACCAAATTTATCTTTATAAGAATCAAGTTTAAACTCAAAACCTGAAAATGGTACTTATCTTGTTTTAGATGACCAACTCTAGTTCGAGCGTAATCCTTGTCCATCCATAGGTTTCTCGAAGGAACTTTGCACCCCTCATTTACTTCCTGTCACACAAAAGCTCATTTACTTCCTATCACGCAAACGCTGCAAGGTTAGTTTTCCTTCGTCATTGCATCTCCTATTAAATGAATTTCAAAATTCAAGGAGAAAGACATATACAAAATAAATACTTATTTTATTTCCTACTTGATTTTTAATCTGCATTCTAATAGTCACATTAGTAAGTTCAACATGTATTCTAATAGTCACATTAGTGAGTTCAACATGGATTAGTTATATACTTACAGTTCATCCCTTAGAATACAAACGACTTGTAGTATGAGAGGGAAAGTCCTCCCCAATATTTACCTTATTTCTTTCTGTTATCTGTAACCACCCAATCATTATTGTATCCAACTTGAACCTTCTCATTTTTGTTCCACCCATTAAGGCCCAAGTGTTGCTACTTGAGCTCTAATACCATTTGTAATGCACCCGAAATTCCTCAATGTAAAATGTAAAAAAATGGGGTAATTTTTTTTTCTTCGCTTTCAGCAAGTCAAACATGTTAGTCTCTTTAAAGTGTGAAATCACATAATTGTAAATACATACATTAGAAGACTAACATCACAAGTTCTCATTATTTTACTTTATCTTTCTCACATTGTAAAGATTACTAACACTTTACCCTAATCTAATTCCATGGTAGTAAGATCGTACAAATTGTTAATTATGTACCTATAATTCGAGATATTGAAAAAATGTTTAAAAAAAGGTATTGAATCCTTTAACTATCCAAATAAATTTCTTCCATAAAATATATACCTTTAAATGTATGCTTGCGAGTGTTTTTCATGTACCAATAAAGATAACGTATCATAAGCATTTCTTGTGCATCATCCATACATCAAATACCATCATGAAAATGAATATATATGCAAACATAAAAACAAAAAGAGAGACATCATATACGTGGTTCACCCCATCCATGAGGCTATGTCCACCAAAGCTTGTTATTCTTTATATTATTTTATCAAAAGAAGATTTACAATTCCATGGCACATCCACTGGTAATCTTCTCCACCGAGAATATTCACCAATTACTATTTTCCTTATTTGTAAGATTTTCCATTTCATGGAAAACCCTTTCACGTAAACATATTCCAAAATTACAAGAGGTCACTCCTGGTCTATACTCTTTAACAACTATAGAACAATAAATAATAATAAAAAAACTGGTTTATACTCTTTAACAACTATAGAACAATAACTAATACTGAAAAACTGATCAACAAGCACTCTTCTGTCTTTTGGAGTATTCTTGAGAAATAAATATTGGATAGTGAAATTACGCATTTATCGGGGTGAGCCCACATTCTCCATAGTCTTGGAAAGGGGTTGGAGGTAAGTGAGTTGCGCAACATCTAGGATGCTGCACATACTCACGTGGCATTGTGCAAGGAAAAGATAGCGCGATAGGAGGAAAATAGTCCACTTTTTGATATTTTCATGTCACTTTTTGTACTTATTGACCATTTCTTTGGAATATTGGTCCTTAGTGGTTAAGTTAGTTAGAAGTTTGTTAGAAATTAGTTAGAAGTGGACCTTGAATGTAAAGGAACAAGAATGTAAATAGAAGAATTATGCATGTAAGAGATATACTTGGAGAATGAATTCCGAATACGATACTAGACAATGTGATATCGTACTAGATCGTTGTCTGTTTTTTATCTGTGATTTGTTCTGTGGATTTAACATGATGTGATGTGGATTGATTTGAAATCTTGTTGTCCTTTATCTTTTCATGTTTTACATTGCTGCAATTTTGATGATGAATGATGAATAGATCTTCATATGAATGGATAATGCAATGCTTTCTGCTTATAGATACTGTCATCTTTTCGATCTATTGTCCCCACTGGTAGATTTGCTGAAATCGTGAATGAATAATGCGACATGATGAATGGTTTTGTTTCTAAGAAAGTAAGTAGATTAGATCCATAAATTAAGCTAATGAATCTTTGATGCCCCAATCCTCCTTTATACTATGGAAACTTGGTTCCCACAACTCTCCCTCGAACATCTCATGTGAGACCTCATTCGCTCTGTGGGTGTTGCTAGATGGGGTAAAACCTATTTGGGACGATGCTTAGGGATATTGTGGTGTGTTGAGCATCGATAGAGTGGAACCCCTGTCGATTGGGTTTTGTTTGTCGAGATTGTGCCAACAAATGTTTCCATTGTCAGGACCTCATTGCGACTGAGAGGAGGGTATGTAGCATCCAAAAAATGATTACCCAAGAATGGATGTGGCATTCGATGTGACAGGAACTTCAAGATTGGTTTGATTAGAAGATGAGAGAATTTTTTGAAGTAGAAAATTAGAACCCTGGGCTGACAAAAAATAAGTGGTTAGTGAGATATATACATGAAGGTCCACACGAATACTTCTTCAGCGAATTTCCTATCATATTGTACGAGTTCCTAGCGCAATTCACATACAAAAAGACAAACTTTCAAGGAGGAGAACTGACGTCCTGGACCTTTGAACTGATCTAGCTAGGAGCTGCAGGAAACTGACAATAGAGTGTCGTGCGTCGTTGAGGTCTGGTTAGATAGTATCCTAGAGGGATGTATCACCGAGTTTGCTGTCGACACCAAAAAATATTACAACGAAGTAGAGAGGGAGTTCTTCAATAGACCTAGAGGTAGGTTCTTATTGTTGCTTCAATTGTCGATTAAAATTCTGGTTTGCGAAAAGGGTATACTCAAGATGCACCTAGAGTAGTAGCACCCCGGTATGTGGAGGTTGTGGATACCGCGACCAAGGAGGGAGACAAATGAGAAGATAATGGGTAGATAGGGGCAAGTTTCAACGAGATTGTGAGGGAAGTTGAGGAAGGAATTGGTTGTATAAGGGGAGGAGCAAGGTTTCGACTAGAGAAGAGGTAGAGGACAAGGGAAGGTCCTGCTGCAATCGAAATGCAAGACCATGAAGGACAATCACACGTGACGAAGAAACGCTATAGTGAAAATGAGGATGACCAGCCCCAGGCTACGCCCAGAATGACGGTAAGATCAAACCCCAGAAACAACGTACCCATGCCTCCGCGCACTACTCCAAACTCAGGAAAAAAATCCAAGTCCCACGTCAACTTGTTCAACGTGCCAGAAAAGTTCTACTAGTAGATTAGCATATGTCAGAAGGATGCCCAGGATGGAGAGTGATGATATAAAGCTACCCTTATTCCATGGAAATGAGACTGATGATCCCTAGTAGTACTAGTTTTTATGTGAAGCAGTGTGGACTGTTAGACATGCCATTGACGAGGATGTAAAGAAAGGATAGTTAGCAACTACTCTGAGGGGTCGCACACTCGAATGGTTTATGAAGTTTATACAAGTTCCTCAGGGGAATCCAATGAAAATATTGGATGATATTTGGATGGGACTAATCGAGGAATCCAGAAAACCAAAGTCGAAAGCATAATACATTATGGAGCTTAAGGAAATCAAGCAATTTCCTGATGAGACCATTTGGGACTTCGATCAGAGGTTTAAGACACTGATGGCTAGAGTCAGTTTTTCTATGAGTGATGTCCAACATAAAGAATGGTTTATCACACCATTGGTTTCTCATATCTGACAACCATTGATGCAGCAAAAGATAATGACGCATAGTGAAGCTTTGGAAATTGCAATGAAGCTCAAAGCTTCACCTATCGGGGAAAGTGCAGTTAGGATGAATCAAATTCAGGTGCAACTAGTAAACCTCACACTCCAACTGTAGGATATCAAGAAAGTTAGGGAGGAATGCACAGATCTTTGGTGTACTCGGTGTCACGCAGATGGCTACACCAAAGATACTTGCCCCGACTTTAGAAACTATCTATTATCTGGAGCTCTGAACCCATTGAGTAGCTGTGGTGTGCCTTGGTGTCACATATTCCAATTCTATGGACGTCAACATGAGGAATGTAGCTATATGCAAAAGATGGTGTCGAAACCTGTCAATTTATATTGTTCATTCTATTGCTCAGTCGAGCATGAGGATAGAGACTTTCGAGCATACGATCTGCTTCAGGACATAATTTATGATTCACATTTCATGAAGGGAGAAGGTCACCGTGCAGTACAGAAAATGCATCCACATCCTTATATTGTAAGTTCTCAACCACAACTGCAATACACAATGCCGCTACCGATGCAATTTATTCCACCTCATCTGCAATCGCAGTTTGCGCCACAACCTCAGTTTGCACCGTAGCAGCCATATAATCAAATGCCGATGGCTCAGGCACAGCCACAATACATTCAAGCAGTGAAATTTGTTCAACAACAACTGAATCCCCCGCCACAAAAGGTATTTTAGCCACAATACCCACAACAAGGAGGATTCCGCAGAGAATTCTGAGGCAGGGGAGGAGGCTTTGGACGAGGAGGGGGATGAGATCGCGCATCCGTCCAATGTTATAATTGTGGAGTATTCAGGAATTATTAGAGAGACTTCCCACATTTGCAGTTCTTATGTATGTACTTTGCAGCGTTTGATCATACCGTGGAGAACTACCCGTAGTTAATCGCAAGATGGAAAACTAGGAACGTTCTGCAGTTACAATGTTCTGAAGTCGAACATGGTAGAAACCACTTGATTACCAGCCAATGATGTGAACTGTTAACAAGTGAGAGGGAGATCACCGTTGATGTCAATGATTCCCAAGTTACCCTAGTATAATCTATTGAGTGTGAATAAATGTCTTGATGTCGAACACCCAGTCGATTCTATCAATCAAAGGTCAATGATGTGAACCTATGTCAAGAGCAAGAGAATCTGTCATTGAGGCATACAGATCTCAAGGCACTACATTTTGTTTCTAAGACTATTTCCTAGATGATGAGATGATGTCGACAGGAATAGTCTCGTCGAAGGAGGGCCATGATGAGTGTTAGTGCCAAAAATTGTTATCAGACTACTAAAGAACAAGCCAACACAATCTCATAAAATAAAACTAAGTAAAATAGGTTTTTAGGGTTTTGGTTTTAAAAACTTCATCAGCAAGGAGGAAATAAAAATCCATAAGATAATAAAGAACTGCATCATGCAAGTTGGATAAATTCAAGATCAAACACATCCCAATAAGCCATAAACATTACACACGAAATACCAATTCCACCCACAGGCTACAAGCATTTACATTAATAAACCTTTAAACAAGAAATGAAATTATAGACTGAGCAATCAACTAGATCAGAAATGAAAAAAGCAAGACAGGTAAAAGGGCTTATTAGTTTATATATAATCAATAACAGTCATCCACTTACATAAGAGTTATAAATGCTAGCTTGGGAAATCAAAGCTCCAAAAGCCTCTCCTTGAGTGAAAAATCCCCCCACCAAAACTGTATGTTTGTCTTCCTTTTATCATTACAAAGGTAAAGTAGTTTCATAACTACCTTCTAGGTCGAAATTTGAAACAGTTACATTAATTAGTTACATGATAACTCAAAATATTTAAAGACAATTAACCAAAAAATAACAAATCATGATTTGGGAAAATTTGGTGAATTTCTGAAAATTTGGGTCTTAAATACGCCTTCATATCTCTCGATATGGGAAACCTGTGCAAAAACTGAGAGAGGTGTTTTTAAATGAGTTTGTTATGAACAAAAACCTCTCTTTGTTTTTAAAAATTATCCTTAAATGGATCAGAATACATGTTGGAAATGTGTGACTAAAACAGGAAATTATTAAATAATTCAAACCCTGAAAATAGGCCACAACAAAGATGAATTCGAATATCTCAAACGATAATAGTTGTTACAAAAATGAGAGAGGTTTTTGTGAATGATTATGTTGTGGAAAAAAACCTATTTTTTATTCCATAATTCATTTCCATGACCTCGTAATCTGCTCCCAATGATAATCACAAAAATAGGAAAAATAGAACTGCTACAGGAATCTCTTCGTGAAAATATTTGACAAAGGACTAAAAAATGAGGGTTAGATTATAAAGAAAACTTGGAATAAACTTTTATTATAAGTTTTTGAAAGCTTAAAGATATACATATTAACTAATAATCCCAAAAGACAAACCTTAAAATTAAACTAATGAAATAATTCAACCATTAAAAGCATTAAATCCAACAAAAATGATTGATTGTCAAAAGTTCTTAAAATCAACATAAAATGTAAAATCATTTTAAACCAACGGTTGAAAATTAGGACAAAAAGAACAGATAAACTAAGAACAAGATCTATTTATAACATCTGGCTCTTGTTGCGGGATGAAGTCCTCCTTGTGAGGCTTCAAAAACCTATAGACCTTGTGCCTTATTCATTGGGTGATGGAGTCATTTACCAAATCTTTGCAACTTTCTCAAACTCTGAACACATACCTCTGAAATGACAAAATATTGCTACAAACCAGCATACTGAAAAGAATCTACATGCTCATATAGTGAGCTTATTCTGCTATTTAATTCTACTTCTAATTGAAGGAAACAACCTAATCAAGTGTAATCATACTTCCAGTGAAGCCAAGAAACCATTTGACTGAGAATCATAATTCCATGCATGCTACTGTTTGAGAAAACCCACAAAAGATGTGATAAATGCAATAAAGAGTCTGTAGGCAGCTGATACTTATGACTGGAAATAGGAAGTATGCCAAAAGCTGGAGCATTAGAAACCTTTGAAAAATACAACTCCATCCAAGAATCCACGGGATCATAAAATTTCTGATTTAAAACTTCAATGTCTTCATTATATTCATCATAAAGTGAAGCATTCTCTTCCTCTCCATTGCTATTATTTTTAAACTTTGGCTCAAGAATGGAAACCAAGGGCTCTTCAAATTGCTTCTCGACCTTTAAATAAAACCCTTGATCAAAACTTGAACAAATAAAATTATGAAAGTGACCAGAAGTCAAGAATGGCAGCTTATTTCTTATATCAACAGTAAGAGGTTGAAGAGCAACAACTTATTCTTCATAACATTATAATCTCATAGCAGGAACTAGGAAATTTATACTATAATCCACTGAAAGTATATTATCATTGAAAAAGTCATCAAACTGATATGAAGAATCAACATAAGCGTCATTTATATCCTTGTTCATATGAAAATATGAAAACGATGAAGAAAACTCTCTTAAATCTGAATGATACCTACGTTCTTCTTCCTGTTCATAAGCTTGTATATATTCAACATGAGCCTGATCTCGAAGCATTTTGCAAGTTCAAATGTTCTCCTCCACTCCTTTTGCATCCTCAAACAATTGCCTTAGAGATGATGATTTCCTTTCTAACAAGAAAAAGACAAGATCTGAATGTTGAGCCATAACATAATATACCATAGCAAGTTTTTCCGAAGGTCTGATCTACGTAGGCATACTGATATAAAAACTTTAAAACCTCCAATTAAATTTAGTAATTAGCTCATCATTCTCCCTTTTCAAACTATAAAATTCGGAAAGAAATTGATCATAAGATTTATTCTTACCCCAATACTTCAAAAACTTCATCATGTAACTCTTCCCACGATCCAATTGAATCATCTTTTAAATTTCGGAACCAAAACCTAGCATCTCCAGCAAAGGATTTCGAAAATAACCTCATGACAACATCCTCATGCATGATTTCAAAATTATCAATGAAATTATGAAAAGATCCTAAATGCTTCTCTGCTGTAATATGGTATTTTCTAGTAAAATGGGGAAGATATTCAATAAAGTAGGAAGGTTAAGGATGTAAGAGAGATGGAAGCCTAAGAGGTTTAAACATCTTCTGTCTGAGTCTAGACTGAAAATATGTGAGTTGAAAATGAGGTTCAACAAGATGTTCGTAAGATTTAGCAGTGATGGTAGAAGGTAATAGATCAGCTTTATTCTCTACAAGATGACCAAAATAATCAGGTTCAAGAGATATGGGTATATGAATATCATGTTTCACATGTATTTCAAATGAAGGAATATGATCAACATCAATAAAACAAGAAGAATGCATACTTTCTTCTTCCAAAGAGGGATGTGTACTTGAAGGTTTATGGTCATCAGAATAGAAAAAACAAAAAATAATTCTTTTGACATGCAATGAGAAAGACAGGAAAGAACTGATGAATGAGAACAAAACCTCATGGAGGAAAGTAACAAGATGATACCCAGTCTTTCCATTTGGCTTCTTCATTTTTCTGTCAACAAAATTCTCCTTGCAGTGGAATCTTTAATCGTGGAATCGCCGGTGAAAAATTGTAGTCTAAAAGATTTTCTGACTTTGTTCACCTCTCAAAATCAGATGAATAATGATATCCTAGGGAATATATACTTCAGCTTCATCCCCGGCAATGGCGCCAAAGATGTTAGTGCCAGAAATTGTTCTCAGACTACTAAAGAACAAGCCAATACAATCTCATAAAATAAAAGTAAGTAAAATAGGTTTTTAGGGTTTTGGTTTTAAAAACTTCATCAGCAAGGAGGAAATAAATATCCACAAGCTAATACATAACTGAATTATGCAAGTTGGATAAATTGGGGATCAAACACATCCCAATAAGCCATAAACATTACACATGAAATACCAATTCCACCCACAGGCTATAAGCATTTACATGAATAAACCTTTAAACAGGAAATGAAATTGTAGACTGAGCAATCAACTAGATCAGAAATGAAAAAAGCATGATAGGTAAAAGGGATTATCAATTTATATATAATCAATAACAGTCATCCACTTACATAACAGTTATAAATGCTAACTTGAGAAATCAAAGCTCCAAAAGCCTCTCCTTGAATGAAAAATCCCCCCACCAAAACTGTATATTTGTCTTCCTTTTATCATTACAAAGGTAAAGTAGTTTCATAACTACCTTCTAGGTTGAAATTTGAAATATTTACATTAATTAGTTACATGATAACTCAAAATCTTTAAAGACAATTAACCAAAAAATAGCAAATTGGATTTGGGAAAATTTGGCGAATTTCTGAAAATTTGGGTCTTAAAGACGCCTTCATATCTCTCGATCTGAGATACCTGTGCAAAACTTGAGAGAGGTTTTTTAAATGAGTATATTATGAACAAAAAACTCTCTTTGTTTTTAAAAATTTCCCTTCAATTGATCGAAATACATGCTGAAAATTTCTGACTAAAACAGGAAATTATTAAATAATTCAAACCCTGAAAATAGGCCAGAAAGATGAATTCGAATCTCTCAAACGATAATAGATGTTGTAAAACTGAGAGAGGTTTTTGTGAATGATTCTACTGTAGACAAAAACCTATTTTGGTTTTCCATAATTTATTTCCATCACCTTGTAATATTCTCCCAATGATAATGACAAAAATAGGAAAAACAGAGCTGCTACAGGAATTTCCTCATGAAAATATTTGACAAAAGACTCAAAAATGAGGGTTAGATTATAAAGCAAACTTGGAATAAACTTTTATTATAAGTTTTTGAAAACTTAAAGATATACATATTAAATAATAATCCCAAAAGACAAACCTTAAAACTAAACTAATGAAATAATTCAACCATTAAAAGCATTAAATCGAACAAAAATTACTGATTGTCAAAATTTCTTAAAATCAACATAAAATGTAAAATAATTTTAAACCAACGGTTGAAAATTAGGACAAAAAGAACAAACAAACTAAGAACAAGATCTAGTTATAACAATTAGTCCCACATTGACGACATGAAACTTAGAACAAAGTTCTGGAATGATGTGAATGAGGTAACCATAAGACTGACTCAAAAGTACTGACACAGAGACTGTTTTGACTGCAGAGGTAAACTTCTTCAACTTCTCCTTAAACATCGGGAGACACGACAAAATACTTGGCAGCATGACTAAACCAGACAAACACACAATGTGACGGTGGACAATGCATTCTTTTGAAAGACTCAAAGGAGTGACATGACTCATGAAAGTGGATGATCATGGAGATCAGCTGAATACCCAATTGACTGAAATGATATGCAGACAAGTGCCATGTTCAAAGGTAATGACAAACTATTGCCATTTATTTGCAAAATAATTCCCTTCCCATTTTCCCCATCATGGTTGATGAGTGCCTCTTTTCGGTTTTACGAGTTCAAAGAGGGTAACAAACACTCGTTATAGCTTGTCTGAAGACAAGTCCAAACTCATATGTTTTACAAACCTAAGAGAGGAGGGGTTCGTTCCGAAAAGAGGGTCTATCAATGTTTAATTTAACGAGTCCAATGAAAGTTAACTCGGTATCGTTCATGTTTAGAGAGTCTGAACGACCACGAAAGAAGACTCCACAGGGTCCTTTTTCGTAAAATAGTCTTTTTTCGTAAAATAGTTCACATGAACCGAAAAAGTGATAACCTACCATCAAATGAATGACTCTTCAAGTTCTTTAACGAGCATGAAGAAGACAAGATCACTCGACAATCTTTTCGTAATTAAGGAGCCCAAAAAGAGTTTAAAGAAGACTCCACTAGGTCTCTTTTCGCGATGAGAGATTTTACAAGTTTGAAAAGAAGCAGAAAAGAACTCGGACCTTTGATGCTAAATTTGGATAGCATGACCAAAGTGTCACAATAAACGCTCAAAATAATTTTTTCATTTTATGGTAGTACAAAAAAGTAAAAAACGAACTCCCAAAACTTTTACTGCTACCACTCATGTATCCTGCAACGACTTGACAAACAAGTGTTAAATTCTCCAATAACCGACATTAAAGGATTATGACTGATAGATTTTGAATAATAAATGATTTTAAAACAAAACTATAACATGACAAAACCTAAAATGTATATAAAAGTTATGTAAATAGTAAAAAAATCAAAACATTTTACCATTTACCCATAGTGGAGAGCCTTTGGAGCATTTTCTTGGCTAGATTTTCAGTCGCTGATAACGGGATCATCTACCATCGGATTCATGCACCGTCAGTTCCAGGTAATAGATTAAACCCTACTATTTGATTTCATGCTTTCAATTTTGATTTTTTGGTGGTGTTTTGGGCCTATTGGGTGAGCCCTAAAACCATGGAAATGGGCACCTCTCTTATCCCTTGTGGGATAAGTGGTACCCTGCTAGAACCATGCTGAAAACAGTGCGCACAGGCAGTGCCATCGCCTGTCCTCAATGGGACACAGGTGGTGCCGACCGTGGGTAAATAAAAATGTCTGCACAAGAAAAACTAGCTCAAATTTGATGATTTGGATGATTGGGAATGTTTCCAATTGGTGTTGTGATGGTTTTTGATAGGATCCCATTGATAAAAAAATGGTAATATGGAAAGAGAGGAAACATGAAAATGAAGATGCATTTTCCGAACGAAACGCGGGTTGTATAGCCGCGTTGAGAGACTATGGACTTCTAAAGTTTTTTCGTACACCCAGCATGGTATCACATCAACGCCTATTAGAGCACATCCTTTGGATGTGGAATTTGGAGCAACAGTATTTTGAGGTTGATGCTCACATATTGACAATTGAAGTAGAGGACATCTACTTCCTGACAGGCCTATCGAGACAGGGTGATCCCATCTCTTTGACTGGTTCCCGTGGAGGGGACATTACTACTCAGGAGTTGATAAAACGCCATTGCATTCCCAGGATTAGGACACCGGGGAAGAAAATTCCCATAAAAGTAGTGGTGGATGGCCCACTACGGACAGTTTTGTTTACCATGCAGAGAGCGGTGGGAAGCCAAGGGGTACACCAGGCATCTAGAGTGCATATGCTCTATTCCATAGAGGCCATGGCACCCATAGTTTTCAACTGGGTGGAAGCTCTAATCCCGATCTTCAAGGATCAGCTGACCAAGTATCAGCAGGGGGAGCTGAAGAAATTCAGTTTCGGTTCCATTCTAGCTTGTTTCTTTTTCGAGCGGGTTCCATAGATGAAACCCCAAGTTGTTTTTACAGAGTTGAGGGTGCAGGACCCTCGCATGCAAAGTTGGGTCCGGATCATGGCCCATACTGGAGCGGGTAGATGCAAGGTCAAGTTCAATGACCCATTATTTCGATGGTTGATAGATCAGCTCCTCATGGTGGAGGACTATGCATACGCGGGCACTGACTTCAGTGGTGACCCTGACCTACCGCTCCCACCTGGTGGACAGTGGGGTGATATCGGTAAGAAACAAAAACCCTAAAATGAAAACTATGTTTTTATGTTTAGTAACGAGACTTGAATGTTTTCATGCAGAAGTCGAAGCAGCACGACCTAGGGGAGCCTCCCCAGTAGACAGGCGATTCGGAGCCCATTTTGTACCACAGGGTGATGATGTGATAGGGGAGCTAGAGGAGAACCTCGAGAGGTTGACTCTAGACATCCTAGACGCCTTGATCGATGACCTCCCATTGAGGTACCAGAGGTGGTTATGTGTTACCACAAGAATCACTAGCTGATAGGGTGCATGATGTATTCACTGAAAGCTGATAGATAGATTTAGGAATTTTGTATGATGATTTTTTACCTAAAATCCCGAGTGCTTCAGATGAGGTCTCGTGACCTATTTTTTGTAAAACATGTTTATATATATATATACAGACTTCTACCATGGTGTTTATATGTCTCAAATGGTGAATATATTTTACTTAAGCACACTAAAAGTTAAGTAATATACATAAATACATGATACTATCCAAGAGAGATATAGGCATAGTACCTCTTCAGGTACAACCCATTGCGAGGTTGTCCTAAGGGGATTCCATCATAGTCCATGAGCTCGTAGGGCCCTTTCTCTAGAACTTTGGAAATGATGAAAGGACCATACCACATGGATTCGAACTTCCCTTTCCCTAGTTTGTCATATCTCTGATCATAAGTCAAAACTAGGTCACCCTCGTTAAAGGCACGAGATTGGACATACTTGTCATACCGAGTCTTGACGCATTTCTTATGTGCTTTATTAGATAAGGCAACATATTTTCTAGTTTCATCAAGGTTGTTCAAGTATATAAATATCTCTTCCTCTACGGAAGTGTCTGGGAGAAGTTTGACGACAAGTTTCAAGGATGGAATCTGACATTGAATCGGCAAGACAGCTTCTAGTCCGTAGACAAGCTGGAAAGGTGTGAAACCAGTAGCTGTTTTCATCGAAGTCATTTAAGCCCAAAAAGTGGAGAAAATAATATGGTGCCAGTTAGATTTATGGTTTCCAACCATCTGATGTAGCATCATTTTCAAAACTTTGTTACTGGCCTTGACCTAACCATTAGCTTGCAGATAATAGGGCGTAGAGTTTTCCAGACGAAAACCTACCTTGGAGCTTAGTTGCTCCATCATTTGATTACATAAATGTGATCCATGATCAGTAACTCTGGACTGTGGGACTCCAAATATTGCTATCACATGATTGAACAGGAAGAGAGTGGCAGTCTTACCATCCTCTGCATACGTAGGCATGGCTTTAGCCCATTTTGTAAAATACTCAACGGCTACGATGATGTAACCATGCCCCCCGGCTGAGGTAGGCTTACAATGCATATAATCAATCCCCCATTTGGAGAAAGGGGTAATGGCATTGAGGTGGTGGAACGGAGTAGGATGAGTGCACTTTTTTGAATAAAAATGTTGACAGGGTGGGCATTTATTAACAGCCTCCTGACAATATTTAAAGACTGAAGGCCATAAATAGCTAGCACGAAGGATTTTTTGGGTTGTAGCCATTCGAGATAGATGATCACCACATGATCAAGAGTGGAAATCATTCAAAACTTGTTCAGCTTCCTCATGGGTAAGGCATCACCGAAGAACGGAATCGATACGACGTCTATACAACGTGTCATTCAAGATGAGGTAGTATTTTGCGTGGTGACGGATATGGCGGTGATCGTCACGAGATAGAGTAGGTTGAAACCTTTGTGTCTAGAGATAAATGAGCAAATCTCCATACCATGGGCTAGTAGTGCTTATCAGGAAAAGGAATTCATCTGGGAATGAATCACTATGCTCAGATTTTGTCAAAGCACAGGGAAGATCACACATGAGCTTGACAAAGACCAAGGATTTCTTTGATGTAGCTTTGGAAAATTCCATATCAAACTCTTGTAGTATGACTATCCATTGGGAGTACTTTTCCACGAGCACCTGAGGAGTCAGGATGTAATACATAGGGTTCTTGTCTGGCAATACGGTGGTCGTGCGGAGCAAAATGTAGTGATGAAAGTTTTGAACAACAATGACCGTGGCCAATGATAATTTCTCCATGCGTGAATATCGAGTTTCAGAATCCATGAGATTCTTACTAGCATAATAGATCATGTGCTCCTAACCATCGAGATTCTCTTGCACCAAAACCATACCGATGGTAGTGGTTGAGGCAGCAATGTATAAGAGAAAATCCTCTGAATAATCTGGGGGGTGTATCACGAGTGAATGAGTCAAAACATTTTTGAGATTATCAAAGGTTCGTTGTGCTTGGTCATCCCAAAATAACAGAGTGTCCTTCTTAAGGAGACGCATATAACCACATGTTTTCTCTACAAAATAGCACAAGAAACGGTGGAGGAAGTTTTCCTTCCCTTGCAAACTTTGGAGTTCTAGAAGGTTGGTTGGTGCTGGTAGAGCTAAAATAGTGGCAATTTTCAATGGATCTATCTAGATGCCATCCTTACAAACCACAAAACCTAACAAGCATCCTGTCTCAATGCAAAAAACACATTTATGAGGATTGAGCTGTATGTTATAATGACGACATATCAGGAAAATGTCTCTAAGATGACCAGGGTGGTCCTCCCATCGATGTGAATGAGATGGGAGGTTGTCAAGGTACAGTTCAACAATATGTTTTACATCATGAAACGCATAGGAAATAGCACGCTGGAACGTGGCTCCAACGTTTTTCAGGCCGAATGGTAACTTCCTGTATGTGAAGGTTCCCCATGGGCTAATGAATGCTGTCTTGTGTTGATCAGTGGGTAAAATCTCAATTTGATTATAACCCAAAAATCCATCCATAAATGAAAATATGACACTTCCAGCACAATTGTTGATAATCTCGTCGATATGCAGAGTGGGAAAGTTGTCCTTGGGACAAGCTTTATTCAAATCTCTAAAATCGATGCAGACTCTAATGGTGCCCTGCTTTTTATTGATAGGGATGATGTTTGATACCCATTCTATCAGGGGTACGGGATAAATAAACCCTGCTTTTAGAAGCTTTTCTATTTCAGCTTTGATAGCTGCACATTTTCGTGGATGGACTTGTCTCAGTTTTTTCCTAATAGGTTTTGCAGTGGGATAGGTTTTTATTTCGTGGACCACAATGGATGGGTCTATCCCCGCCATTTCTTTGTATGACCACGAAAAAATATCGTGGAATTCTTTGAAAAGTTATTTGTATGCTTCAAATTCTTCTGCTGAGCAGTTCTTCCCAACATGGACATCCTCAAGGGTGCTAGGCTTGGTTTATATGTCAATTGGATTTTTTTGAGTAATGTTGCATAGGATTCCTTCAGAATTTGTGTTATGCAACAATATAGGAGTTTGAGGTGTGATGAGAATATCAGTGGAAAAAAGGGATGCAAAATCATGGTCTACCGAACTGGTGTCGGGGAGGAACGAGGATCTAGGATGATTATCCTCCCATATAGGCTCATTCGTACTCATGATATCCATAATGGACTCATCAAAAGGAAAAGTCTGGGAGAGATAATCCAGAATAGGAAGAGAGGGTTCTAACTAGTAGGGTAGTTGGCAAGGGTCTGAAGTCACCAGATGAAGATCATTAGTGTGGTCATCGGAAAGGGTTTGGATAACGTTGTACATTTCTTCATGCAGACTCAACGAGGTGGAATCAACATTTTGTTTTCCCTTTGGATCATAATCAAGCAACGAAATCATATTTACTATCATCGTGTCTGTGTTAGGAGGGTTTGAGGGAAAAATACCCATAAGGAATGAATCCTTCAATATGCCTATTCCAATCGACTGGCAAGGAGGAGGGGACTGACCTAACATAGGGATTTTATTAGCCGTAGAGGTAGTAACATCCGACATATAGAAATCGAGTTGGTTAATGGTGATAATCCTCCCTAGATGCAGAAATTGGACAGTTCGAAATACCGTCGAAGCGACAACAGTCATGGCGTAAAACCAATTTCTTCCTAAAAGGAGGTTGTAATCTAGCGGGGCATCTGCTACTTCCACTTGAATAGAAACAAATTTGCCCCCAAGCTCGACTGAAAGGGATGGTATGAGACCATGGGGCTGGAAACCTCATCCACCAAAGGCTTTGAGAGTCGTAGGTGATGTCACAAGCTCATAAGAGCCAATAGCTTTCCAACAAGACAGGGACAAAACCGAAGTTGAAGCTCCTTCGTTTAAGATAGTTCTAAAGACCTTATTTCCCACTACTTTCATTATGATTTGGGAAGCGAGTTTGTGAGGTAGTCTATACTTATAGTTATCGACATTGAAATGGATCAAATTAGTGTTGTCCGGGTCTAAATATCCTAACGTAGTTAACAAGTTTTTGCGTTGTGTAGGACAACTTTGGAGTACTTCCAAGGTAGACATTGCACATGGTTCCTGAGCAATATCTTCAACTACATTATAAAATTGAGCATCTCGGGCATTAGGGTTAAAAACAACCTTCCTAAGAGTACTCTTGGGTTGATGCAAAACCATGTTGAGATTAGGTTTCTCGATGGTTAGTGGAACAGTAGATGAGGGCTCGGGAGAACGAGTAGAGGGAGATTTTCCTGAAGAAGAATTGTCTTATTTCTTGTCTATGGGTTGGTCATAAATATAAATTCGAGTTTGAAAACTAATAGTGTTCGAGGACATCATGTAAATTTCCTCTGAAGAACTAGAGTTTCCTTGATTAGACATGTGGTCTATCAGCTGTTGTTGAGAGGGAAAAGGATCTGTGAGAACTGCGGGGGCGGGATTAGTTTTTAGAAATTGAGTGATTTCTTCACGACGAGGACACTCTTTCGTGAAGTGGTCACCTTTGCATAGCAGACATGGATATTTCAATTTTTTTCCCTTTATCGTTCTTGTTGATGGTTGGTTTTGGATTCTCCTGTTGGTTTCCAAGTTTTTTGTTTTTGGCTTTACCTTTCTTTTTATTGTTGCTAGGTGTTTGAGTACATTGAATGGAATTGACCTTGGTGGAAACCTTGGAAGTTGAAGGAGTAGAGGTGGAATTTTAGGGTTGCTTGGAAGGTTTTACTGTCGACGGGGATTGGATTGAACCAACAATCCCATCAACAGGGGTTTCTGCTGGTGGCTTGGCAGGATCAGTGCTTGGGTGAAGAGCTTGAGGGATCAAGTCATACAACATTCCAGATGGGGAATATACCAAGTCCAGATATTGGGCTCGACTAATGGCTTTCTCTTCGGTAACGGCACCGCCCATAGCCACATCTTGAGCGATTGGATGCAACAAAGATTTTGTAAACCAATTAGCTAACAACTGATCCGGAATAGGAGCATTAATAAGTCTTCTCCACCTTCTCCAGTCATGGATATGATTGGATATGTGGGTGGAGGTGTTCTGCTACAGAGAAATTAAGAGATTTGTACCCATTTCATAACAGATAGGAAGCTGAAAGTGTGTAAGAAAGACAGTTTCCAAAGAACCAAAATCCACAAACCAATCTTGTGGAAGTTCAATGTACCATTTTGTGGTGTTACCGGTCAAAGATCGCTGGAAGAGTCTTAAACAAACTTAATCATCCATAAGGGATTT
Organism: Pseudotsuga menziesii; assembly: GCA_001517045.1. Taxonomy (NCBI): domain Eukaryota; kingdom Viridiplantae; phylum Streptophyta; class Pinopsida; order Pinales; family Pinaceae; genus Pseudotsuga; species Pseudotsuga menziesii. Next base: position 212,431 of record LPNX010526885.1, on the reverse strand, counting down.
CGAAGAACAACACAAATGGAATGTCATGACATGTTTTTTCGGATCATCTCCTTGCTTCCCATCGAACTTTGGAATGTCCGATAGTAACTTTACTGGAATGGGAGGCAATGAGGGGTTATGTCGAATGGGATCATTAATCAACTTGGACAAATCAGGCAAGTCCAAAGTTGCTAGGAAAGGTAACTGGCGATTAGGTTGCACATACTGGTAGTATTGATAGGGCATATAAGCACCAGTAGGACTGTAAGTAGACTGATAGACAGGTTGTTGTGATGAAGAACCGCCGGAAGATCCACCCATAGGGGGTTGATTTATGGGATCAGGATCGTTAGGACCACCGGATCCTCCAGGAGGAATAACACCAGGGCCTCCGGGACCACCAGGACCACCTGGACCACTAGGAGGAGGACCACCTAGCCCTCTGGGACCCCTAGGAGGTAAACCTCCGGAGCATCCAGAACCACTAGGAGGAGGACCACTAGGACCATTAGGACCATAAGGAGGAAAGCCACCAGGCCCTCCATGACCATTAGCCCCTCTAGGAAGAGAACCTCCATAAGGTGGTCCTCCAGCAACCCCCACAGTATGTATAGGTATCCCTCCCATAGCTGGCATGTAGGACCAATTAGGTTTCCCCCATGGAGTGAAAGTATTACTAGGATATGGAATTCCAGCATAAGACATTCCTGTAGGGTTGGGTTGGTAATTAATGTTTCCTACAGGCACTTGATTAGCTGTGTAACCATACCCCCAAGAGGTTTGATTGGTTACAGTTTGTGCCCCCAAGGGCTCACCTGAATTGGATGGGGGGTTAACCACATTTGTGTGGGTAAGAGGGACATAAACTTTAGATTGTTCTATACTAGAGGTCTTCCCATGAATAGCTACAATTCCAGTGACAGATAACGTAGGTCATGCTGGGGGTTTCCCCCCGGCACTAGAAGGTATGGATGAAACATGAATTGAATGTTGTGCCCTAGGTGCGGAAGACCCAGGAGGATTTGGAACAGACATAATATGGGAGGTGGTGGGGTTGGGAGTTTGACTTGGATTATGTGTAGTCACAATGTGATCTAAAATAGGTTCAATGGGTCTCATAGAATCAGGTATCCCAAAATGGAGCATATATATATGAGGTCTCGTGACCTATTTTTTGTAAAACATGTTTATATATATATACAGACTTATACCTTGGTATTTATATGTCTCAAATGGTGAATGTATTTTACATGAGTTTTATGTGTCTTTTATAGTTTATTTACAGTGAACCATATTTGATTTTCATGTCATGAATGGGCAATATGCCAATCTAGGATGTAATTTGACAATGAGTCAGGAACTGCATTATGTTCCCTAGGGATATGCCTATAGGTAATAGTTTCAAATGACCTTTCCAATAAGCATACCCTTCGGAAGAGATGGAGAAGCACAGGATTCCTAATGGTGTAGAAATGGTTTAGATGACAAACCACAAGTTGTGAGTCCATCAAGACTACCAAGTTACGAACATCTTGGGAGGCAGCTTCAGTTAGAAGACCTATGACTACTCGATACTCAATGATATTGTTGGTAGTGGGACCAAGATAAACCGCTCTTGAACTGACCAAATTGTAAGATGGGGAATATAGAACCCAAGCAGCTGAGGCAAGATTCAAGGTGTTAACACTCTGTTTTTAACAGTTGATCTAAGTGCCTGATAGGAGTTCGATGAGGGTTCCATTCCTATGAACTTCATGCAAACACCCCTTCAGGTTATTAGAGGTGCAAGGCAAAGAAGAAAATGGCAGGTGTGCTGAAGGCATTGAACGGGACTCGGAAGCAAAGGCTGAGATTGATCGGAGGTGGATCAATGGCTCCAAACCATTTCACGTGAGCAGACATGCTCGACCAAAACCACATTTCCAGATCATGAAATGGGTTAAAGGTCAAAAACATTCTATGGCTAAGATGAGATCTGAGTCAGATCTAGGGCCTCAGTCAATTTTGTAAGCCATACTTGTGTGGGTAAAGCCACGATTTCAAATCACGAAAGAGGGGTAGCGGTCGCGAAGATCAATGGTCGCGATAAGAAAGGAAAGAAATCTATGGCCATGGTCTATTTCACAATGCAGACTTACACGGATGAATACCGAGGTTTCTTATTGCGAAAGATAATGGGGCCCACTCAGATCTATGGCTGCATGAAGGGTCGGTCGTGATCGATGGTTGAGAACACGTCACGATCCAGAACTGCCTGCGGTGTTTAGAGGAGAAAAGTTGGCGGCAGAAAGAATGGAACGTGGACGGTGGACGTGAAAGATTCCTCAAATCGGATGGATGAGAAGACTCCTAGGGTACAGGTTTCACATCCAATGTGGATATGATAACAGAGGAGATGTTCATGTGTGTAATCTGCATCCTTGCAAGTTGGCCCATTTCTCTGATGCCATTTGTAGCACGCGTAACGGTGGAATCATCTCTTTGGCAGAGTCATGTCATGATAGGTGAATTTTGTGTGAGTTGGCTTGTGGAAGTAAGGAAAGTAATTAGTGAATCTGCTACTCACACGAGGCAAAGCCGACATGACGCGGGAGACCATTCCATTTCCTACATCACAAGCGTGAGGAAAGGTGGGAGCGTTCACTTCATGAACTTTGCAGCATGGATCAATTGTACCAGATGGAATCCAGAAATACTTCCCATGGCAGATGGTAAGGCACCACGACTGATGAGACGACGTGACTAGATCCCCAACAAGTAAAGGATCATTCCATTCGCACCCTCACACATGCGGGTACCAAATACACTCGATGACAGAGTGTGTAGGAATGTTGACCAGCCATTGTGAGGCTCAGTATCGAAGCCTTATATATACCGTTTTCAGAGTAATAGGAGTGAACTAACATATCTCCAAAACCCGAGTTCTACTTCTCCACGAATCTGTACAGGCCCGAAGAGTTTGACAATGAAGATCTGGTTTGAGAAGCTTGTCCATCTGGGGGTGTTGATGGTTGGTGAGAAGTTTCCAAACTCACCTGTCACCTTGGTATTTGCATGCGAATAGTGACACCAGCCATCGGGGCCTATACGTGATACCCGCGTCTCCAACGACGTGAGGCCTGGGAACTTACTCCCTGTAATTTTTTTTCCAGGAACCCCTGATAGCATTGCATCCACCAAATCCTCTGTAGAAGGGGACGGTCATTGACTGCTCCCTCTATAAGTATTTGTTCAGATGGGAGCGTCAGGGGTTTAAAGCCTGCACAGCCCTGTTTGTGAAGTCCACTTTCCGAGGGTGATGGGGCTGGTGTAGATATGCTACACACTATTGCTTGTGGGATATCTCACCTCACTGGAGGTGAGAAGTACAACAATGACAAGCCACCCCACAGGTTTGTCTCAACCAGAAGCAATGCGGCACTTCTTCCAGAGCCCACGGCTAATAGTGTTACCTGGCGAGGAAGGAGGTGGTGGATGTGATTGAACCGGGGAAAGATGCAAAATACCTTGCCAGTGTGTGCCCATGCAGAAAGATGCATTTGAACACAGTGGAAATACACGCTTCAGGCAGAGAAGGAGGCATCATACTCATAATCTGTCATGGTGGCCAAGCACGTCAAACGGTTACTCGGGCCGAAGGCAACCACTAGCGCCATAATGTTTATTGTTTTATTTGTGAAACATGGCGATAGTTTCACTCCCTGTAATGTTAACGCATGATTGTGACTTGTAACAATTTTCTATTCTATAGTCTCAACATTATAATAGTATAAATACACTCCTGATAGAGGGAGGAAAGAGGAGTTAGTTGGATTTGGAAACATTCTAGGGCTGAGGCTCTCCATTGTAAATAAGATTTGATGTCTGTGTTATGAATAAAATTGAAGAGGAGTTGTTTCTCATGGCAGAGATTCATGTGTCGTTGCTTTTCCCAATATGTATTTTCCTTTACGTGCAATGTGCTTCCCGTTCTCATTCCAGTTTGTTGATTGCTTTCATGTCTGCATCTTAATGTATAACAGTTAGGAATTCATACGTGTTATGCTCCTGTTGCTGTTCCAGACATTTATCAATTGCTCTTCTAAAGTTGCGTGGAATGCATCTCGCTGGTGCTCCACGCGATGGGTTGTTCTCTCTCGTCCTCCAACAGCCCACTAAATATACCCTAATTGGGAGATCGATGGCTACCTTGCCTCTGTTTACAACCCCATGCCATTATTTTCCTTATACAAGTGTTCCCTACAAAGGTTTTCGACTCCATTGCCAATGGTCCCTTGCCCCGATAATCCCACCTTGCATCTCTCCTTGATACACTTTGTCCCATTCAGGATCCTGGCCCTTGATTATCCTTGATTGAAAACCTTACATGGAGTAGAATCTGAAGATGAATGAGAGATCCCTCTCTGATTATGGAGGGCTGGAGGCGCAGTATAAAGTGGTTCTACTGTTTCCCGAGAGCAGGCCCCTCCCTGCTCGACCTTGGGGGCTAAAAATCCCGGTGCCAACACAAGGTGTGGCGGCAAGCACCATCAACGAAGCCATAGAAAGCCGTCTTTTCTACACGACCAAAACATGGTATAAACAGATACGGACACTAAACTCAGAACCATATTGAAAATACTTAAGCACACTAAAATTCAAGTAATATACATATATACAAGATACTATCCAAGAGAGATCTAGGCATAGTACCTCTTTAGCTACAACCCATTGCGAGGTTGTCCTAAGGGGATTCCATCATAGTCCATGAGCTCGTTGGCCCCTTTCTCTAAAAATTTGGAAATGATGAAAGGACCGTTCCACATGGATTCAAACTTCCCTTTCCCTAGTTTGTCATATCTCTGATCATAAGTCAAAACTAGGTCACCCTTGTTAAAGGAACGAGGTTGGACACACTTGTCATACTGCGTGTTGACGCATTTCTTGTGTGCCTCGTTAGCTAAGGAAACATATCTTTTAGTTTCGTCAAGGTTGTTCAAGTATAGAAATCTCTCTTCCTTTGCGGAAGTGTCTGGGAGAAGTTCGACGGTAAGTTTCAAGGATGGAATCTGACATTGAATCGGCAAGACAACTTCTAGTCCATAGACAAGCTGAAAAGGTGTGAAACCAGTAGTTGTTTTCATCGAAGTCCTATAAGCCTAAAGAGCAGAGAAAAGAGTATGGTGTCAGTTGTATTTATTGTCTCGAACCATCCAATGCAACATCATTTTCAAAACTTTTTTAATGGCCTCAACTTGACCATTAGATTGCAGATAATAGGGCATAGAGTTTTCATGACGAAATCCTAGCTTGAAACTTAGTTCCTCCATCATTTTATTTTGGAAATGTGATCCATGATCAGTAACTATGGACTGCAGGACTTTGAATCTTGCTATCACATGATTGAACAGGAAGAGAGAAACAGTCTTACCGTCCTCTGCATATGTAGGCATGGCCTCAGCCCATTTTGTAAAATAGTCAACAGCTACAATGATGTAACCATGCCCCTCGGCTGAGGTAGGCTTACAATGCATATAATTGATCCCCCATTTGGAGAAAGGGCCAATGGAAATGATGGGGTGTAATGGAGCAGGATGAGTGCGCTTTTTCAGATAAAAATGTTGACAGGGTGGGAATTTCTTAACAGCCTCGTGACAATATTTAAAGACTGAAGGCCAGAAATAGCCAGTGCAAAGGATTTTCTGGGTTGTTTCCATCCTAGATAGATGACCACCACATGCTCTAGAGTGGCAATCATTCAAAACTTGTTCAGCTTCCTCATGGGTAAGGCATTGCTGGAGAACGAAATCGATACCACGTTTATACAAAGTGTCATTCAAGATGAGGTAGTATTTTGCGTGGTGATAGATACGGCGACGATCGTCACGGGATAGAATAGGCTGAAACGTTTGTGTTTGGAGATAAATGAGCAAATATCCATACCATGGGTTAGTAGTGCTTATCAAGAATAGGAATTCATCTGGGAATGAATCACTGGGCTCAGATTCCTTCGAAGCAAAGGGAAGATCATACATGGGCTCGGAAAAGACCAAGGATTTCTTTGATGTAGCTTTGGTAAATTCCAGATCAAACTCTTGTAGTATGAAGATCCATCGGGAGTACTTTCCTCCGATCACCTGACGAGTCAGGATGTAATACATAGGGTTCTGGTCTTCCAATACGATGGTTGTGCAAAGAAAAATGTAGTGACAAAATTTTTGAACAGCAATGACCGTGGCCAATGCTAATTTCTCCACGTGTGAATATTGAGTTTCAGAATCCATGAGATTCTTACTAGTATAATATATCACGTGCTCTTGACCATCGAGATTCTCTTGCACCAAAACCATAGCGATGGTAGTAGTGGAGGCAACAATGTATAAGAGAAAATCCTCTGAATAATCTGGGGGGTATATCACAGGTGAATGAGTCAGAGCGTGTTTGAGATTATCAAAGGCTGGTTGGGCTTGGTCATCCCAAAAAGAATGGAGTGTCCTTCTTAAGGAGATGCATATAACCGTATGTTTTCTTTGCAAAATTGCACACGAAACGGCGGATGAAGTTTTCCTTCCCTTGCAAACTTTGGAGTTCTAGAAGGTTGGTAGGGGCTAGTAGAGCTAAAATAGCGGCAATTTTTAATGGATCTATCCAGAGGCCATTCTTAGAAACTACAAAACCTAACAGGCGTCCCGTGTCAACTCAAAAAACACATTTATGAGGATTGAGCCATATGTTATAATGACAACATCTCAGGAAAATGTCTCTAAGATGACTAGGGCGGTCCTCCCGTCACTGTGAATGAGCTGGGAGGTCGTCAAGGTACGGTTCAACAATATGTTTTATATCGTGAAATGCATAGGACATAGCACGCTGGAACGTGGCTCCAGTATTTTTCAGGCCGAATGGTAACTCCCTGTATGTGAAGGTTCCCCATGGGCAAATGAATGTTGTCTTGTGCTGATCGGTGGGTAAAATCTCAATCTAATTATAACCCAAAAAGCCATCCATAAATGAAAAGATGACACTTCCAGCATAGTTGTTGATAATCTGGTTGATATGCGGAGTGGGAAAGTTCTCATTGGGACAAGCTTTGTTTAAATATCTAAAATCGATGCAGACTCTAATGGTGCCCTACTTTTTATTGACATGGAAGAAGTTCAATACCCATTTCGTCAGTGGTACGGGATAAATAAACCCTGCTTTTAGAAGCTTTTATATTTCAGCTTTGATAGCTGTGGCTTTTGATGGATGGACTTGTTTAGTTTTTTCCTGACAGGTTTTGCACTGGGATAGGTTTTTATTTCGTGGACCACAATGGATGGGTCTATCCTCAACATTTCTTCGTAAGACTAGGAAAAACATCGCGGAATTATTTGAAAAGTGCTATGTATGCTTTAGATTCTTCTGCTGAGCAATTCTTCCCAACATAAACATGCTCAAGGGTTCTGGGCTTGGCTGATATGTCAATTGGATTTGTTTGAGTAATATTGCATGGGTTTCCTTCAGAATCTGTGTTCTGCAACAATATAGGAGTTTGAGGTGTGTTGACAATATCAGTGGAAAAAAGGGATGCAAAATCATGGTCTACCGAACTGGTGTTTGGGAGGAATGAGGATCTATGATGATGATCCTCCCATATAGGCTCATTCATACTCATGATATCCATAATGCACTCATCGGAAGGAAAAGTCTGGGAGAGATAATATGGAATAGGAAGAGAGGGTTCTAACTAGTAGGGTAGGTGGTAAGGATTCGAAGTCTCCAGAGACTGACATGACTCATGAAAGTGGATCGTCACAGAGATCAGCTGAATACCCAATTGACTGAAATGATATGCAGACAAGTGCCATGTTCAAATGTAACGACAAAATACTGCCATTTATTTGCAAAATGATTCCCTTCCCATTTTCCCCATCATGGTTGATGAGTGCCTCTTTTTCGGTTTTACGAGTTCAAAGAGGGTAACAAACACTTGCTATAGCTCGTCCAAAGACAAGTCCAAAATCACATGTTTTAAGAACCTGAGAGAGGAGGGGTTTGTTCCCAAAAGAGGGTATCTCAATTTTTAATTTAATGAGTCCAATGAAAATTAACTAGATATCATTCATGTTTTGAGAGTCTGAACGACCACGGAAGAAGACTCCATAGGGTCCTTTTTCGTGAAATAGTTCACCTGAACCGAAAAAGTGATAACCTACCGTCAGATGAACGACTCTTCAAGTGATTTAATGAGTATGAAGAAGACAAGATCACTCGATAATATTTTCGTATTTAAGTAGCCTGAAAAGAGTTTAAAGAAGACTCCACTAGGTCTCTTTTCATGATGAGAGATTTTACTAGTTTGAAAAGAATTAGAAAAGAACTTGGACCTTTGATGCTAAATTTGGAGAGCGTGACCAAAGTGTTGCAATAAAAGCTCAAAAGACTTTTTCCATTTTATGGTAGTACGAAAAATCCAAAAACGAACTCCCAAAACTTTTACTGCTACCGCTCATCTATCCTGCAACGACTTGAAAAACAAGTGTTAAATTCTCCAATAACCGACATTCAAGGATTATGACTAATAGATTTTTAGTAATAAATGATTTTAAAACAAAACTATAACATGTCAAAACCTAAAATGTATATAAAATTTATGTAAATAGTAAAAAAATCAAAACATTTTACCATTTACCCATAGTGGAGAGCCTTTGGAGAATTTTCATGGCCAGATTTTTAGTCGCTAATATCGGGAGCATCTACCGTTAGATTCACGCACCATCAGTTCTAGGTAATATATCAAACCATACTCTTTCATTTCATGCTTTCAATTTTGAGTTTTGGTGGTGTTTTGGGCCTATTGGGTGAGCCCTAAAACCATGGAATCGGGCACCGCTCTTATCCCTTGCAGGATAAGTGGTACCCCGCTAGAACCGGAAAACACTGCGCATAGGCGGTGCCACCGCTTGTCCTCAATGGGAGACAGGTGGTGCCATCCGTGGGTAAATAAAAATACCTACACAAGAAAAAATAGCTCAAATTTGATGATTTGGATGATTGGGAATGTTTCTAATTGGTCTTGTGATGGTTTTTAACAGGTTCCCATTGATAAAAAATGGTAATATCTAAAGAGAGGCAACATGACAATGAAGATGCATTTTCCAAATGAAACACGGGTTGTATAGCCGCATTGAGAGACTTTGGACTTCTAAATTTTTTCTGCACGCCTAGCATGGTATCACATGAGCACCTATTAGAGCACATCCTTCGGATGTGGAATTCGGAGCAACAGTAATTTGAGGTTGGTGCTCACATATTGACAATTGAAGTAGAGTACATCCACTTCATGATAAGCATATTGAGACAGGGTGCTCCCATCTCTTTGGCTGGTTCCCGTGGAGGGGAAATTACTACTCAGGACTTGATAAACCGCCATTGCATTTCTTGGACCCGGACATCGGGGAAGAAAATTTCCATAAAAGAAGTGGTGGATGGACCACTACAGATAGTTTTGTTTACCATGCAGAGAGCGGTGGGAAACCAAGGGGTACACTAGGCATATAGAGCGCATATTCTCTATGTCATAGAGGCCATGGCACCCACAGTTTTCAACTGGGTGGAAGCTCTACTCCCGATCTTCAAGGATCAATTGACCAAGTGTCGGCAGGGGGAGTTGAAGCAATTCGGTTTCGGTTCCATTCTAGCTTGTTTATTTTTCGAGCGGGTTCCACAAATGAGACGCAAGGCGGTTTTTACAGAGTTGAGGCCGCGGGACCCTCGCATGTAGAGATGGATCCGAATCATGGTCTGTACTGGCCAAGGTAGAGGCAAGGTAAAGTTCGGTGACCTGTTATTTCGATGGTTGAGAGATCAGCTCCTCATGGTGGAGGACTATGCATATGCGAGAAATGACTTCAGTGGTGACCCTGAATTACCGCTCCCACCTGGTGGACAGTTGGGTGATATCGGTAAGAAACAAAAACCCTAAAATGGAAATTGTGTTTTTATGTTTTTATGTTTTATATTTTTTATGTTTAGTAACGAGACTTGAATGTTTTCATGTAGATGTCCGAGCAGCACGACCTGGGGAGCCTCCCCATTAGACAGGCGGGTCAGAGCCCATTTTGTACCACAGGGCGATGATGTGATAGGGGAGCTAGAGGAGAACCTTGATAGGTTGACTTTAGACATCTTGGATTCCTCGATCGAAGACCTCCCACTGAGGTACCAGAGACCTACTGCGGGAGTATCAGGTCGTTTCAGCAGACTGCTACGTCGAGTAGCTCGGGCGGTTATGTGTTACCACGAGCATCACTAGCTGATAGGATGCATGATGTATTCATTGAAAGCTGATAGATAGCTTTAGGACTTTTGTATGATGATTTTTTACCTGAAAGCCCGAGTGCTTCAGATGAGGTCTCACGACATATTTTTTGTAAAACATGTTTATATATATATATACAGACTTCTACCTTGGTGTTTATATGTCTCAAATGGTGAATGTATTTTACATGCGTTTTATGTGTCTTTTATGGTTTATTTACAGTGAACCATGTTTGATTTTCATGTCATGAATGGGCAATATGCCAATCTAGGATGTAATTTTCCAATGAGTCGGCAACTGCATTATGTTCCCTAGGGATATGGCTATAGGTAATAGTTTCAAATGAAATTTCCAATAAACGTACCCTCCAGAAGAGACAGAGAAGCACAAGATTCCTAATGGTGTAGACATTGTTTAGATTACAAACCACAAGTTGTGAGTCCATTAAGACTACCAAGTTGTGAACATCTTAGGAGGCAGCTTCAGTCAAAATACCTATGACTGCTTGATACTCAACGATATTATTGGTAGTGCGACCAATACAAATCGCTCCTAAACTGACCAAATCGTAATCTGAGGAATAGAAAACCCAAGCAGCTGAGGCAAGATTCAAGGTGTGGCGGCAAGCAGCATCAACGAAGCCATAGAAAGCCATCTGCTTTACATGACCAAAACATGGTATAAACAGATACAGACACTAAACCCAAAACCATATTGAAAATACTTAAGCACACTAAAAGTCAAGTAATATACATATATACAAGATACTATCCAAGAGAGATCTAGGCATAGTACCTCTTCAACTACAACCCATTGCGAGGTTGTCCTAAGGGGATTCCATCATAGTCCACGAGCTCGTAGGCCTCTTTCTCTAAAACTTTGGAAATGATGAAAGGACCATACCACATGGATTCGAACTTCACTTTCCCTAGTTTGTCATATCTCTGATCATAATTCAAAACTAGGTCACCCTCGTTAAAGGCACGAGGTTGGACAGACTTGTCATACTGCGTCTTGACGCATTTCTTGTTGCCTCATTAGCTAAGGCAGCATCTCTTCTAGTTTTGTCAAGGTTGTTGAAGTATAGAAATATCTCTTCCTCTACGGAAGTGCCTGGGAGAAGTTCTACAGCAAGTTTCTAGCATGGAATCTGGCATTGAATCAGTAAGATAGCTTCTAGTCTATAGACAAGCTGAAAAGGTGTGAAAGCAGTAGCTGTTTTCATCAAAGTCCTATAAGCCCAAAGAGTGGAGAAAAGAATATGGTTCCAGTTGGATTTATGGTCTCCAACCATCCGACGCAGCATCATTTTCAAAACCTTGTTAATGGCCTCGACGTGACCATTAGCTTGTGGATAATAGGGCGTAGAGTTTTCATGACGAAAACCTAGCTTGGAACTTAGTTCCTCCATCATTTGATTATAGAAATGTGATTTGTGATCAGTAACTATGGACTACGAGACTCCGAATATTGCTATCACATGATTTAATAGGAAGAGAGCAGCAGCCTTACCATCCTCTGCATACGTAGGCATGGCCTTATCGCATTTTGTAAAATAGTCAATGGCTATGATGATGTAACCATGACCCCCGGTTGAGGTAGGATTACAATGCATATAATCGATCCCCCCTTTGGAAAAAGGGCCAACAACAATGATGGGGTGTAACGGAGCAGGATGAGTGCGCTTTTTCTAATAAAAATGTTGAGAGGGTGGGCATTTCTTAACAGCCTCGTGACAATATTTAAATACTGAAGGCCAGAAATAGCCAGCGCGAAGGATTTTCTGGGCTGTATCCATCCCAGATAGATGACCGCCACATGCTCCAGAGTGGCAATCATTGAAAACTTGTTCAGCTTCCTCATGGGTAAGGCATCACCGGAGAACAGAATCGATACCACATCTATACAAATTTTCATTCAAGATGAGGTAGTATTTTGCTTGGTGACGGATACGGTGGCGATCGTCACGGGATAGAGTAGGATGAAACCTTTGTGTTTGGAGATAAATGAGCAAATCTACATACCATGGGTTAGTAGTGCTTATCAGGAACAGGAATTCATTTCAGAATGAATCACTGGGGTCAGATTCCATTGAAGCACAGGGAAGATCATACATGATCTCGGCAAAGACCAAGGATTTCTTTGATGTAGCTTTGGAAAATTCTAGATCAAACTCTTGTAGTATGACTATCCATCAGGAGTAATTTTCCACGAGCACCTGATTAGTTAGGATGTAATACATAGGGTTTTGGTCTACCAATACGGTGGTTGTGCGGAGCATAATGTAGTGACGAAATTTTTGAACAGCAATGACTGTGGCCAATGCTAATTTCTCCACGCATGAATATCAAGTTTCAAAATCCATGAGATTCTTACTAGCATAATAGATCACGTGCTCCTGACCGCCAGGGTTCTCCTGCACCAAAACCATAGCGATGGTAGTAGTGGAGGAAGCAATGTATAAGAGAAAATCCTCTGAATAATCGGGGGGGTGTATCACGGATTAATGAGTCAGAGCGTGTTTCAGATTATCAAAGGCTCATTGGGCTTGGTCATCCCAAAAGAACGAAGTGTCCTTCTTAAGGAGACGCATATAACCGTATGTTTTCTCTACAAAATTGCACACGAAACAACGAAGGAAGTTTTCCTTCCCTTGCAAACTTTGGAGTTCTAGAAGGTTGGTTGGGGCTGGTAGAGCTAAAATAGTGGCAATTTTCAATGGATCTGTCTGGATGCCATCCTTAGAAACCGCAAAACCTAACAGGAATCTCGTCTCAATGCAAAAAACACATTTATGAGGATTGAGCCATATGTTATAATGACGACATCTCAGAAAAATGTCTCTAAGATGACCAAGGTGGTCCTCCCATCGTTGTGAATGAGATGGGAGGTTTTCAAGGTACTATTCAACAATATGTTTTATATCATGAAATGCATAGGACATAGCACGCTGGAACGTGGCTCCAACATTTTTCAGGCCGAATGGTAACTTCCTGTATGCGAAGGTTCCCCATGGGAAAATGAATGCTTTGTGGTGCTGATCGGTGGGTAAAATATCAATCTGATTATAACTTGAAAATCCATCCATAAATGAAAAGATGACACTTCCAGCACAGTTGTTGATAATTTGGTCGATATGCGGAGTGGGAAAGTTGTGCTTGGGACAAGCTTTGTTCAAATCTATGAAATTGATGCATACTCTAATGGTTCCCTGCTTTTTATTGACAGGGACAATGTTCTATACCCATTCCATCAGGGGCACGAGATAAATAAACCCTGCTTTTAGAAGCTTTTCTATTTCAGCTTTGATAGCTGCAGCTTTCCATGGATGGACTTGTCTTAGTTTTTTCTTGACAGGTTTTGCAGTGGGATAGGTTTTTCTTTGGTGGACCACAATGGATGGGTCTATCCCCAACATTTCTTCGTAAGACCAGGCAAAAACATCACCAAATTCTTTGAAAAGTGCTTTGTATACTTCAGAAGTTCTTCTGTTGAGCAGTTCTACCCAACATGAACATGCTCAAGGGTGCCAGGATTGGTTGATATGTTAGTTGGATTTGTTTGAGTAATGTTGCCTAGGTTTCCTTCACAACCTGTGTTCTACAACAATATAGGAGTTTGAGGTGTGTTGACAATATCAGTGGAAAAAAGGGATGCAAAATCATGGTCTATAGAACTGGTGTTGGGGAGGAATGAGGATCTATGATGATGATCCTCCCATATAGGCTCATTCGTACTCATGATCTCTATAATGGACTCATCAGAAGGAAAAGTCTGGGAGAGATAATCTAGAATAGGAAGATAGGGTTCTAACCAGTAGGGTAGGTGGTAAGGGTCCGAAGTCACTAGATGAAGATCAAAAGTGTGGTCATTGGAAAGGGTTTGGATAACATTGTACATTTCTTCATGCGAACTCAACGAGGTGGACTCAACAATTTGTTTTCCCTTTGGATCATAATCAAGCGACAAAATCATATTTACTGTCGCCATGTCTATGTTAGGAGGGTTTGAGGGAGAAATACCCATAAGGGATGAATCCTTCAACATGCCTACCCCAATCGACTGGTAAGGAGGAGGGGACTAGCCTAACCTAGGGATGTTATTAGCCATAGAGGTAGTAACATCCAGCGTACAAAAATCGAGCTAGTCAATGGTGACAATCCTCCCTAGATGCAGAAATTGGATAGTTTGAAATACCGTCGAAGCGACAACAGTCATGGAGTACAACCAATTTCTTCTTAAAAGGAGGTTGTAATCTAGTAGGGCATCTACTAATTCCACTTGAATAGAAACAAAATTTCCCCCAAGCTCGACTAAAAGGGATGGTATGAGACCATGGGGCTGGAAACCTCGTCCATCAAAGGCTTTCAGAGTCGTAGGTGATGTTACAAGCTCGGGAGAGCCAATAGCTTTCCAACAAGATAGGGACAAAACTGAAGTTGAAGCTCCTTCGTCTAAGATAGTTCTAAAGACATTATTTTCGACTACTTTCGTTATGATTTGGAAATCAAGTTTGTGAGGTAGTATAGACTTATAGTTCTCAACATTGAAATGGACCAAATTAGTGTTGTCTGGGTCTAAAGCTCCTAACGCAGTTAACAAGTTTTTGCATTGTGTAGGACAAATTTGGAGTACTTCCAAGGTAGACATTACACATGGTTCCTGACCAAGATCTTCAACTACATTTTAAAATTGAGCAACTTAGGCACTAGGGTTAAAACAGCCTTCCTAAGAGTACTCTTGGGTGGACGCAAAACCATGTCGAGATTAGGTTTCTCGATGGTTAGGGGAAAAGTAGACAAGGACTCAGGAGAACCAGTAGAGGGAGATTTTCCTAAAGAAGAATTGTGTTCTTTCTTGTCTATGGGTTTGCCATAAATTTGACTTTGAGTTTGCAAACTAATAGTGTCTGACGACATCATACAAATTTCCTCTGAAGAACTGGAGTTTCCCTGATTAGACATGTGGTCTATCAGCTGTTGTTGAGAGGTAAAAGGTTCGATGAGAACTGCGGGGGCGGGATTAGTTTTTAGAAATTGAGTGATTTCTTCATGACGAGGACACTCTTTTGTGAATTGGTCACCTCCGCATAGCAGACATGGATATTTCACTTTTCTTTTCCCTTTATCGTTCTCATTGATAGTTGGTTTTGGATTCTCCTATTGGTTTCCAAGTTTTTTTTTGTTTTTGGCTTTACCTTTCTTTTTATTGTTGCCGTGTTTTTGAGTACTTTGAATGGAATTGACCTTGGTGGAAACCTTGGGAGTTGAAAGAGTAAGGGTGGAAGTTTGGGGTTGCTTGGTAGGTTTTTCTATCGATGGGGATTGGATTGAACCAACAATCCCATCAACAGGGGTTTCTGCTGGTGGCTTGGCAGGATCAGTGCTTGGGTGAGGAGCTTGAGGGATCAAGTCATACAATGTTCTAGATTGGGAATATACCAAGTTTAGATATTGGGCTCAACTAATGGCTTGCTCTTCGGTAATGGCATCGCCCATAGCCACATCTCGGGTGATTGGAGGAAACAAATATTTTGTAAACCAATCAACTAACAACTGATCCAGGATATGAGCCTTAATAAGTCTTCTCCACCTTCTCCACTCATGGATATGATTGGATATGTGGGTGGAGGTGTTTTTCCACAAAGAAGTTAAGAGATATGTACATGTTTCATAACGGATAGGAAGCTGAAAGTGTGTAAGAAAGATAGTTGCCAAAGAACTAAAATCCACAAACAAATGTTGCAAAAGTTCAATGTACCATTTCGCGGTGGTACCGATCAAAGTTCACTCGAAAAGTCTTAAATGAACTGAATCATCCATATGGGAGTTTGAAGAACATCACAAATGGAATGTCATGACATGGTTTTTTGGATCATCTCCCTACTTCCCATCGAACTTTATAATGTCCGATGGTAACTTTACCAGAATGGGAGGCCATGAGGGGTTATGTCGAATTGGATCATTAATCAACTTGGACAAATCAGGCAAGTCCAAAGCTTCTAGGAAAGGTAATTAGCGATTAGGTTGCACATACTGGTAGTATTGATAGGGCACATAAGTACTAGTAGGACCGTAAGTAGATTGATAGATAGGTTGTTGTGATGAAGAACTGCCGGAAGATCCACCCGCAAGGGGTTGATTTCCGGGATTAGGACCGTCAAGACCACTGGAGCCTCCAGGAGGAGGACCAATAAGTCCTTTGGGACCACTAGGACCATTGGGACCACCTGGACCACTAGGAGGAGGACCACCTGACCCTCCGGGACCCCTGGGAGGTAAACCTCCGGAGCCTCTAGAACCACTAGGAGGAGGACCACCAGGACCATTAGGACCATAAGGAGGAAAGCCAGTAGGCCCTCCAGGACCATTAGGCCCCCCAAGGGGAGGACCTCCATAAGGTGGTGCTCCAGCACCCCCCGTAGTATGTATATGTATCCCTCCCATAGATGGCATGTAGGACCAGTTAGGTTTCCCCCATGGAGTGAAAGTATTACTAGGATATGGAATTCTAGAATAAGACATTCCTGTAGGTTTGGGTTGGTAATTAATGTTTTCTACAAGCACTTGATTTTTTGTGTAACCATACCCCCAAAAGGTTTGATTGGTTACAGGTTGTGCCCCCAATGGCTGACCTGAACTGGATGGGGGGTTAACCAAATTTGTGTGGGTAGGAGGGACATAAACTATAGATTTCTCTATACTAGAGGTCTTCCCATGACTAGCTACAATTCCAGTGACAGATAACGTAGGTCATGCCGAGGGTTTCCCCCCGGCACTAGAAGGTATGGATGAAACAGGAATTGAATGTTGTGCCCCAGGTGCGGAAGAACCGAGAGGATTTGGAATAGACATAATATGGGAGTTGGTGGGGTTGGGATTTTGACCTGGATTATGTGGAGTCACAGTGTGATCTAGAATAGGTTCAATGGGTCTCATAGAATCAGCAAGTGAGCGATATCGCACAGGAAAAACTGTTGAACGAGGTGGTAGTGTACCCAATATCTTATCTATTTTCTATTCAATTTCTTGTGCATGGAGAATAGCTGCCCGGTATTGTCTACGTTCTTCTTCATTTGGTGAAACTTCTTCAGAAGAGGTTAAATGGGTGCTAAACGAAGCAATGGCCTATCCTATAGAGGTATCCCAAAATGGAGCATTGGGACCATAATATGGACGGGTAGTATCATCAACATGACCTTCCATGGGAGGATGGAACGAGATATTTCCCCTAGAAGGTTGTTGGACCAAGGGAGGACCTTGCAAAGGATATGGATATCCACTTTCTACAACCACATTTTCTCCCACTTGGGAGATGGTAGCAGCTCCTTGGTTGATAGCTTCCATAGAATTTTCTCCTGAAACAGGAATAAAATTAGGTGGAAAGCCCCATACTCTTTTGGACTGTCTTAATTCATCCAGTTTGCATAGTTCCTATCTAACCTAGGGTCTCAAAACTAGAAAACACACCAAAAATTTCCCTACTCAAGCTATAGGCCAAACAAGCAAACTTAAATGACAGGAGGAGTTCAGATAGTCAGGTCTCTCACCAGGATTGTCAAGAAGGTGCCACTTGCGATATACCTCAAGGGTACGTGTGTAGTAATCTCCTCGAATGTTTTTTTTGGTGTATGGCTCCAAGCAAGACGGCCAAAGGGATTTTCTCAGATAGATAAGGTATCCTAGTGGGGTCTCCCGATATACGCAAGGTACGTGGGAGCTCAAATCGGTAGTAGTGCTATCTAATGCATAACTGTTCACAGGGGGCCTTCCTATATACAATCGAGTACATGAAGTACCTTTCTATATACTTTAAGGGTACGTGAAAGGCCGTTCGATATAATGACGATATGTGGAAGAACCGTGCGAGTCCCGGGATGTAATGTGGATGAGTAACGACAGCGCCTACGCTTAATGACGCCCGAACACGTCTCTAGCCTATCACTCAAATTGTTATGTAAATTTTAAGCCTATAACTACCATTAATTTTAAAGTAGACGGTTAGGTGAATGCATGGAATTTTGATAGAAAAGTAAAACCATGCAGAATGTAGATGCAAATATTTCACTTTACCGTTCAAGGTATGCCTACTTATAGGAGGGAAAGAGAGTATTTTCTTTTCGTTTTGAAAACCAAAAAGTCTCAAACAACAACTTTGAACAAATCAAATCCAAAGACAAGCAACACATTCCAAACTCATTTTTCTTTTTGAAAGCAATCAAAGGGGTAAGAGTCTCTTTTCTTAAAAGAAAAACAAGAAGCACTCTACATGCATATGCATTCTATTTTTTTTTTTTTTAAACATAGATAGATCTAACTTAAAACTACACGATTTTTTCTTTTGATGAGATAGTACTAATGCAAGAGAGACAAAAGAAAAAAGAGAACCTAAAAGCTTGTGAGGCTAATCAGAGATCCAATGCCGTATGCTCAGTAATAATAATGACCTAATCTCAATCAAAAAAATTTCTTTTTAAAAGCAAAAAAAAGTCTTCTATGGAAAAAAAAAATGAATCAAGATGCTAAGCAAGTGGTTTTTCTTTCAGTCTTTATAAAGGAAATGAAAAGAGATCTAACTGAAACTTAAACTTTCAAAAATTCCTTTCAAAATCACGACCAACAAGCATGAAAGCAAATGAATAATCAACAAGCCTAATCTAGCTTTTGAATTCCTTCAACCAAACCAATTTTACCACAAAATTTTCAGCCATGACCATACAGATTCAAAGTACAAGCCTGACAGTGCAGGGCTGAAAGCAAGAAAAATCCAACTTTTTGCAAAAAATCACAAAAAACTAGTTCTGGAACAAGGCCTACCTAGCATCGCGATAGAGGGGTCTTGACAGAGTGGTTCTGGATGAGTACCACTTATGGCTAATGAGGTTCAAGCGGTGGCACCACATATGGCTAACAGAGTTCAGGCAGTGGCACTGCTTGTTTCCAACAACACATGTGCGGTTATCTGAATGTATCCAAAACACAAGGAGAACGCGAATTCAAGTTAAAAATTGATCAAATCAAGGTAAATATTGATGAATTAATAGTAAAAAAGAGCATATAAAGTTGAAATAGTTCATATCTGAACAGATCTGAAAGTTTCAAACCAAAATTCACTAAGTCAGATGGAAGATCTGACTGAAGAGAGTTGGAGATAGAGTCTAGATTCGGACAAGGGTTCAAGGACTGAGGAAGATCAAAACAGCTGAAATTTTCTTTGTTCCCTAGCGGAGTCGCCAGATTTGTAATCAGGAATAATGCACCTTCTGTGGACAGAAGCTATTCCTCTAGTCTGAATGGTTCGGATCTAGAACAAATTAGTGAATGACTCGGTTGAAGACCTTCCCTAAATGTTATAGAAGCCTGGAATATAACTCTGACGAAAGACCTGTATACCTGTAATACATATCAAACATACAAAGACATCAAAGCTACCAGAAAAACATATGCACGTCCATATTAGTGACTAAGGAATCCAATAACATATATGCGAGATTTACACAACAAACATGTGGGAAGGAAATCAACTTTGCATTAGAAAATAAATGAAAGAGCTTACAACCATGTGCCTTAGTGTCAAGACACTCCTTCACAAAACTAACACCTTGTCCCCGATAGCTCCAACTTGCTCCACAATTGCTCTCTGATGGATTAGGCCAAGGTATCAATTCAGTAGCATAACTCTACTATTATTCTCCTCCCCTCAACTATGGACATGAGCTTGTATTTATAGGGCTCCATCGATAGGGATAGTTGAGAGAATTGTAGGTGAGGTGGCTCTAAGATTCTACCAAGAGGGATCTCGAGCTCAACTAACCCATATTGATAGGGATAAGGGAGGACACAAGGCTCAAGATCTATAAGCCTCAAGAAACTTCTATTTTTCCCATTTTACCAAGGGTACCGCTTTTGTTCACTTATGACAGATCGGTTTAGGTGAGAACTACTTCAAAGACAAAGCACTTACGCGGTAGTACCGCTTCTCTATAATAGGACACAGACAGTGCTGAGCAAGGTACCGCTCATCAACCAAAGGGTAAGCGTGGAGCTAGGTTTTTTCAAGCAGAATTGATATCCAGAGCAAGTTTCCACTCCAAGTTTTGGGATTAAGGGCAAACATAGGGGTTAAGGATCTCATCACATGTTGGTGACAGGATTTGGGTAAAACAACCTTATTGCAGTTGAAGAAGAAACAAGATCAACTTCCCCATAACCACTTGAGCTTCATGAAGTTGGTCCAAGCAAGAAGGAAGAAGATGAGGAGGTTCATTTTCAAGAGCCTCATTTTCTTGAAGGGTCCTTGAATATGAATGAAAAGAATATCCAAGAGTCCCTTAGAATACTCCATGGCACTCAAGCATTAGTGTCAAATTATTGTTGGAGAGATACTTTATTGGAGAAAATATCCTCCCTTGAAGACATGGAGAAGATTCAAAGAGCAATGTGCCACATCAAAGGTAATTTCATGTCTTTGATTTTTTATATAAACCGTTTGTTTGAGCTTAATGAATTGTTACATGATGCATACTTGAAGAATAATGAGGATAATCATAATCTCATAATTCAAAATGAGAAACTTCTTGAAAAGTTGCAAGATACTTGTTTTTCCTCCTATGTTTTAGATTGTCAAATGGTAGATTGTTTGGAGGATTCTGATGACATGGTGGATCATGAGAAATGTGGAAATTTGAATGTGCTTGATGTTTTTGAAGATGAAATTGAAGAGATCGAAACACTTGATGTGGTGGAAGAGGAACTTTAATTGTCTCTTGATTAAGGTCATGCAATTTTTAAAGAAGAGCATGATTCCTCTACATTGGGACCAATCTATGACAAAGGTTTCACACTTTTAAAGGAGCTGCATGATACTACCCATATGGATCCTTCCCATGATGAAACTTCTGCACTTTTTGACCATTTGGGTGAGTTAGTTCATTCTCCTACATCCTACAATTCCATGTTTTGCAGCATTAGTCTCAATGAAGTATGGGTGAAAAGGTTCTTTTTTATGGTGCCACATGAGGAGTATGGAAATCCTAGATTTACTTTTTATGATGACATGGTTGGAGCACACTCTTATTCACATTTTCAGCAGCATCCTTTGTTAAGTTATGATGATTCACATCTACATGGATGCACCTATGATATGCATTTGAGTCACTTGAAGACTCATGGTTTTTCTTGCTCAACACTTGGTTCACTTGATGTTGGAGGAACTTCATCCAACACTGGGGTAAATAAATTTATGATTGGAGAGAATTTTTGTTACCAGCCACATACTTTTTTATATCTTTATGATTCTCTCATTCATGGATGTATGGGTGAGACTTATTTAAGTCATTTGAAGTCTCCTTGTTTCTTTTGCTCACTACTTGGTTCAGATTGGAGTGGAGATTCGTCATTCACTTATTGGATGAAAGAATACATGGCTGAATATTTTGATGCATATCACATCCTTTTGGAGCAGAATTATAGGACATGGGATCCTCACCTATGTCATTGGAGCATATTTGATTGGTCACTTGAAGCTTGTATGCACTTGGCAAATGGTGGTCTACTTACTTGGAGGTATAAGTACTTTCATGATTTTTTGATGAGGCACCTCCTTGATGTACATTTTTATTATGTTGTTATGTACTTTGATGATATATATTATGTACTAATGATGTTTGGAAGAATGCATACAAGAAAATGGGATCCCGGAATTTTCTTTCCTAAAGGTATGGGTTGGAGAGTACTCTTAATTGTTGGAGTGCAATACAAGCAATGGGACCTTGAAATAGTTTTTAGTCCCATTGATTTCAAATTTTTTGGGAAATAGGCAGTATGGGAAATGGATTCCCCTCTTAATAAAGTTATTTTAATCAGAGTAGTGCAGCAATAAGCATGGTTGTTCCTCTCTCAAATATTCATGGAATCTCAAAGACTCAAAGTTGGGAAACTCAGTGTCAACTTCAAAGAATCATACAGAAAGCAGGTTCTTCAACACCCATGTTTGAAATTGCTTGAAGACAAGCAATATTGGGAAGGGAGGATTTTTCATGTCCCAAATTTTGTATTCGGTCACAATGTCCTAATCACATTTTTCATATTCATGAGAGTTTGTCAAATTGATGCTAAGGGTCAAATAATTGCCAAGGAGGAAAATTACTAGTTTCCTAGGTTAGAGGTGGAAGCTTTGGGATTTGGAATAAGGGGGACAATAAATGATGTTTGAAAATTAGAATGGAATAAATATTTAACAAAGGATATAAATAAATAAATACAAGGGAAAATCGAAGTGGAAATTGAGCATGGAGACACATGGAGACTATGGGGCCCACACAAGCTAGAAATTTGGTACCAAATGGCAACCTCCTCTTGCAATTCCGAATCCATGGGAAGCATAAAGGTTCTTAGATGATTTATAAGGTTACTAAATTGGGACATATGCATCATTGGTGTAATTTGGAAGGAAATTTAACTTACATGGGAAAGAAAGAGTCATTTTAGAGCAAGTGAGACACTTGGACTAGATTCCCTAGCTCTATGACAACAATGATGAAGATGCTATGAAACCTACGACAAAAATCATATATTAACGATGAAATATGACATATATGACATTTAAGGTCGAAATAGATAATCTAAGAGAGCTCTCATGTGAGTTGGAGAATCTCAATGGGTTCCTACTCAAATTGGGGGAAGATGGAAGGCTAGGAAAGGGTGGACACATGGCAAATCTTGAGCTGACACCCAAATTCGAATTTGATTGAGTTTGTGGATGGATTGGGAAACTTAGAAGGCTAATTATGTTTATAAAATATAGGAATAAACCAAGAGAATGGCTTTTTATCATTTGATAAATTGTCATTTGTGAATTGTGAGAGCTAGTGGATGACTAGTTTTCTTGCCTTAGCCAATTTTGAGGGTGAAAGATTCCCATCCAAGTTGGTGTTTGGAGAGGCCACTAAGGTATTTCATGGAGATTTAATGGATTATTATTTTCAGGTTTAAGATACATGGAATATTGTGGATTATTATATTGAAACACTTTCTCTCAACCATTTCCAGTTTTTATGGCATATTCTTGCTCATGGAGGGATTGCACTTTGGGTGAGATATTGATCTCTTTGGGGAAGATTATAATGCTAAATTATTTTGTGTTATGATGTAAATTATATTTATTTCAATTTCAGAAGACTCTCAGTTATAAATTCCAAAATATTTCATGTAAAAATATTAAACAATGAAGAAACAGTGCCATTTCCTTACTATCTTGTTGTGCACCATTGTAATGCTAATGATTTCGAATTGGGAGAAACTTTTAATTGTACATTAATTATTGTAATAATATAAACATGATATTTTATTCATTCTCATAAATTACCAGGTCTAAATATCAAATGGTTGTATGGAAAAGTGATTATTAATGAGCAAACAATGAACATTTCCCCACTACATTGATGTATGCTATGATAATGTTGATTATTTTGAATGGGAGAATATATATATGATAAATGTATGATGAATGTAATATAATTAATGTGAATTAAAATTTTTGTGTTCAGTACTTAAGCATCGGAAACCATTTTACTCACTTTAATTGTATTGAGAGAAGATTTGGTGCCTTTTCCCCAAGGGTCAAAATTGTGATTTCGGAGCTGTTTGGGAGAGAGTCATAATAGGCTATATAAAATGAAACATGATGCATATGAGATAATAAAAACTTCCCCCACTCACCCCCTCCCTCTGTTCCGCAACTCAAGTGACTTTGGGATCACTTGAGAATCCATTTCCGACAACTACCCAAGGGGAATTGGAGCCCAATTTGCTAGTAAAGACTCATACTTTGAAAAGAACATTAGACAAGTTTTCAGAAGTAAATGGGGGGTAATAAAACATCCATGAAAATCATATTTAAGTTCTATTATCATTCATGTACCTTCTGAGAAAGTTTGGAAGCATTTGGGTCAATTTGGAGGTCTAGACATCAAAACTAGTCAAGGTTCGAAATTGGGGAAAAAGTGAAAATTGGTCATTTAATAAAATTTCAAAAAGGGAAATTAAATCAGGGTAGTCATTTTATCAACCGAACAGTAAGAGCGATGACAGAATAATTGCATGTTCAACACAATAAAGTACACTATACCATCCGTAGGCGAATGGAACTATGGAAGCATTCAACAAAATATTGGAGCATGCACTTACCAAGGTATGTAACACTAACCGAGATGACTAGGATCTGAAGATTCCTGCAGTGTTGTGGGCCTATCACACCACATTGTTATCCACTTGAATGGCACCTCTCCGTCCGAGTGCCGACATCCCTCATGTTGGCACACAAAAGGACATCTATGGATTGAGGGTTGCCCAAAACACTATAGATGGGCTTATTATGAATTACATTCATCATCCATCCAGCTGGTTATTTTTACCCTTTAGCTATGTCAATTCATATACACGACTCTCTATATATGCAACTCGCGTGTCATATGCGAGTCTCGGTTGTTGCATGTCGTGTATAGATGTATACGCGGGTTGCCTTTAGAGAAACTCGCAGATCATCCGCGAGTTGCTAGTATTGATACCCCCGTATACCTACCTTTGACATTAAAAATAAAAACACACGATTATTTGAGATTAGTTAAGACATTTACCTTAATCTCCTTAACTGTCTCAACCTCCTCAACCTTCGAAATTGTCTTATTTCACCTACTATAAATACATGCCTTGGGGAGGGTGTTAGCATATACACTTGGAGAGTAAAGTTATGCTGGTGGAGTTTATACAGAAGTCTTTGGAGCAGTGGAACTCAGAATCCTTTGGCTGCAGAGGAGTCCTTGTCTCAGGCGTTGGGTTGTAATTTGAACTCTTTCCATTATTATTAATAAAGAGAATCCTTCTTCCATATAGTGTCTTGAAAGTATCTCATTTATTGTGGTTTGATAAATGTTTATGTTTCAGCATCCTGTATATGATTTATCTAACCTTTTTATATATATGAATCATCTTGTATTTGGAAGATTGATCCTTGACAGGTGAAGGAGAAAGCATCCCTGAAGGCTTTGGAGGAGAAGCAGAGCGGAAGAGGACAAGCTAGGATCAACCGTCGTGTATCAGGTGAGTCTTTCCCATCCTCCTATTTCCTTTACTGCACTCTAGAGTCAATTGTCTGCAAGTTTATTGAGTATGTTGGTAACCCTAGACCTTCGGTTATAAGGTGTTTATTCCTGTACAACAGAACTGGCGACTCCACTGTGTTATAGCGGATTTCACCACTCCAGGTGAATCACACTTTGTATGGCCTTCGCCTGTCCAGCTGCAGACTCTTTAGACCCCATGGACCATCTTTTATCCTTTGATGTTACCTTGATCATCCCTAAAACTATATGAAAAATGATATATGCCGATTTTTACCCGATAACCGCGTACATACACGGGTTTGACCTATA
>LPNX010526885.1:147180-185081 GCA_001517045.1 Pseudotsuga menziesii | reverse complement strand
CCTACGACTGTCCGCCTGAGCTTTGATTATATTGAGGTTACCTTAGTGACCTTACCTAGGATATCGAGGGGGTACTTGTAGAGGTTATTCTGCAGGTGTCCCGGCCAGGTAGAGGTTGGACAGCACAGTCGCTATATGCGTTGAAGCTGAGGGCCACTATAATTGGTTACGTACCTTCGCTTGTAGTGTATGGGAGTTTCGAGCCTCTCCTAGGCGAGACATACCTGCTGCATTCAGGAGCTCACATATCCTCCCCTTGGTTTGCTTGTATTTTGGCTGTAGATTTTCTTAGGAGTGTGCTCTTTGTGCGCTAGTTGGCCTTTGGGATCGTGATGACTTGAGTATATTTATGCTCTCTTGAGTTCGGGTCCTTTTGTTTTCGTCATGCTTGGTATCTTATCACCCATCCTTGGTCCTAGTACGGACTCTGGTGTCATACTTGGGGGCATCACAGCCCCTTCCCGTGCTCATAGATTTGGGAATGGTCATATTCCATCCTCTACTCCATTTGTGGAGGATTTTTATTTTTATTTTTTTTGCTCGGTCTTAACACCAGTGGTCACCCTCATGGGGGTGGTAGTGGATGCGTGAACGTTGGGTCTACATCTTATGTTTCTTTTTATGTCCTATCCTTCACCGTACTGTTTCCTTTGGGTGCAGTTTTCATGATCATTCCTCCCTATATCTTATAGTTTGGATTCTTTATTGACTATTTCGGGTTGTTTTGGACTAATATGGTTGTCATGTAGGGTCCAAATTGGGTACACTCTCTCTGAGGTTTTGACCCATTCATACCTATCACAGGTATTATGTCTGAACTAGCATATAGGTTAGGATATCACATCCGCTTGCACTTATGCATTGCCTTATGACCGTTCCATCTTAACCTTAGGTACGAACCCATTCCATGGTATCATGGAACCTTCATGCTACTGTTAGAAGTGGTACTATGTGAATGGTAGAGCTTTCCTATACATGGGTGTCCTAGTTAGCTCCCCTTTGCATTTGGTACCCATGCTGTGAGTCCTCTCTTAGGTCTGGAATTTCGTTGTATAATACTGCCATGACATTTCGCAAGAGCCTCATACTCCTCTTGATCTTATGCTGGCCTATTTCCCTCAGGACTCCCTCATGTCAAGTTGTGAATGCATTATCATGAGCTTTTCCTGCCTTATTGAGCTTTATGCCGGCTCCCCTGACATTGCGTTTCAGCCATATAGCCTGAGCTTGTCTCATGTCTAGCCATGCAGAGCCATTTTATATATCCTTCGCAGCTTGATTTCCCTTTTTACCAGGAGGGGATTTTCCCCTGAGTGTCGATATCCTACACATGTATCATTGCATTGAGCATAGGTATGTTCCACTGCTTGGAACTAGTTTGTTTTCCCTTATGACACTCGTCTCCTCCTAGTTTGTAACTATAAAGCTAGTTTATTCTTTTTTCAAGATTTTTAAATAACTGAAAAAGTCCAAAAAAAATCAAAAAACCAAAAATCCGGACAAGGAAAGATGTTATTTTTGGTAGCTGTCGAGTCGTGTCGCCTTCGAATAGAGAACTGTATATCACATCCATTGGTTGGGTTATAGTTTGACTTAGGAGCTGTACTCGTTTATCTGAGTTTATCTCCACCGACTGGTTAAGCTTCCAGTCCCTATGGAGCCTCTGTTGATGCCTCCCGTGTCACAGAGATGTCCCAGTTTGTATATCGAGTCTGTGCTGCCTTCATTCAGTCACCATACGTCGTTATGCTCTTCTTCGAAGGAAGTTGAAACCTGTATCAGCCATTCCTCAGTTATCTTGACTTTGCATGTCGGCCATTCCCGGTACAATTACTGGTTCGTGCACCTTATGATCGAGTCCTTCCACATTAGACAGCTTTGATGAGTACCTCGTGTTGGATGATGGGGGATGCCTTAATGCCCTCCTTCCAGTGGATTTCATCCCATCGACTTCATATCATCTATTCTGGGATTGGAATCTAGAGTCCTTTTGAGTGCCTTGAGACTTGTAGTCATCAGTGGCAGGTTCTCTCGCCATCGACAGTTTCTTGGGAATACATCAATGTCCCCTGATCGATGGATTCTCTCAAGTGTTCGACCTCAACACATCTATTCACACTTGTTAGTTTGCACTCTAGTACCTTGATTCCCGTTTTCATTATCGGTGGGTAATCTCGCGTCTGTTAACGGTATACATCAATGACCGGTAATTAGACGATGGACTACTATGTTCGACCTCGACACCTCTATTCGCATAGTAGGACATGTACTCGTAGCGGTTTGTGTAGAAGACCTTCCAAACAGGTGGCATCTCTTATATGCTACCTCCTTGATCGTGCTAGTGTTCATGAGATTTCAGCTCTCGTGACTTGATTCTAGTGTATGTCAGATATTTCCAGCCACTATGGAGATCTTGATCTATTGTATATCTTCAGCCATTTTGTAGATCAGGGTCCTTTGTATATCTTCATCATGGAGATTCTGATTTATGTATATTGTACGTGGCGATGACCACATATGTGATATCATATATTATGCCTATTCATGGCCATTGTACTCTTATGTATCTAGGACTGCTATATGTACTTGCAGTTATATGCAGAGTTGTATCATTGTACTATGCTGATTGGGTGGCTGGTCTTCCATTTGGGATCCTTCATCACTCCACTTCTGGGATGGACTTATAATGTATTTTGGCCATCGTATGGCCCCTCTGACCTCACACATTAGGGGGCATCTGTTATAGCGGATTTCATGACTCCAGGTGAATCACACTTTGTATGGCCTTCCCCTATCCCGTTGCAGACTCTTTAGACCCCATGGACCATCTTTTATCCTTTGATGTTACCTTGATCATCCCTAAAACTATATGAAAAATGATATACATGGATTTTTACCCGATAACTGCGTACATACGCGGGTTTGACCTATATAACCGCGTACATCGGGATGTGTGCATAATCCAAATCCTTTTGGAGTTTTCCTTGACATGGATCCGACTCATTTGACTCTTGGCCTTCCATATGCCTTGAGATCGCTCGGATTCGACCCTTCATTATCCCTTGTGAAGCTATATAAGGAACCCCTTGGTACATTGAAGGCATATAGAGAGATTGAAAGCAAGGAAACTATAGTCCATTGTTGCCGGAATTTATACTTGAGTCTGCATCCCTTTGTCCTTTTGGAGTACTTTTATGTTCTTCCCAAGCTTGCATTTTGCTAGTGATCTTGCTATCGTGAGATGAAGGATTGAAGTGGTGGAGGCCCAAGTGGGGGATTCAGTTTCTCCGGTTCGCAAACGTGTCGTCAGAGGTTGTATCTATCTTGTAATCTCTAATTTATATTAATAAGAACTATCTTTTCCTGTCCAATGATGTGTATTTGATTGAATATTGTATCCATTGGAATATGTCAAATGCTTTTACATTATTGATTATATATGCTAGAATAGATCTAACACCATGATATATAGTATGCTTGTATTGTTTACTTGTTGTTGAGGAAGTATTATATCAATTCAAGCTGAAGATTGGAAAGCTCAACGGGGATCTACTTCAACCGTCCGGAATAAGGTATGAGGTCTGATCCTTTAGTGTTAGACATTTTATTTCTATTGCATATTGGGAAAGATTGATTTCTGGAGTCAAAGCTGTCTGTTGTGGTACCCCAAGCCATAGGAATTTCTCTCCGTAACACACTGGGGAGCCCAGACTGCTGTAGGTTGTTTCTATCACCCCTGACCAGTCTTTGCTTTGAAGTCTGTGTGTGGTCTTTTATCCTGGTTCATACTTGTCACAGTGTTTGAAAGTTTTGTGGATTTTTCTTAGTTTTTGAGAAAAATTTTGTACCTATACGTGGGTTGCTCTTCTGCACAGTCGCGTATAGAGGCCTGCATACGCGGGTTTCTCTCTTGGACGGTCGCGTATCATACACAAGTTGCCCTTATATACAGTCGCGTATAAGCCTGGAAATAGGAATTTTTTAGATTTGGGTTTGCTTGTCCCTCTCTGTGTGTATTTCTTGTTTCTGTGTGGACTTTCTTTATAAATGTTGTGTTGTCTGTTTGAATACCTGTTGGTGATCACACTTTGTGCTCTTTTCTCTTTCCCCCACCTCCTTTGCTTGGTATGATTTTTGGCTTATGTTTTTGGTCAGCCTTTGTTAGTGATCTTTGTTTGATTTCAAAAGCTTGCTGGTGTTGGTTTCCTTCTTCTTTTGTTGGTTAACTTCACCATGCCAAAATAGTTGACTTATCTTTTATGCAAGCATTCCTTCCAAGTAGGGTTTATACTGACTTTAGGGCTTTCTAGAGTTTGTTTGGTGGTTGCATAGCAAAGTTCCTTTTGCTTTGTTCTTCTTATCTGCATACTTTACTGTGTAGGTAGTTTTTCTTTTGCATTTATAAAAGAAAATTAAAAAGAACGTATACTTGTTTTTGCTCCTTCCCCCCCACCTCCTTCTTTGGCTTGACCTTGTTGGACAAGGTACTGAGCAGCCATTGTTTGTAGGTTTAGATTGATACTTGGGACTTCTTGACCTTTGTTTATGTCAGTTTTTTTGCTCAGTCTCTTCATTCCAAATTTGTTGGCTTGTTTACCTTTGTAAGCCTTCTTTTCAAGAGAGGTTGATATCTAACTTTAGGGAAACCTAGAGTTTGTTTGTGGGGTGTAGAGTAGTTGTCTATTTGATTTGCTTACAGTACTTGCTTGCATTAGTTGATAGGCTGATTTTTCTTTTGCATTTATAAAAGAAAAAGTCAAAAACACATGTTTGCTTTATATGCATGTAGATTAGTTTTTTTAGTCTAGATTGCATGGCATATCATTGTTTTTGAAAAAATATAAAAAGAATTTTGTTCTTTTGTGGCTTTCAAGTTTCTATTTGAAAAATAAAGAGAATAGTTTTTGATTTTTGCATTTCATATCTCTTTGCTTAGTCATTTTGTTTCAACTTTGAGTCAAAACACCACATAAGTTTCATGCCATTTACCCTCTGACTAAAAACAGCCCTTAAAATAAACGATATAATTTAAAATTTATTAGTAAGTTTTATGTTATAGGGTCATACACCAACTAGCTCATGCTAGAATTGTGGATTAGGGAGTTTCAACTCTCCACAAGTATTTAAATTTCAGACGTAGTTGGCCTATCACTAGGTAAACCGTTTTCTATGTTGATTGTATCTGGGAAGCTCCTCTCAAATGGGAGTTAAGCACAAGGCCGCATGGAGACTTGGACTAAGGAGATACCCCTCCGATTCCTTGTCAAAGTGTAGACCAAGGTTTTTACGCATCTGGGGATTCTGTCTTAGACAGGGTTTCGGGCTCAGCTACCCTGCCCATGTGTGCGAATCAGGATTGCGACTGTCCCCCCAGACTGTTAATATAGTTAAGGTAGCCTTTAGTCTCTTTGACATCTAGGGTTCATACACAGGTACACCGGAAGGCTATTTCTGGTTGACCTTGGACGGACTTGGAAGGTAACCCCGGTAGAAAGTGTGGGAGGGTGGTGGGTGATTCATCCGCTTGTGCCTAAGAACATCTATAGGGACGCCAAGTAACTGTCTATCAACTTTCTTCTGGAAAGTATATCTTATACCTGTTTGTCTGTTTGGATTTAGGAATTTTTAGTGAGTGCTG
This sequence comes from Pseudotsuga menziesii, assembly GCA_001517045.1. Classification (NCBI taxonomy): domain Eukaryota; kingdom Viridiplantae; phylum Streptophyta; class Pinopsida; order Pinales; family Pinaceae; genus Pseudotsuga; species Pseudotsuga menziesii. The sequence goes on along the minus strand of LPNX010526885.1, from coordinate 179,443 downwards.
TGTGGTTTGTCTATACTTAGTGTGCCTTTAGGTGTGTGCTTTGTAATTTTGGTTTCTTATCAACCTCGGATTTTGTCTCCTAGTTTGAAACTATGGCTAACACCCCTTCGAACACCAACCAAGAGATCCCCATGCTGGTAACTCCTTGTACTATTCCTCTCACAGGGAATGTTGGTGTTCCCTTGATGGCCACCCTGAATCTACCTAGATTCACCCTAGGGCTACCGGTGTGGTTGTTTTCCACTCCAACTGTCCTAAATGCTTTCGATGCTTCTCAAGTAAGTTCCTTATATCAAGGGCATCAAAACACTGCTTCCCCTTCACCTGTAGTTGACTCTCCTCCTCCTTCTATTTCATGCGGTGAAAGTACTGATACTAGTAACTGGCAGTCTAAAAGGAGTAAAAGAAGGAGGAATAAGAAGAAGGCACATAAGAAAGGGGGCACCCATTCAACCTCTATGAGTCAAGTTGAACCTCACCACCCAGCCTCTGCAGTTCATGCTGGGGGCACCCATCCAAACTCTGCAGGTCATGTTGGATCTAAGCACTCAACCTCTGCAAGTCAAGTTGATCTTCACCATCCAGCCTCTGTGGTTCATGCTAGTGGGATCCTTCCAACCTTTCCAGGTCATGTCGGATCCAGTCTCTCAGCCTCTGCAGTTCATGCTAAGGGCACCTGTTCAACCTCTGTTGTTCAAGTTGAACCACCCCATCCAACCTCTGTTGTTCATGTTGGATCCATCCACCCAGCCTCTGTTGTTCATGCTGGGGGCACACACTCAACTGCTGCAAAGCATGTTGATCATAACCACTCAGCCTCTATTGTTCATGTTGGTGGTTCCCGTCCAACCTCTGCAAGTCATGTTGGACCCAGTCTCTCAGCCTCTGCAAGTCATGCTAGGGGCAGTCTCTCAGCCTCTGCAAGTCATGCTGGGGGCAGTCTCTCAGCCTCTATGGTTCATGCTGAAGACAATCCATCAACCACTGCAAGTCATGTTCACACTGTTGAAAAGACTACCCGTTCAAAACATAAGCCCAAGTTTCCTTGTAAGCTTTGTGAGGGAGACCACCTTACTTATAAATGCCCTTCTATCGCGGAGGTGCGAAGAGTTTAGTTTCATAGTCATCCAATTTTTGAACATTCTGAAGCTTTTCAACAACCAACCTCTCTTAGTCAGGTTGGACCCAGTCACCCGGCCTCTGGTTTTCATGCTGGGGGAAAACTCTCACCCTCTGTAGGTCATGTTGAGAGCAAACAGTCATCCACTGCTAGTCATGTTGACACCGTTGAGAAAACTGGTCATTCAAAGTGCAAACTTAAGTTCCCTTGTAAGCTATGCGAGGGAGATCATCTTACTCACCAGTGCCCTGCTATCGCAGAGGTGCGAAGAGTGTGGTCCGAGACTTAAGAATTTCCTTCTCCTGAAAAACCTATAATTTCTCAACAACCTACTCAACCTTTGGTTGATCAAGTGGTCGAACAAATCTCAAATTTGGTCGATCCCACTCTTCTTTTGGAGAGTGATCCTGATGTGATTGAACTAATGTCATCTTTGGTCAATCCCACTCTCCCTTCAGAGAATGACTTTCATGAAGCAGTTGAATCGAATTCAGTATCGATCAATCCCACTCTTCTTTTGGAGAGTGAAGTGTCTGCTAGTCACATTTTATTCACTGCCAGTTCAAAACTTACTGAACAAGGGGGCACTGAACTTGCTTCGGATCAACCCCCACCAAGCTCTCGGATTGCTTCCTTTGATTGGGATAGCCTAGTTGAGCCACACCTTCCTTCCGATGCACCTTTCCAGATAAAGGTCAAAGTTGAACAATACACGGTTGCTCGTTGTATTGTTGATGAAGGAGCCTCAGTTAGTATTTTGTCTGCTCGTGCTTGGCGAGGCATGGGATCTCCTAGCCTTGTGTCGACTGCTAGTCAGTTACTGGCGTTTGATAGATGAACTTGTATAGCCTTGGAAATTCTTTCTCAAACACATGTTACTTTGGGTGGGAAGACCATCTTACTTGACTTCATGGTGATAGAAGACCCCTTGGACTTCAATATGCTCCTTGGACGTGATTATGTCTATGCCATGCAAGCTGTGGTGTCAACATTCTTTTGTGTGATGTACTTTAATCATGGCGAAGAAATTGTCACTATCGATCAGTTGGATTTTCTTGATCCGTCTCCTGACTCAACTAGAGACCAGGTCTTTCCTTTATTGGTTCCCATTGTTTCTATAGACACTAACCCGCCACAGGTGCGCTATGTGGCCTCATGTCCTCTACGTTCAATTGCTACTGAGAAGCAACCTCTATTTTCATGCTTACCTTCTCGGGACTTGGTCCCAGCAGTTGAACAGGTGAGTCATCCTATACAGACTGTGGGGCCTAATCTCCACTCTGTCAATCCATTTGAAAGTTTAGATATGTATCCTATCTCGGATGATCTCCTTCCTTCGGATGAAGTCTTCCTAGAGTCTTTGATACAGTTTGATCTTCTCTTGGATGTTGGTTCCGTTGTGACTAAGTCTAACCCTGATTTTCCTAGTAAGCCTAACCCTTCTTATTATGTTGGTATTGTTGAGTTTTTGGACTCTCCCTTCGAATAGCAAGTCAGTGATCCTGACGAGTTTGATTTTTCTTATGAATTTTTCAACTCCTGTGATACTGAGTTTGTTCCTGCAGACTCTATCTCCCTTGTTGATGTTTGCTTTCCTTCTGAGGTTGATCTTATTGATCTTAAATCCTCAGGCCTTGGCACTATAGAATCTCCTTCAGTTGATTCTGCCTTGACTTTACCTTTTATAGAAGATAGCAAAGTCACATGTGTTTCTGCCAAAGTGACCCGCGTCGGATCGTTTCTTCTGAATATGATCCTGATGTTGTTGTTTCTTGGAGACAGGATTCTTAGTTGGATTCACAATTGTTTACTGGCCTCACCTTGTTGTTCAAGCTGTAACTGCATTTGCATGTGCCCTGCTCGCGCTTATGAGCCTGATGTCGGCTTCCACACTTTTAGCTCATTGTATAAGCCCTCATGTTTGATCTCATCATCGCTAAGCCTTGTATCATTTTGCCTTTGCAACTTGACACCTTTTACCTTGAGGAGACGTTCCCCGAGTGTCCTTATCTTGCTCGTTTTCCTTGCATTATGCATAGGTTTGTTCCTTGTGCTTGGAACTAGTTTTGCCTGCCTATGATACTCGTCTCCTCGCATTTAGAGCATTCTTTCTGCTCTCCTTCGAGCTCGTTAAAAACAGTAAGGAGGCCATGAGTTGAATTTTCCGGACTCGTTAAAACTTCACGGGAAATATTTTGAGTTTCTTTAGGCCCAAGTCTGACTCCTCAAAATAGACTTGACTTCCGAGTAAACTTGTCCATTCAGGCTCGTTAAGAATATGTGAATGGGCATCCACATTGGTGGTAGGTTATCACTTTCTCGGACCATGTGGAATAATACGAGAAAGGAACACTCTCTTTTCTTTTGAATTGAGAAGAGTATTCTCAGGCATAGGTTTATCACTTTTCCGGACCTGAGGGACTAAACTTACGGAAAAGGAACCTCCGGCATGAGCTTAGTTTTCTCTTTTTCGTGCTCTGGACCAAAACATGAAAAAGATTCCGAGTGTACTTTATGTATTTTTCATGCTCGTTAAACCCTAAAGAACAAAGCATCGAGTTTATTGTTGTAAGCCCCATTTCTCGTAATCAAATGGATCTTTCCGAGTGATCTTTCCTTCCTTCACACTCGTAAAACTTAGGCTACATGCTGCTTTTGAAGGAGCGTTGGGTAGGTGGTAATTTAACCTTTTTCGGACCTTCCTGACTAAGTACGAGAAAGGTGCGCCTTTTCTTCTTCAAAAGTTAAGAGAGTTCTTCTTTGGTATGTTTTATACTTTTTCGGCCTCAGGAGACTAAATTGTACGAAAAAGGACCCCCCTGGAGTCTTCTTTGGAGTTTTCAGACTCTCTAAACTATGAAAACACCATCGAGCATGTACTAGTTTGGGCTCGTAAAATCCACGAATCAGTGATTTATCAAGCATTATTTTCCCGTCTCTTCAAGCTTGTTAAACAATGAAGAGGGATCCGAGTTTACTTTCCTGGACTCGTTAAAATTTAATAGGGAAGGTAAGGAAGAAGTTTTCTCTTGTTTTCAATAATGGCAGCATGTCCTCCTTGAACATAGCACTCTTTGTTTTTCGATATCCATGTTTTCGTGATTACTTTTTCGTTCAACTATTACCTTGACTTTCTTACTCCTCCTATTGTCCGTTATACCTGGGGAATATGATCATGTCTCCTACATGACAGATAGGTCTAGTTGTTCCATCTATAAGTTAACCACTGCCTTGGGTCATCTCTGTGTTGTGCTCATTGTTCAAGGACTATACCCAATGTCTGATCTATAGCCTGATCCCATCATTGTTATATTTGTTATCTATTGTGTCTCCCTTCTTTTGCCCAGTTCCTAGTCACTCTTGTGATCCGTTGGAGGATCTATTGCCTTCCTTCTCACAGCATGGTTCCGTTTCAGTACTTCCTGATGATGAAGACCTAGAGTTTTGATGTTTGTACCTCAGGATTCACTTTCATCATTGGTGGATTCCTTTGCTTCAGTTGTCGATTATTATTTATTGATTGACAAACTGTTGAATCCTTTCCATGTTCAACTTCAGCTTACCCTTATTCACATGGCTTGGATTGTACTGGTTCTTTGGGATCCTTTATGAAGACCTTAGTTCCTCACCTTTGGACTAAGTTGTGCAAGATTATGTTCTATCCATATACATAGCTTCCAGATCTTTGACGACTCATCATTATTGGATGTTGTGGCTTCGATCCACCTTTGTAATATATGTGGTTTTCATACCCATATCATATGATGTACTCAAATCTTGTAAAGGAGCTAGTGTTCTAGTAAATTGAACATAGCATCCTCAGATGTAACTTTGTATATGACATTACTATGTATTTGTTTCAGGTACTCTCTCTGCTCCATTGGATTTCTGAGTTCTCAAAAGATAAAGATTATAATGTATTTCGGTCATCGTTTCCTTTTGACCTCACACATTAGGGGGCATATGTTATCCACTTGAATGGAACCTCTCCATCCGAGTGCCGACATCCCTCATGTTGGCACACAAAAGGACATCTATGGATTGAGGGTTGCCCAAAACACTATAAATGGGATTATTATGAATTACATTCATCATCCATCCAGATGGTTATTTTTAGCCTTTAGCTATGTCAAGTCATATACGCGACTCTCTATCTATGCAACTCGCGTGTCATACACGAGTCTCGGTTGTTGCATGTCGCGTATAGATGTATATGCAGGTTGCCTTTAGAGAAACTCGTGGATCATCCACAAGTTGCTAGTCTTGATACCCACGTATACCTACCTTTGACATTAAAAATAAAAACACGCGATTATTTGAGATTAGTTAAGCCATTTACCTTAATCTCCTTAATTGTCTCAACCTCCTCAACCTTCGAAACTGCCTTATTTCACCTACTATAAATACAGGCCTTGGGGAGGGTGTTAGCATATACACTTGGAGAGCAAAGTTATGCTGGTATATTTTATACAGAAGCCTTTGGAGCAGTGGAACTCAGAATCCTTTGGCTGTAGAGGAGTGCTTGTCTCAGGCATTGGGTTGTAATCTGAACTCTTTCCATTATTATTAATAAAGAGAATCCTTCTTCCATATAGTGTCTTGAATGTATCTCATGTATTGTGGTTTGATAAATGTTTATGTTTCAACATCCTGTATATGATTTATCTAACCTTTTTATATATATGAATCATCTTGTATTTGGAAGATTGATCCTTGACAGGTGAAGGAGAAAGCATCCCTGAAGGCTTTGGAGGAGAAGCAGAGTGGAAAAGGACAAGCTAGGATCAACCATCGTGTATCGGGTGAGTCTTTCCCATCCTCCTATTTCCTTTACTACACTCTAGAGTCAATTGTCTGCAAGTTTATTGAGTATGTTGGTAACCCCAGACCTTCGGTTATAAGGTGTTTATTCCTGTACAACACACATGCAAGATATTGAAGAGGAAAACACCGTTCAAATTGGTATATGGGCAAGAGGTAGTTATTCCTATGGAATACATCATTCCCAGTATGCGCATTGCTGCTGCGACCAAAATGGATGATGATGCCGTGCTAGAGGAGCACTTAGTGCAACTAATACAACTTGAAGAAGATCGTTTCATTGCAGGCTTCCACCAGTGTGTTGAGAAATATTGACAGAAGGCGTGGAATGATCGCCACATAAAGAACAAACAATTTCAGTAAGAGATTTGGTGCTGCTATACGACATCAAGTTCTTAAAGAATCCGGGTAAGCTACAAATGCATTGGCTTGGACCATATATTGTTAATTCTATTACCTCTGTGGGTGCAGTTCAATTACAGAAGTTAGATGGAATGGTACTACCAAATCTCATGAATGGAAGCCGCTTGAAGCCCTATCGGTCAGGGGAAGGACCGCGCAATTCCTGAAGCAATGTGCACTGAAAAAAAAATGAAAACATTAGTAGAGTAGATAGAGGAGAGAAGGGCGTGCTAGGAGGGAGTGGCTGCAAAAGAATAGGAGTTCATTGCATAGAGTTGTTATCCCAATTGCGGTAGTCAAAGGGCTACGATATAGTCAAATCATCAATAAATGAAAACAGTTAGCCGACGACGCTTGTTGAAATGATATGCATTTATGGATGATCCAACCATTGGATTGACAGAATCGACGACAGATTTAGGTGATTAATGCAGGATTTAGTCATGATGGTCCCAGATGATTTAGTAATGATGATTGATTGATTGAACATGTGCTATAAGAAGGTCCTCAATGCAGTTTGAAAGCACCATTTGAGCTATGTTGAGTTGAGTTGTGGAGAGCGTTTGAAGCTGAGTTTTGTTGAGAGCAATGTGTGAGTTTCAGAGTTAAGTAGAGGGTGTGCACTAGGGAGGTATATTGGTCTGACATGCTGAGAACCCTCGAAACAGTAGAGGTATCAAGTGATCATGAATCCCTGGTTCGACCAATTGTCATCTTTGAAGAAATCATGAGCATGCTAGTCGGATCATCATCGATTCTGCGGGGGAAGTGGAAGGCCTAGAAGCTAAGCTCAACACCACCACAAAAGCGGCAGACGAGAAATTCCATCAGAGTGCAAGGGGAAGTAACTTCCCATACGGGGCCCTCTAGCTCGGGAGGGGTTGAGTCGATGGTTCACACAGGGGTCTCTGTGAAGGATATTCTAGGGTACATTGCTCCCACATGCCTTGAAGCGAAACCTCAATGTCTGACCAAAAATCAAAAGTATCAACCCAAACTACTGCCGCTGCCGGAAGGGATGACATGCACCATTGACATTATCCCTGCGTTGATCAAGATGAAGTATGAGGACCACAATTTGTTGCTATGGAAGGACGTAGCAAATGAGCCCTACGAGTTATTTCCTGCGGTCGCAAGAGCACCCATCCTTTGTATTCTGCAGCCATGGGCGGAAGGACTGAACAACTCTGGTTAATTGGGGCTTATTAAAATGCCACATTTTGGGTGGTCGAACAAAACAAATGTGTGTGTCAAACAACTTATTATGTGTTTTCATGGAGGAATGCTATGGTTGGACACATCAATCACACTCACGGTGGATTTGATTTATGAGATTACAGGATTGCCGAAGGATGGGTGAGACCCATCACAATATTTCAAAGGATGAGATAATGATAAGCGCCTAGCGTCTCGGTTGAAGGAGCAGTGTGATTTTCAAAGCGATGGCAGAGCCTATCGCATCGACAACATCAATGACATAACGATGCATATTGATGCCCGAATACTGGCAAGTAATATTGTCAGAAAGAATCGCCCTATTTAATGCACTTCGAGAGTTATTGCATGTGCACAGAAATGCGATGAGGGAGTCCATATGAATTGGTCCCTCTTTTTGTTTAATCAACTAACAGAGGATGCGGTCATATTTCAGGCTGGAGAGAGGCCTTTTTCTTATATTTGGATACTAATCTTGATCACATTGGTGGCTTGGATGGAGCTAGAGGATTACCAAGGAATGATGGTCGAGGCTTCCAAGGTGTGTAAGGGTGCATGATATCAAAACTTGTGGTGGGTGGAGGAGGCCAGTCGAAAAATAGATTGTGTGATCCACTTTTGGGTCTACTGGGAGGCATTGCAAGTATCAACGGTCAAAATCCCAAGGTTATCAGACGCATCAATAGTGAAATATCAGCAGATTATGTGGATCACCATCGGACCGCACACTATTCAGATCTAGGCATGCCGCGACCTTGATAAGCAATGGCTACCCAAGGATTATAAGGTGACGGATGAAGAATTGGAAGCAGTGGTTCAGGATTTCCCTACAGAATGTCGCGACCTGGTTAGTGCATATGAAGTATCGGAGGGGCCACCTACAGACGCCCCTCAAGAGCCTACGTGCCAAGAGCAGAGTCTTCATGAGTTTGATGGAGAGTCATCGACTGATACTGATCCGGAGGCACATCGCATCCTCAACGAGATCATAATGAATAAAATAATGGAGCAAGATGTCGGCAGTAGTACTAGATCAGTGTTGGAGGCCCAATTGCAGCAGCTTATTAAGGTTGTCATGGATTCATCTGACACAACAATGAATGCAATGCACCAGTCCACCCAGGAAGGCTTTGCTGAGGTAAGAAACGAGTTGGATTTTGTTTATAATGTTGTTTTGAAGAGAGCACCAGAGAGCATCGCTATGCAGGAATTCTCATTGATTAGCAACGAGCCGTGAGATAGGAACATCTAGGTTCCCCTGACTGCAATTGATGCAGGAAATGTGGATGTGACTTCCTCACTGCACCAGTTACAAAGTATCGCCTTGGATATCAACAAGCTACCGACCCACACTTTAGTACACATGCAGTGGGTCTCCATCCAAGAGTTGGCTGATAGGCAGAAGGAGCTCGACGACTGGTACCTGCAGTTGCAGGCTGAAGATGAGAAGATGAGGAAGGAAGTAGAGGGGCCGAAATAGGGAAAGGAGCATCTCGCAACAGAAAACATGCAGGATATTGGAGCCTTGAAGACAACGGAGGACGAACTGGTGAGGAACGCTACTATGGAGATTACTGAATAAAAAAATGAAACCGAACGCCTTGTTATTGAAAAGGCGCAACTGTTTTCTAGCAGAGGCGAGGTCGAAGAGGCTATTGATGTGGCCTGTCAACACATCCACGAAATTACAGCAGAACTGGATGCAGTTGCTAAGGAAAAGCGACTTGGAGAAGTCATTGTGCAGATCTAGGCATAAAACAGCCTGCTAAATGCCATGGTTTACCCGGACACACCACCATAGTAGATTATAGAGCGAAAGACCGCAATTGAAGAGATTGCAGCGCAGTTTGATTAACTAGAGTGAGATGCTAAGAAGATCACTCAGGCAATGACACAGTTTTGGGGTAATATTGTTAACAATGAGTAGCTAGAACAACTTACAACACTATTGCAGGAAGTCGAGAACCTGTTGGCCACACTGAAGAAAGCGCTGCAAACCATGCCGCCCATTGTGTCAATCACATGATCCACCAAGTTAAAGGAGTTGCAGTAGCGGGTGGTAAAAGCTCAGGAGCGAAAGTGAAAACACAGTGACCAACTCGACGAGTTCAAAGAGATTGGAGCCCAATTGAGGGAAAAAGTTGTTCCTGTGTTGCAAGCTGTGCATGAAGATAAGAAGGAAATCAATGCAAAGATGGTGGAGCACCCGTTGAAGCAGGATCGGCTTATGTGTCAGGATGGTGCTGATAAAGTCAGAGCGGAGGTCACCAAAATTTCTTAGCAATATGACAAATTCAAGATGAATACCAACGAGTACACCATGTCCATTTGACGTGGCTTGAGAATGAGCCACAAGACTGTGTTGGGGGCCTGTTGGAAAGAGGTTAGAGGTAAGTGAGTTGCACATCATCTGGGATGCTATGTATACTCACGTTTCACCGCAAAAGGCAAAGATAGAGCGATAAGCAGAAAATAGTCCACTTTTTTATTTTTTCATGTCACTATTGTACTTATTGACCATTTTTTCAGAATATTTGTCGTTATTGGTTAAGTTAGTTAGAAGTTTATTAGAAGTTAGTTAGAATTGGACCTTGAATGTAAAGGCGCAAGCCTATAAATAGAACAATTATGCATGTAAAAGATATACTTAGAGAATGAATTCCGGATACGATACTAGACAATGTGATATGGTACTGGATCGCTGTCTATTTTTTATCTGTTTATTTAATATGATGTGATGTGGATTGATTTGAACTCTTGTTTCCCTTTATCTTTTCGTGTTTTACATTGTTGCGATTCTGATGATGAATGCTGAATAGATATGCATATGAATGGATAATACGATGCTTTCTGCTTATAGAAACTATCATCTTTTCGATCTATTTTCCCCACTGGTAGATCTGCTGAAATCATGAATGAATAATGCGACATGATGAATGGTTCTGTTTCTGAGCAAGTAAGTAGATTAGATCTGAAAATTAAGCTGATGAATCTCTAATGCCCCAATCCTCCTCTATACTGTGGAAACTTGGTTTCAACAGCTCTCCCTCGAACATCTTGGGTGAGAGCTCATCCTCTATGCGGGTGTTGCTGGACAGGGTAAAACCTGTCTGGGCCGATGCTCAGCAAGATCGCGATGTGTTGAGCATCGACACAGTGGAACCCCTGTCGATTAGGTTCTGTTGGTCAGGATTGTGCCAACACATAGTCCTGTAATCCGACACATTTACTTCCCTCATCAACTTACCAACATGGGTAGGTCCAATATCATTAAGTTAGCTGAGACCCTTTTATTCCACAAAAGGTTACCATACCCAACGAGATGCCGCTAAATAACCTTATATACATACGTGCTTGTAATTTCAGTAACGAGACGTATTATTTATTTATATTTTATTCTTTGGACTCAAAAGGACAAGAGGCTTCGCACCTTCAATTAACTATATTTTTACTTTCAATATATATATTAAGTCACCAAAGCAACCAAGGAATCAAATTTATTAATACAACAACTTAGCCAGATAAACAAACCTATACAACGATTTAGTATTTATTTCTTACGCTTGCTTATATAACAAAATAAGGCAACCTAGCTTATAGCGTTTGCTTCTATTAAATTACAAATAAAGACAACATCGGGTGCATAGAAATTTACTAGAGGAAGCGCCTTTTCAAGTCCTAAAGATTGACTTTGACAAAGCAAAGAAGATTGACTTTGACAAAGCTTACAATAGTATTGAATGAGAGTTCACCCTTGATATGCTCTCTTGGTTGGTGTTGGTAGTCCTTTCACCTGATTTGTGGGAATTCCTCTCTCGAATGCCTCTAACCGAATCTATGTTAGTGTCTCTGGTGAGAAAAATCACCATTACTGATAAAAACTTGCCAGCATAACATGTTTTTATTACTCCTTTCCTTCTTCAGGATACAGGACGCTAGAATAAATATTTAAACTATTTCAATGGGGGAAGCAAGGAGCGAAGAGAAGTCATTCTCTAGTCTCAACAGACATCCGCAATTATTAAGAAAAGTTGGAGGACTAAATTTGTTGGTCTACAAACCCAGAGGCAATGCTGACAACTAAAATGAATTAATACAGTAATGTGTGGGGTGGCTCATTGGTAATCCTTGTATGGCATGGAATTCTTATCGCTACTCAAGTAACGAACATTGAAAATCCATTTGGATCTGTGATATAATTGATGTTGTTACTTTTGAACTTCTTGAAGCAAATATCTTTCAAATGATTTGGTGACTCAGCAATTACTGCACAAAAAAACTAGACTGGGACTTTTGACAGCCCTAGAAGTGGATGGGATCAAACGAAAAGATCTATTCAAACCCTCCCTTTGATTCAGGACCAGAATGCAAGAAAATTATTAGACAAGAAGTATTTTGTAAATGGGGGGGAGGGGGGTGGGTTGTGGGACAAAGAGACCAACAAAAAGAAGTTAAATGTACAAGAAGAACATACTTTCCTTATCAAGAAAGGACTCATCCAAGATGACTGCCAGATAGAAAAGAAGGGAGTCTTGTGATGCCAAGCAAGATAGAAGTTAGTTACATATACATGATGGACACGACAGATATAAGCTGGAACATAAACTATCACATATTAAAATTTTAAATAAACATTCTAATCCAAATTCATTAAGCAATTGTGACAACTTCACAATTTGCAAATCCCATTACAATGCTAAAGACAGAAATAATAAAAGCGGTGATTAGATTAACGCCATCCCAGAGGATGCATCTCAATCAAGAAATGATATGGTACAGTAAAGGAAGATTTGCTTTACAGTTTAAACTACTTTTGCGTTTACAAGGCATTCTCAAGAAATAGTGGATCTTGTTCACAAACCAGAAAGTCTTTTAGCAGAAAAATGCGTTGGAAAAATGGTAAAGCTTTCAAAGTCGCGGTCAGAGTTAACGTTTTTCCATATCAACCGCATACAAGAATTTCGAACATACCAGAGATCTAGACTTATAACTAAAGAAATAAAACTTACAACAAATCCAACGCAAAGTTTGCAGAGTCCTTGATCCCAAATCAAACTTGGACATTCCAGAACCTAGGTCCCGTCGCCCCTTTGTTGACCACATACCACAATTATATAGTCGACACGACAAGATCTCTCATAACAAAAGATGCCAAATGGTAGTTTTCATCTGCCACAATTCTCTTAGACATCACAAGTGGCGCAAAAGGTAACACCTTTCATTATTTTATTTTTTCATAAGGGCACCAAGCCCATGATTTACTCCAGAAAAAATTGCGCCACGATCACGAGTTAATCAAGTCTTTAAGTCGATATAGAAATGGTGTGTGTTATAAAGTATATATATATCAAGATTCTTTTGGAAATGTCATAACTATATATATATCGCCATATATTAATCAAGGTATAATATATGTCACCATATATTAATTGAGGTATTCTGATATAGATATGATGATATATTCTTCTCTACTTTTAAGGTGACTACAACATATAGTCCTTTAACAATTAATTTTCTTAGGTTGTTGCCCCTTTAATTCGAGGTTAAAATGATTGTAATCTCCTCTATCATGGATTAATCATTTTAGAATTAAATAACTAGGCTATTGTATCTTAGTTGGGATAATTACGACGAAATCCGAATCCGAAACTTATCCCTAACACTGCCATAATTAAGATGATATGCAAGATTATGATATCAAAATTATGGATCCCTAACCATTCGCTTTTCGCCCTAGTGGTTTCAATTTCCCGTTGTTAAGTTGTGCCAATGTCTTAAGTCTCCTAAGTCTACAACTTAGGAAATTAACTCATATACTATTACAAGGTTTTTTTTTTGGGGCCTTGGCCTTGAGCTCTTCACCAGAAACGACTACAATATATATTCATAATTAATAATTTTTTAGGGGTGTATAAGAGGGATATTACAGTTTTCTTCATGATAAGCGAGAACTTCAAATGAAAATAGAGAGAATAAAACTTACCAATGGGAGTGCTTCAACTGAATGCTTGCTTCAATGTTTTTCTAGAAGTATAATTCTAGTGGACCTAGGGTTTGACAAAGAAACCCTAACATTTCATATCTGATTGAATATAAATATGCATCTCCTTAATGAGATCTTAGTAGCATACTTATTTAACCAAAAATGTGGACAAAATTGGAAAATATCGGATGCCTTGGTTTTCTCAGCAACAGTGCTAAGTCAAAAACTGAAAATCCACATAATTAGAAACTCTCTGCATAGAAATATATTCCCTCCTATGTCGAGTTGGATGGTCCTTATTTTTCAACTAATCTATGGAGGGAAGTGCTCGAAACATGAAACCCTAGTTTCTTCAATTTCTTATGCATAATTTGTTGATCTTGATTATGATATATCTACAAAATTCCTGCTCCTAAAGGTATGAAACTTAGTCCTGAGATATCCCGATATTTCTTCTTTCCAATCCCATGGGTTAGAGAAACATTTGTTTCACCAAGTGGAACTTATGCTAAGTTTCCCAAGGTGACATGTTTGTGGATAGTTTAGTTTAGTGAGCTTGTACACAGTGCCACATGTCAATGTTTCAACTTAGAGGTCTGAAACTTGCACCATAGAAACTAAAGTTTTATACCTATCCAAAACATCTTACAAAATTTGATTTGGATCTTCATATACCGATATATAACAATTATTCTTGGGTCACGTGTTTAAGACTAAATTCTAGAAGAGGTTGGAACCCTGATTTGGAGGGATCATATCTCCTAAATTTTAGTGAATATGAGGCTGAAACTCATATAAAAGGTACTTCAATATTTCATATTCATCCTTTCCAAGTTTCATCTCCTAATCCTTCTCCAAATTTGATTTATAATGAAAATTCCAAAATGACTAGATTTTTCCTTCTAGGGTTTTCAAGCATGAAGCCCTAATCTCTAGTAGCTGCAGTTGTAGCAGTATTTAATATGCACAAATAATTATTTTAGGGTGTCTCTAATACCATGCTAATATTTTAATTGTTATACAAGATCTTGAAAAATTTAGCATCATAACATTGTACTCATATGAAAAATTATCATTGAAAGAAGGACAAGCACAACCACAGAAAAGAACACAGAGATATACCTTGGGAAAACCTCGTGGGGGAGAATACCCAACAAAAATTCCTTGAAATAAACTTCAACCAAGTATAGTGTAAGACCCCAAGAATAAGACTTGATTTCTTATTCTCTCCCAGATGGACTTCTCCTTCTCTCTCTAGCGAACTTGCTTGAGTTCTGAGTGTGTCCAAATGAGGGAGGTGCCTCCCATATTTATACTTATTAGTGGAGAGGCCTAATAACCCAACATGGCTGACTCCAATTAGGGGCGAATTTTATTGGGAGACTCAAAATTACATTTTAATGATACTTTTGTGGGTACTATTGACTCGACTTACAATGGAGGATTTACATCAAGACTTTACATGACCAAATACAACAATGACATCCCTAATTGGAGGAACAACATCTCCAAAAGGGGTAATAATAATAATAATAATACAAAATAGAATATCTTCTGCAGTTACATTTCTTTAATAATAGGGGACACGTTCTTTGATAGAGGGCATCTCGTGTTCTTCAAATATGCAAATTGAAATGTTCATCTTCAAATGAGAAAACATTTAAGTCAATATCTAAGCCATATTTTCTTCTTTGACATTTATTTGCAGGCATGAGGAAACTCTTATTCCTCTTGAAGGATGACTCAAAATAACTCAACCGAAGTGTAAATTTAAAATCCATAATCCATTGATTATTTACTTCATCGAACACGTGTTTAATTAGGGACTCTAAATTTAGGGTACTTTCCAAAGTACAAGGAGGGATTTTTCTAAGCACGTCGATGTAGCCAAACACATGCTCCCTAGCCGATTTAAGTGCCTCAACATCTTGATCATCACCTCCAATAACCATTGAAACCATGTTGACATCCACATCAACAATTGATGTCTCCATAACTATATTAGTGGGAATGTTGAACTCACTAGGTGCTACATTATCAAATGTATCGGGTTATACATTTTTCTCCAGTGATAACTCCCGACTACATGACGACAAGTACAACCAATTTACCTTTATGGAGTGCTTGCAAGTGTTTCCATGAACATACCAAGGGAATTCACATCCTATAAAATTCGTACAATACCAGGTGACAAGGTATTTCTTGCCGCAATTGGTTTGACTTCTCACCCAATAAGCATGAGATATGCTCTCATGAGGCCAGCAATCACTATAAGGAATTTGTTTTTCTTTCTCCAACGAGGATTCAAATTACTTCTCCTTCTTATAATTATTAAAATATCTAGATTCTTTCAAAATATCCCTAAATCGGTAATACGGTTCAAAAAGTTTCAAGAGATGGTATATCAAGGACTCTACGTGATGGGATCAATGCAACATGATCAAACATAAGGTTGTCTTTTCAAAATAATTCACTCCAACATAAATCTTTGCTCAAAAAATTCATGGTTGTTGGGTCTTGGACCTCAATGTCCATTATCATCTTCCATTTTTTTTCCTTCCCATTTTGTATGGATACTATAAACAATGTGTCCTATACCCCTTAAGTTCTTGCAACAACAAGAATCAAACTTTGTTGATAATGGTATTTGATGTCTTCTATTTAAAAGATTCAATCTACACTTAATTTACAGGTCACATACATAAGTTACGGTAGCTAGTGATGATTCCATATTGAGAATTGAACATAGTCTAAGCAATTTCACTATTAAGCATTGAATTTATCACAATGATATATCATAGTTTATGGGTGCATCCACGGAGGTGGGTTACAATTTTTGGCAAGACGAATTCAGCAAAAACAAAAAAAGTACCTCGATCGAGCATATTTAACTGCCTATAAATAGGAAACAAACTCGTAATGTTATTCACTTCGTCTATTGAACATGGTTCACAGAGTAATTGGGTTATAGATGTGATTAATCACATCTATGACTCTAATCAATCACATCTACAACACCAACTCCACAACTAATATTTAACATAAAATATAGGGGAAACCCACCGCCCCCAGTAGTGCTTCATTCCAGTCCTATTTTGTGTTTTGAAGTAGTTTAATGAACATTAAAGAACTTTTAACAATTAATTTTTCAAACCCTTGGCCCTATGGCAGTTTGTAAAATAACGAAAGGTCTATTGGTAGAATAAGCTGGCAATGTCATGGTTTTTTTTGTTTAATTTTCTAAGAGATTTATTATTCGCAGAGTTGGCCGAATCGGAATCAAATGATGTTGTAATTCTTTACGTCCCAGAACCTCGATCGAGGGTTTATTAGGACCTCAATCGAGGGTTTAATAAACCCTCAATCGAGGTTTGGTTAAGAGCTCGATTGAGGTATTTAAATAGCTCGATCGAGCTCTAGACCTCGATCGAGGGCTTGAAAAATAGAGAATTAGCCCTCTTACAAGAAAATCCATGTTTCTTTGTGTCTTCTAGGGGTGTAAACCTTGCCATTCATGGCACACAATTGAGCGGAGTTCATATCGATAGATTCATCATCGAATCCTCTATCCATTGAGGTATCATGCATGCATTTTGGAATTCATATGGGTTTTTTGTTTTAATTAGTTCTAAAACTTACACTTAGAAAACCTGACAACAACTTCAAAGCAGCTCAAAGAAAAATCCGCAGGGTAAAAAACAGACATCCAAAAATTTCGTAAAAATGCACAGCCCACACATCGACGCGTCCTCTTCGAAAGGGTATCTTTGTTTTTTCAATTTTTGAAAACAGTGAAAAAAAAAGCTAGGATGGACACACATGTGTATAAAATGATGCTGAAATCATATGTGGTCACTTTCGAAAAATAATAAATAATTGTATATATTGTGAAATAAATTAACAAAAGAATATGCAGACCATAGAGCATTTTGCGTAGATCATGCTCATATATATAAATTATTAATGTAATATTGAATTATTGGGGTTGGACACAAGCCACTCATTAACTTCTTCAAATTTTTAAGGTGACACAGTTCATTAAATGAAAAATTTTACACATTAAATGACATCGCAATATTTAAAAAAAATATCATTGGGAAGCCAACATAATATTCTACAATTTGTTTTTTTTACTACAAGTCGAAATTCATATGGCATATATGTGTTTCGAGGGATTCTATCCAGCACATGAGTAAGAAATCGGGTTTTCATCGCCAAATTTGGCCAAAAAGTGTTACCCACCTTCATGGAATCACCCTTATGTTAGAAAGATATATCAAGATCTTGTCACAAAAATCACTTCATCATTTTATCCTCCAAACACACACTCTAGGGAAGATTTCCAATCACTACTTTATGGCACTCATGTTGGCATATTCATCATGTTATATTTGAGCTTCAGATATTTCTAAGTACACATAGTCACATTTCAACTTATATATCAAAGCTTTAATGGCAGTTTTGATATGGATCATATTGGGGTCACGAGTCTTTAATAACAACTAGAAATTCTATGGGTATGATCATATCCTTGGCCACTAAAATTTATGAGTAGGTTTTTATAACTTTCACCATGATATATCCGCGAGATGTAGAATAGTTGGTGGCAGGGTATGGTTAAGATGCCCCCTAAACTGAAAGGTTGCCGTTTCTAACCCCGTCGGATACCAAAAAATCCAACCATGTTAAGGGTTGGTGCGGTCCAGGCCAGGTGCGATCCCCGGGTAATTTAGACGGCTTAGATGCCCCTGGTTCGTGGTTGCTTAGCCAATGGAAACCCTGCTAGTCAGGGGGGTTCCACCACTTTGTCAACAAAAAAAAACTTTCACCATGATATGTCTTAATTACATTAATCTACGCAAAGGTCTTCCTAGGTGAATTAGGTTAGCAAGTGGATTTCAAATTTGGACTTGAAATTAGGATTACAAAACCTTGCATTCCTTTGTAAAGTTTTATCTAACCATTGTCATATGGTTACTCCCTACCCAAAGACAAATTCATCTCAATCCAAAATGGAAACATAGGGAAACATCTTAATGGAAAGGCCCAAAAATGGACAAGCATTAGGTAGAGCTAAATCCATAAGGTTTATTATGAACAGTGTGCAACCACGCTTAGTGATGACAAGTTGAAGGCCTGTGAACAATGCGCAACCATGCAACTTAAGTATAATTACAAAGATACTTTGGTAGAGGAATTAAATTCTAACAATGGTTATCAAATTTGGTGTACTTGGTTCCTCATTAGCATGCACAAAAAGTGCTTACTTGAAGTTTGTGTTACCTCAAGTGATAGATCAAAATAAAAAGTGGATACTAAACTAAACTAGTAATTGAATTCTTTGATCATGTATGGAATATAAATAAGAAAACTAGCTAAAAAGACAATATCCATCACATGTAAATATTGATTTTATATTATTACACTAAGACTCAAGTGAAATGACAGTACCTTGTTGTAAGTTACAGAAGGAAACTGGCATCTACAACTGAACCAAGGGAGGGTTTTTTTTCGTTTTTTTTTGTGTCCAAGATTCCAACCAAATAATTGTGTTGATTGATTCCAAATGGTGAAAGGGGAACACAAGATAATGGTTTTTTTTGTTACTTTCAATCGAAATTCTGAGAACATAACCTTAGTGTTTTTATGGATATAGAATTGTGAAATTGAAGGTTTTATTTGGAATACATGCAACAGGATAGTTGGGGGGGGATGTTGGGCCCAGAAATGGCCTCTTTCGACCACCCTTAATTACCTCTTCTTGTTCTATCCTACCCCATTGAGCATGCCAAATAAACGTTTTACCCCCACTTTACTCTTCAAACCACCAAGGTATGATTGGTCATTGTTTTATTTTATTAATACTTATGATTGTGATAATTAAGGATTTGTATCTCTCAATGCTCTAACATATGATTGTTTATAAAGGTATTTTGAGATATATGGACTGCAGGAAGATTGGGCTGAATAGGCTACAAAAAGGATGGGTATTCATCGCTAAAGCTGATCCCCATCCATCCTATCATTACCCAAGGAATGCAGTTCCAGTGCGATATTCCATACAAAGCTGTGTCAAGGTAGCTGTAACAGAATGCGTCAGAATTGGAGGTCAACAGTGTGTTGTTGCTTGTGTGTAGCCGTAATCTGAATATATCGTCACTCCTGGGGTGATTAACAGTTTTCCTATGTTTCCTATTTTTCATCCTGCCACGTTTGTAACAACTGTTTTCATTTAGGGCACCTAAAGATTAAGGATCTTCATGGCTACCCCATAATAGGATAGGATCTTATGATTTACATTGTATAAATATGGACAACTGTTTCCAGCCAGGGGTTGTTGAACATATAATTAATTCATTGTATTAGCTGTGAGGAGGAATTGTGTAATCACTTTGTCTTTTAATACAAGGAGTTACTTATGATCTAAAGGTCTTTACGTGTGTTTAACCAACATATCTGTGTGAAGGCTAGGCCCGCCTTCCACAGGGATAATTGAGTTAAATTAGGCTTTTTCAATTATTTTGTTGTGTGATGTTATGTTAATTTTATTTCTTCATAGGAAGCTGTAACAAGTGTGGATTTACAGTGTGTCGTGATTGCATTCCTTGGATACCTATAGTGGCATAGTGTGACAGTCGACTGAGTAGGTAATTATTTCTTATGCAATTCATGTGGTAACTGTAACAACTCTATTTATCCTTAGATCTTTTAGTTGTCGTTTCCATGAATCCTTGCAGCTTGTCTCTTATTTTTATGATTACAGAATTTCATTCCTGTACTTCAATTTCCTAGAACAGCTGAACTCAATATCTGTATTTTGAATTCCTAGATCAATATTCAATTTATGTTTTTGGATTCTTAGGACAATCAGATTGGATAGTTGATTTAATCATTAAGTGGTGTGAACAGGA
This sequence comes from Pseudotsuga menziesii, assembly GCA_001517045.1. Classification (NCBI taxonomy): domain Eukaryota; kingdom Viridiplantae; phylum Streptophyta; class Pinopsida; order Pinales; family Pinaceae; genus Pseudotsuga; species Pseudotsuga menziesii. The sequence goes on along the minus strand of LPNX010526885.1, from coordinate 158,991 downwards.
TTTCCCTTTATCTGCAATCATAATTTAGATGTGACTTTTATTTTTCCATTCTTAGATCAAGACATAGTAGAAGGTAATTGTGATTGCATTCCTTAGAAGGTAACTAGATTAATTAGATTCTTGGGATGAGCATAGCCAAACAGAGGATAGTATTGTTCAATTACAGTGATTTCATGTTTAAGCATATACTATGCATGTTATCCTTGAAATACAAGACTTTCCTGGGTTGACAATAAATATTGTACACTCTGTATGTTAGTTGTAATTCACTTGCATATTGGGTGCTTGACATATTCCTTTGATCACCCATTCTTTTATTGGTTCTTATAGGAATAGGATATGCTACTGTGGATGTTTCAATTTGTGGGGTTACTATGTTTATTGAATTGCCAAAGAGAGCTTTCACTTAGGCGAGATTGACAAAATTAGTGAAGTTCAGCTCCCCCACTTAATAAAAGTTGTATCATCTAATTTTGTGACTTAGTGGAAGATTTAAGGGTTCCCAATGGTTACTTCTTTTGAACTTTGTCAGGAATGAGGCCCTTAGGACCTCGTGCCAGGATCTCTTCTCTTTCTATGATTCCCCCCCGTAAGAATATCTTTATGTTTTCAGAAGAACTACTTCCTATAGGTGTTTTTCTTTTTTTCTTTTTTTTTTCGATGCCTTTTCACTGAGTTGATGGTTGGTATTTTATGTTTCCTGTAAAAAAAACTTAATAAAATTTTTAACAAAGTCTTACTATCTTAACAAATATATCCTACGAGTCTCTAGGTTTGCCTATGCTATTGCTACTACTGGATTTGGGGGCACCTGTTATAATAGATGCGCAGGTTCTCGTCTTACCGCTCCCCTGCCACTAGCCTATATTTATTCCACCTTACAGAAAAACTCCCCAGCAACGACGCCAAAATGTTGGGTAAAATATTGTCTTGAATAATTCACCTAATATTTAATTATCGACCGGGGTTGGTAGGCTTAGAGTTGCTACAAAATATATGAGAAGGTAGAGGGATTCCTATGGTATTGTGGTAATACTTTAGGAAACAAAATATTGAAAGGTCTTTCAAAATGAAAAACTGATTTGAACTCCTAAGAATCCAACTTCTTAAGATAACGGAAAAATAGTACTAGGGCAGAGTTGTATAAAGTTATACTACTCTACTCTATAAACAACTACTAAAAGACAAAGATATGGACAGTATGATAACAAGGAACTATTCTTTATAAGAAGGTCTATTTTATTGATAATTTTTTTTTAAAGAACTGGTTACACAAAGAATAATTTACAACAACTAATTGTGTTTCCTAAAAACTATACATGCAACTAATAGATGGACACTAATTCCATTCTCCTTTATTATTTTTAGGGTAAGGGTTTACTGTAATTGGGATAGGAGCAGGAGAAGTGTCAAAATGGCTTTCAAATGAGGTGAAGAAACCAAAGGGAATCAGATCTAACTTAATCTCTATGAAAATATGTAGACTAAGAAATGTCCAATTACAAGCTATGGTAAACATGATGATCGCTAAACAAATAACTCTTATTTGTAAAAGATAAAATAATACTACAAGAAAGTAGACATGATTCATGAATAAGCAGAAAACTTGTAAAGATGATCTAAATTCTATCCTATAGATTCTTTTAATAACTATATGATTGAGTGAAGAAATCATATTACTATCAGCAATGTATGAGACACTTAATCTATTAATGCATTTAAGCTTAAAACTCACATATAAAGGAACAAATCAAATTTAATTACAAATCAGTACATGACATAATTCTTAGGCATAAGATGAAAAGAAAGGAGAAATAAGAATAAGGTTTAACAAGTAGTCTAAAAAATGTCATCTAAGGTTCTTAGGATAAAATACAATCACTATCTAACTACTACTATCAAAACAGAATAAAAAAGACAAAGAGACAAGGTCACAAGAGATTAGAAATGTACAGGGTTAAATGAAAGACTGGATGGCAGACTAAAACAAAGGTCCGTATGAGAGGCAGAACAGGCTGTCTAAATGACAACGTGTCTAAGGAAAATATAAAAAATTCAAGAAAATAGTGAATCGAAATGATTTGTTTGAGAGCAGTTGACTTATGCATATGCTAATTAAATGTAAAAGAGAGAAAAGTAAATCTACTTGATTGAATTTCATAGCAACCTAACCCAAACCAGTTCATAATTCAAAAAGGAAATTACATTATTGAACAAACAGGAATACAATTGAGAAAAATCATGATAAAAATAGAAATGAATAAATCTAAATTTACTGTGACTTAATCAAAGGAAAATATAAAAACCAGACAATGAACTGTAAAGACTTTGAAAAGGAATTTGGAAACTATTCTATTCGCAACTGGTTGCTAACTTGTAAATGAAAACTACATAATCAACATGATATTAAAATGGAATCTATGCTACAGAAAGTAATCAACATTAATGATTACATGAAATGGAATTGCATAAACAACTTATAAATAAGACTATACTAGTTACAGAGGAGGAAAATAATGAATAATACACGAAAATGTAATGCTCTGGTTGTCGAGGGGCCCTCCCAAGAAACAAAGTGATGCATTGCTAATGGAACACGATCATGGCTAACTATCTCTCTATCCTTACTAACTCCATTGATCCTATTAGATATTTAACCATTAACCATGAGCTATCAAGTATTAACTTTCCACCATTAACAATTTCTTGCATGAGATCATCTGTATATATAGTGTTTTTACAGAAGGAAAGTAAGTCAACCCTTTCAGTGGTCAACTGCTCTTAAGATAAATTAGTCATTATGACAAGTAACTACATTGATAACCAACATATGATGTTTCCTCCTTCCTCGCAATTCTGGTTCTTCTTTGGCGTGCGATCTGGCATACGAACTCAATATTAATCAAAGCTGGTGTCAAGGTGTCACAAAGAGACATCATATGAGCCCTCTTCCAAAAGGAGGTTCATACTAACATGCTAGTGCATGGTCACAACAGTTTACAACTGTTACATGCCTTTAACGCTCAGAAATCAATTGATAGCAATGCATGGTTGATTCAACGATTCGAACAGTGAGCTGGATAATGTGTTGGATATGCTCTGCGCACATCTAGGATATATGAAATAATGCTTGTTGGTTCACTTAAGACCATGATTCTACAACGGCAGTTTTTATACATTAGAATATCACTACATATTATCAAATTTAAACAAGAAAATCATGAAATAATGCAAAATAAAACATAACTTGCATAAATTAAAATATGACCATACTTGCTGCTGAATGGTGAAATGTATGGTAGAAAAGATGACAAAAGGTAAAAAAACATGTGTTAATATGTAAAATATTTATCCAAAAATGGTGACAAAATGAGGACCAACAAGCACAAACGGTCCTCTTCAGCGTGCATGATATGGCATACAACTCCTTCTTTAGCGTGGTTGGTGAAGTGGTGGCGAGAAGAGGCGGCGTACACGGGTGAGTCTTCTAGAGAAAGAGTCATTAGATCATTCAAACGCGTGAACGGGTGGTGTGGTGTCAAACGAAGGAGGCTGCAAGCTAGTGAATAGTCTAGAATGCGAGCTTCGTTACCCAGATGCGTGGACAACTAGTAGTTTGCAGACTGTTTCAACAACTTAATTCCTGAAATCAATTTTCAACAGCGCATGGTTGGTTTGATGAACTGAACAATGAGCTGGACCATGAGCTGGATATGTTGTGCACATATCTAGGATAAATCCAATGTCTGTTTGTTGGTGCACTAAGGACTAAGGTCTAGAGTAACAACGTTTTAATATCTGAAAACCTACCAATGAGTATTGCGCAGCGAGCTAGACGAGGAGTTGAACATGCTGTATTCATAGCTTACTGAATGTGTGTTTATTGTTAATTCGTCCCAAAAGACTATATAACCTACAAACAAATATACATATAAATTAATATATCAAATGCGCTTCAAACAATGTCAATTTTAATCAATAAAATCGTAAAATGATAATAATAAAAGGATTTTACATAAACCTTAAATACATTCATACACGGGGAAGAATAGTGATCTGCGTGACATAAAATATGTAAAAAGATAACAAAACATATGTCTAAATGAGTAATTTAACTGCCAAAAATGATAACAAATCTTGGATCAATAAGAATGATTCTTTGAATGCAACCATGTGATTGGAGACTCCTGAATCAATGAGGAAGGCATGTGATTTTAAAAATTCATACTTCAGAGCATGGAATCTCTCATCATAATCTTCAGTCTCGTCTCCAGAGTCATCCTTCCTTGTGCCTTTAGGGACAAAAATATTGTGTTGCTCAAGTAGTTTTGACATCTGATCTATGGTGTTCTTCATACAATATTTATCTGTATGGTTTCATTTCATACAGTAGGTGTAAATTTATAGCCACAACAAGATCTATTATCCAAAGGAATTCTCACAATACAAGAATTTGACAAAATATGCTAAAACAATGTAAAAGAGGCAAAATAACACATAGAAATGGTGCCAATAACTCTGTTTATATTTCTGTTCAACATGTAAAAATGTATGGAACATGATTATATTATATTAGAATAAAACATTTTCCTTTGGGGGAAAATTAGTGGCATACAAGTGGAAGGCTTACATTGGACCTCAAAACCCCCCTAGGTGAACCAATAGACTCCCAAACCACCTCAAATAGTGATAGATGGCTGTGTGAACATTTGGGAAGAATGGTTGGCCATAAATGAGGGTATATTAGGTGTGGTGGAGTGCATGGAGGAGTGGTAGTGGCTCTAGGAAGTCATAAATGATCCAAAAGAGCCAAAATAAACAACAAAATATAGTGCATAGGCTCCTCTAGTCAACCTGAATCCATGATTTAAGGAGTGGGAGTGCCCCAAGGGATGAAAAGGTCATTAATGATGGTTCCTTATCTCCTGGTTTACCATAATGAGGGCGTTGGGTGCATTTAATGGTCAAAAACCCCCCAACAACCTTGGGAAGACACCATAAAACAAGTTTGAACTATGTAGCATAAGTGAAAACGAATGAGACTATGGTCCCAGGTGGTATTATGACTACGATACCAAGTGGTATTATTTTCTAACACCCCCCTTAACTCTTACTTAATGTAACCAAATAAAAAATTGGGGCCTTGGCAACTAAGCCTCAAGTCACCTCTTACAAAATTTTATTCGGCCATATAACCAAGGTAAGAAGGAAAACCATGTAGGAATAAAACCTCCCCTCTAAAATGGACATGAATCCAAATTATGAAATTGAGTATCTTCCATCACCATATGTCACCCACCCCAAAGAGTGATCTAATATAGGTGAATGTCTTCTCTGTGAAGTTGTTGGTGAAGATGCGAACAATTTGCTTTGTAGATGGGAAATACTGCAATGGTATCACCTGGCCATGCACTAAGCTGCTGATGTAGTGTATGTGGATGTAAATGTGCTTGGTCCTCTATATTTGCACTGGATCTATGGATATATTGATTTCTCTTTGATTGTCATACCAAATGACAGTGGGTGAATTAAATGCAAATCCAAGTTCTCCAAGAATTCCTTGCAACCACACACATTATGTTGTTGCATTCACTTCTCCTCCGTAATTGGCCTCAGTTGATGGTAAGGAAATAATGTGTTGTTTCTTATTTTACCAGAAAATAGGAGCATGTGTAAGCATAAATACATAACATGAAATGGACTTTCTTTCATGCAAATCTCCATCCCAATTAGAATTAGTAAATCCTACTAGTTCTAGTGGAGAACTAGTTGCATAGTGTATCCTGAAGTGTTTGGTTCCTTGCACATAATACAAGATTATTTTAGCATAATCCCAATGGATCTCATGAGTCTCCTGCATATACCTTACAATAGAACCTTCTGCATAATCTAAACCAGGTCGATATTGTGTGAGATACAACAATCTCCCACTAGTTGTTTATACAATGAGCAATCCACCAATGGAGATTAATCAAAATCACCTATTTTTACTCCTGAAAGGAAGGGACACTTATCAAATTTACACTTGGCCATTTTGAAAATTAATATCAGGTCTGAATCATACTTTGATTGGCTGACCTTGGTACTTGCACCATATTGCTCAATCTCCAAGCCAAGAAATTGTTTCAAGAATCCTAGGTTAGTCATAGAAAATGCATTGTGTAATGGATACTTAATTGAACCTATATCAGCAGTACAACTTCCATTGATCAAAATATTATCAACATATAGTACTATGATCTGAATAGAGTCATCTAAATGCTGCAAATACACATTAGGATCATATTTGCATCTTTTAAATCTTTCTGAGAGAAGAAAGTTGTCCATCTTGGCATTCCAAGCTCTAGGAGCTTGCTTGGGGCCATAGAGAGACTTCTTCAACCTCCAAACAATTTAAGGATCATGGATGAAACCTTTAGTTTGTTGCATATAAATATCCTCATGAAGGTCACTATGAATAAAATCACTCTTCACATCCATATGGTGCACCTCTTGTTGCTTAGATGAAACAATGGGCAAAACTATCCTAATCGAGTCCATCTTTTCCACTGGTGCAAATGTCTCTGTATATTCTACTCCATGGACTTGAGAGAAGAATTTGGAAACCAATATGGACTTATACTTCAAATCTAAACCAGCAGCAGTGTTACACCCCAAAAATTTCCTAATTCTCTAATCCTTTGAAGTCCTTCGCCAAACCTTCTTTTGGGGCCTTATTGCTCACTCTTAGGTGGCCTAACACACCTTGCTACCTAGAAAAGGTGTCAGGAAAACCTGACACCTGTTGAGCATAAGGCATCAGTGGAGACTGTCACTTGACTACAAGGTACACCAGTGCATTGCAGGGTATTTTTTTAAGGATTCTAATATTATACTCCAGCATAGTATTCTAGGCGATTGTTTTGGATTGAAAAAAAATGTTTATAGATAGGTAGGCGAATATTAAATATAAAACATAAAATTAACACTAAATGTGTAAATTTTGGAAAATATTATGATAAAAAAAACATAATTTATGTAATATAGGAGATAATAGACACTAAATAGCAAATTTATTTTTTGAAAAAAAACCCAAAAATAGCCAATTGGTGAAAATTCGCCACTAAAAACTACCCTGGTGCACTTAGCCATCTTACAAGGAGCTTCAACAGTCACAAAAGAGAAAAAATAGAAGTTTCAAGAAGATTCAAACAAAATCTCTCATGGAGGATGATCTTATCTATGTGGGAGAGTTGGAACTCAACCTCCCAACCCATAGGGATAATTCCCTATCTTCTTCCCAAAATATCTCAACCCATTTGGTCTTCCTTTGGCCTATAAATGAAAGCTACATGGGCCATGTGAAGGGGATACCAAGAGAGCATCCTTATGATGTTGGATTGAAGTTTAGTATAGGAGGAAAAGAGAGAGAGTTTGTGAGTAAGAGATTGCATAGTTGATAATGTGTACGAGTGTGTCAAGGATATTGTAAAATCAAAGCTTCAACATCAAGGCTTTGGTTGTATCTTTCCTTTCTTGTTCTTAATACAAAAGTGTTTCCCTTTGCCATAAATGATTTGTGTTCATGTTAATTGTTTATCACTAGTTTCCTTGATCATTAGTATAGATTATTGATCCATCTTGTTTCTCTCATGTTTTGTCTTGTTTTTTGTGTTCTTTGTAGGTACAAGTGATCGCACAAGGATCTGTGGAACAAGGACAACCTTCTTTAGTTAAGGTAAAGAGATCTTGTCATTCAAGTAGATTAGTCATCTAAGGAAAGGATATAATGTTGTGTCCTTTTGTTCTAGACTTGCACCATGTAGGTTAGGGGAACAAATTGTGTCCACACTGATTGAAATTGTCACGTCCCCGTCCCTCAACCGACGAAGAGGACGCGACGAGCACATCAAAATACAGCCGGGAAAAACGCCCCATGAACATAAACAGAATTCAAATGCTGAAATCGAAACTTACAAGCATACACAAATGCATTTATCTTTGAACATACAGCGGAAGCAACACAATCACATCCCAGCATTCGAACATCAATATAAATTACATAGATGCATAAAACAACAACACTTATCTCTTGATGAAGAATTCACCCGCAACCAGCTACGTCGCTGCAACGTTCCACCCAACCATAGGCCAGCTTGCTCATCAGTCTCTCAGCAACGCTGCCACCCCCGAGCTGGGCATGATTCCTCCGGAATAAGGGTCAATTGCAGGCTTATACATAGCCAAGGGGCACAAACAGCAAACCAACAAGCTGGGTTTCACAGGCTTTCAACAGACAAGCCAAGCCAGCACAGCCTGAAGGCTAACCATTGCACTCCGGCAACCAATTAGCTATCACAGCTCAAACAGGGAAAAACGAATTACACAGCCCCAACAACAGTACAGCAAACAAAATGCAATAGGGATGAATTCACAGTTTTTCCAACCAATGTGTGAACAGAACCCACGAATTAGCCTGTGAGTGAAGGATATGGCCACCCTATTCACAATTCACCCAAGGAAATACTGCGTGGATAAATCCAGCAAAATACCAAGCGTGAAGATGGAAAATGGGAGGAAATCCCTCTGCGTGAGGATGCACAGCCGTAGAGGCCCTGCGTGAGGAGAAAACAACTCCGATTTTGCTCGTGGATGAACAAAACATCAGCAAGGATGCGAATTACAGTGCGTGGGTGCTTCAGCAACTCGTGGAGCCCCAGAAAACATCTGCGTGAGACTAAAATCGCCCAGAGCCTGTGCGTGAGAAGCCAACATACCAAAATCGTGGTGAGAGTGTAAAAACTGACCAGGGAAGAGTGCGTGAGGGAGAAGAATGGGCAGACGTGGGTGGAGTGGGCAATTGGGTAAGGCTGACAGCCTGCCACAACCACCACCACTTCAGCAATAACTGCCCCAACCACCAGCTGAAGCATTAAAGAGGTTGACAAGGTTGGATGAGACAAAAAGGGTGACAAACAACAAAGGTGATAAACATGGGTTTTTCCCCCATAACCAAGGTTTGACATCCCCCACCCCTTATCCTTCGGAACCATGCCCTTTTCATTCAACGTTGCACTGCCATAGCTGGTTGTGGTTTATTTTAATTGATGTGCGGGTTTACATGACGCCAAATTAAAATGTGCCGGATAGCACAACATACCATCGGCAATTATCCCCATTGCCGAAACATACATAGCCAAATCGATGGTGGGGATTTTGCCTTGAGCTCCTCACCATGATTAATTACAATATATACATCATGAAAACGGGGTCAAACCCGGGGATGTGAAATTCCCCTCCCCCTTGGAATAACACCGTCCTCGGTGTTCCAATACATATATACAATACATGTACAATTGCACATCAAAATTTCAAAATTGCAGATCTATCCCACGTTCAGTCATCTACTTTGAACATTCAAGACCAAGCCTTTCGGCTTCCATGGACTTTTCCTGCTGGTTCTCAGCTTCCAGCTGATCCCGAAGTCTAGGAACTTTGCGGCTATAGCCTTCATCATGTTCCCTCATCAGACAGTCCCGGCGTAAATGATGTCCTCCGCATCTCACTGGCTGCTTCATCTTTACCTGCTCAATTCCCTTTGAGTCTTCATGCCTGGACCGTTTCTTATCGGGTCGCTTGGACGAATGTCCCATCACTGATCCACCTTCCTTTCCTTTGCCGATTGCTCTCAGAAGGCTTTTCACCTCCCTTTGCAAACCAATGGAGTCTTGCAAAATTTGGTGGTTCATTTCACTCTGCCTTCTCTGTATCCTAAGCATCTCCCCAAGATTCTCTTGGGTCTTTGCAATCACTTGAAGGAGACTTCCAACCAAGTCCAACAACTTTTGATCTGCTGCCATGATCAACGTGCACCACCTGGTTTCACTTTTCTCACCTGTGGAATGCACCATTGAAAGTCTATCAGACCAAGCATAATACAGATATCAAAATCAGTTAGTTAATTACCCAATTGGCACGACAGTCCAAGTTCCATTAAGGAAACTTTCATACTTTTCATGCCTTCCCCAGCAGGCACATGAGCTCCTTCATGTCCATTCCTGGGCAGGGAATTAACTATTCCAGCATTCACAAATTTACTTTAAGCAAATACACACATTTCATTCTCAATTATACATGCATTCAACAATCCCTTGTTTTCACAATGCATAAACATATATTCATATATATATAATCAAAAGGCAAGAGAGAGTAGTAAGAGATTTTCCCCTCTTTGTTCTGTTCCATCCTGGAACCCTCACCATCACTATGGCTTTTCATGCTCTTAGCCTCTTTCACTTTACCGTGAATAATGGACCAATCTTTCTTGGTCATGACACTTAGTGTCTTTGGTCCATTCCAGACCTCTTAAACCATGGAGTCTCTCCACGTGGTTTGTCTCGGTTGCTAGGACTCCCTTGTCTTACTAGCACCTTTTTTCATTACCGCTCAACCCGAGCTTTCCAGGACGGTCACACGTCCCATGCATCTCTAGGATGCTCTCATAGTCCTCGCCTCCAGCGATACCTATATCCAAACATTGAATAGATTCACATGTTCAGTTTATTCTCATTAATTTTACCTCTTAAACAAGAGCTTAAAACATCATAACCAAATCATATACACATGTATATTCACAAGCAAAATAATCCAATACTTATCTGTATTGTGTGTTTCCTCGTTCGTCCACAGGATCCAACTTCGCTTTGCAAGCCTTGGGATCGCCTATGGACTTAGATGTTAGGTCAGTACGCAGGCTTCTCCTCAACATCGAATAATTAATGTCCAGCCAGTACATAACCATGTCAACTGGGCTTGGAACTTTATCATGACCATTTCCAGGTCTAGGATCTACTATGGATCCTTAGGCATATCACAGCCCATCATACACTTATGTCAACAATGACACATACACTTATATCGCCATACACTTATACCAACATACACTTATATCAACATTCACCTTTACCTTTAGCCTGTCAACACAAGCAACACAAGCAATACAAGCCAACTCATCAGCATCATTGCTCTAAAACTGTAATCACATTTCATATCATTCACTATCAAATATTGAGACACCAGGAGTGCGTCCACTCCCCAGAGTGTAATCAATATTGAAAACCCTTTCATGACTCGACATCGGAAAAGTGTGCACTCTCTTCCGGTGTGTGCCATGCACGTCCTATTCATACTCAAGCAATCAGTCATCATGGAAATAAATCAAAACATGTTCTGCATATGGAATTTAATAATTAAACATGCATATTCATAGCAAGGGTTACAGAACACTTATCCATTTGCCGTCGCAGTATGCCTTTAGATCTGTTAGGCACCATCAAGGAGTTGGGAAAAACTGAATGCTAAGCTGGTGAGCTCGCTGTAGAGCTAGGAAAACCTACACCAGAACTAGCCTGACTTCTATAACACCCACACACACCCAGCACAAGGAATCAGTCATTTCTCTTCTACTCAGTCCCTCAGGCCCTGCATTCCCTTCTAGTGCTATCCCGGGGTTGTGGAGAAGAAAGCCAGCCCTCTAGCTCTGTCTGTGCGGTTTCCAAACACCAGGTTTATGCAAAACAAGGCCCCATCCCTGCTTCCTGTTTACATTTCATATTCACACCTGTCTCACTGACATAATTCAAACCATCTCACTCATGTTATTACCAAACATGCAGTGCAGATGAGACATTTCCGAATGTCTAATGGCGTTTCACCCGAAACCCATTTCCAAGATAAGGGAAAACCTTCCCATGAAGTTCGGCTCTTGCAGGTCATCACACATGATCTTCCTGCAGTGTGTACTCCTGACATATTCATCAAATAGCCAACAGT
>LPNX010526885.1:69195-146847 GCA_001517045.1 Pseudotsuga menziesii | reverse complement strand
ATTATGCATATCATATGGTAGATTCAGGCATTGGTCAGGACCTTACCTCTCAATGCCATTCTTAAAATAATCTACCTGAAACACAAGCTTCAACAACCAAACACAATCTTATGCAGGCCAATAGTGACTAGTAGTTGTCAGCAATATTTGAAACTCACAATTCAAATTTAACAAGCTCCTTTACTTCATGCAATCATTATCATGCTAACATTGCAAGGTATAGTCATATCATTCATGCAATTAAATGAAGTGGTTAGATACTCCTTACTTCATAGGCGTATCATTCATACCACCTTGCTCTCCAATAGAGTATTTCTGGCAGCCAATTGATCATGACTATCCTGCATTCATAGCAACCTCTGAAATGGTTCCAGAATTATCATTAATTCATCATTTCAGCTGTTAGTTATTCATAATTTCACATGCACTCATCTCAATGCATTCATGCCATACATCACAACATTGCACCTACACTTATGCAATCAGTCACTCACACCCTTCATAGGCATATATCCAATGCATAATTACAAGATTCATAAAATCTTTCTAATGCATATCCATTCATGCTATCTTGCAATGATTCAGGAATACTATGCATTCAACCATACCATGGCCTAACCATGACTACCTCATATAGGATGCATTACTATAATCAATATCATTAACATATATAGGCATGACACCTTTCTACATTCCAATATTCACATGGTATGAGGTCTCTTACCTGGACCAATCCATGGAAATTGTCATAAGCAAACTCTTACCTGCATGGGTCGTACTTACACCCTTTACATGACCAAATGGGTTGGTCCTTTGCAGGAGATTGCAGCATCTATTCACCAACTATTGTCATGGACTTGTTGCCTTATCCCTTCTCCATAGGGTTGCTGGTCACATTCCTCAGCATCAGCAACATATTCATCCGGGTCCATGTCATCGTTGGTTTGTCCACCAATGCCAACATCAAAACAATGATTATCATCAGTGGTTCATTATACATATACAATTTCCAATATTCTTATCAATCATGCAATATTCTATGCATGCAATACATATCCTCATGCATTTCAAGCATAAACTTAGGAAATGTAGTTAAAATCAGCAAGATAGGGTCTAATGAAAACTTCCCTTTCAAACCCCCTCATCTTCTCGTGGAATTCCTTTTCCACACAGCAACTGGTTGGCTTCATAGTCCTTGCTGCCCCTAGGCATGCAACTATCCATCTTTGTCCATTTGATAACAACGGCCATCATTAGCATTTTGCTGCTCCATGCTTAGATTCCGTTCACTTATCATCGTTCCCCACTGGATAAGCTTTCCAACGCCTATTTACATGCGTCATTCCGACCTCGGATGTGAAAACCACACCCCTTCGAAGAATGAAGACTTTCAGCACATCTTTGCATTTTACACACAGCTGCATTTTGGCTAAGAATGTTAACTTCAGCCACCACACTTCCATTGCATCATTCATCTTTTATGAATTATGGGTTCTACTATATGGCCCCAAACATAAAATCTTCTTTCCACAAGAACGACTATCTCAGGGGGACGACGGGGGTCAAGGGGGCTGGTCCCATTTTTTTCATTTTCAGCCCTTGAAAATTCTCTAAAAACAGCTCAAAATTTCACTGAGAAACAGTTGAAATCGGCTCCTGGAACCATTGTTCCTTCCGCAGAATCGGCTCTTCCACCATTCTCCCTTCCGCCGAATCGGATCCTCACTTCATCTACTCATCCGACGTATCGGCTCCCGGAACCATCATCACAGCCGCAACGTCGGCTCCCACATCAATCTCCCAGCCGCAACGTCGGATCCTTTCCCATTCCTTCCTCCGCCGAACCGGCTCCCCGGAAGCTTCTACCTTCCGCAACGGCGGATCTCCGGGTGTTCCAACCCTTCCGCAACTGCGGCTCCCCGGAAGCTTCTACCTTCCGCAACGGCGGCTCCATGGAAGTTCCAATCCTTCCGACGTCCGCTCTTTCTTGGATGAACTTTCCACATCAGGCGTCGGCTGAATCTCGAAACATCGGGTGTCGGACCATTCTCTCTTCCGATCGTCCCGACACTTAGCCAAATTTTCGATCTCCCTTTGGCGTCGGCGATCGGACGACTTCTGAATCAGGTGCAAGATCACTCCGCCGTCCGCAACGGCGGATCTTCCATTATTCTCCCACTTTGAAAACTCTTCTGCAACTGCGGACAAAACTTCACGAATCCTTTCGCAATGGTGGACAGGAACTTCGCCAGTTCTTCCAACTGGCCGCCCATTTACTTAGCCAAAATTCAAATTTTCCGCGGCATCGGCGATCGGGCGTATCTTGAATCGGACGCGAGATTACTCCGCCACCCGCAACATCGGAGGTTAACTCTGTGAACTCGTCCGCAACGGTCGGACGGGCAACTTCACCCACTCGTCCGCAACAGCGGACGTTGACTTTTTCAGTCCCTCCGCAACGGCGGAATTCCACTTCCTCCACTGGTCCGACTGCTCACACTTGGGCGATTTTCTGAATTCGTTGCTACTCTGCTGAACAGAGAAGGTAATCCTACCTTCTGTCCCTGCACCTTCTTGGCCCATAGAGGCCCATTGTTGCAACCATGGCGCTCTGATACCATATTGTCACGTCCCCGTCCCTCAACCGGCGAAGAGGACGCGACGAGCACATCAAAATACAGCCGGGCAAAACGCCCCATGAACATAAACAGAATTCAAATGCTGAAATCGAAACTTACAAGCATACACAAATGCATTTATCTTTGAACATACAGCGGAAGCAACACAATCACATCCCAGCATTCAAACATCAATATAGATTACATAGATGTAGTAAACAACAACACTTATCTCTTGATGAAGAATTCACCCGCAACCAGCTACGTCGCTGCAACGTTCCACCCAACCATAGGCCAGCTTGCTCATCAGTCTCTCAACAACGCTGCCACCCCCGAGCTGGGCATGATTCCTCCGGAATAAGGGTCAATTGCAGGCTTATACATAGCCAAGGGGCACAAACAGCAAACCAACACAGCTAGGTTTCACAGGCTTTCAACAGACAAGCCAAGCCAGCACAGCCTGAAGGCTAACCATTGCACTCCGGCAACCAATTAGCTATCACAGCTCAAACAGGGAAAAACGAATTACACAGCCCCAACAGCAGTACAGCAAACAAAATGCAATAGGGACGAATTTACAGTTTTCCCAACCAATGTGTGAACAGAACCCACGAATTAGCCTGTGAGTGAAGGATACGGCCACCCTATTCACAATTCGCCCAAGGAAATACTGCGTGGATAAATCCAGCAAAATACCAAGCGTGAAGATGGAAAATGGGAGGAAATCCCTCTGCGTGAGGATGCACAGCCGTAGAGGCCCTGCGTGAGGAGAAAACAACTCCGATTTTGCTCGTGGATGAACAAAACATCAGCAAGGACGCGAATTACAGTGCGTGGGTGCTTCAGCAACTCGTGGAGCCCCAGAAAACGTCTGCGTGAGACTAAAATCTCCCAGAGCCTGTGCGTGAGAAGCCAACATACCAAAATCGTGGTGAGAGTGTAAAAACTGACCAGGGAAGAGTGCGTGAGGGAGAAGAATGGGCAGACGTGGTTGGAGTGGGCAATTGGGTAAGGCTGACAGCCTGCCACAACCACCACCACTTCAGCAATAACTGCCCCAACCACCAGCTGAAGCATTAAAGAGGTTGACAAGGTTGGATGAGACAAAAAGGGTGACAAACAACAAAGGTGATAAACATGGGTTTTTCCCCCATAACCAAGGTTTGACATCCCCCACCCCTTATCCTTCGGAACCATGCCCTTTTCATTCAACGTTGCACTGCCATAGCTGGTTGTGGTTTATTTTAATTGATGTGCGGGTTTACATGACGCCAAATTAAAATGTGCCGGATAGCACAACATACCATCGGCAATTATCCCCATTGCCGAAACATACATAGCCAAATCGATGGTGGGGCTTTTTCCTTGAGCTCCTCACCATGATTAATTACAATATATACATCATGAAAACGGGGTCAAACCCGGGGATGTGACAGAAATATTCCCGGTAACAAAATTGGTGAGCATACTGGGGACAAATCTAATCCAATCTAGAGAAGATCCAGTTAGATATTGGATTTTTGATGTCACTTTTGATTGAAACTTGTGAATTTTGTTTTCTTGCTCATTTAAGTTGTTGAGGTGAGTGATCGACCTTACCACACTTTCAATTTCCTTCTATGGTGTGCGTTTACCCTCACCATTATTCCAGCTTGACCCACAATGGTCTGTTTTGTAGGATCTTGTCCTTTTTATATCTCTAGATTCATTGACACTCCTGGGTAAGCCTAACAAAACATCAGATCCATCCTGATGCATGTTTCCTTCTGCCACAAAGCGCCACTGTCACCCTTCCAGCTTCATCACTGTGCGTTGCTGACGCATGTCACTAGCAGACAAGGAGCGTCAAGACCATTCTGACACCTTGGTGCAGCCTTCCACTGTGCACCGAGGTATTCCATTCTTTGATTTGAAACTTATCTTGAAAATTGTTGTTCCCTTTTGGTTTGTTGGAAATTTGCATTCTATCTCATTGTCAAATTTGATAGTGTATTAGTTTGATCTTCTTCTTTGAGTTCATATCTCAAAAGTTTGTTGATATGAATATTTGAAATTAAAAAGTTCTGTGTGAATTTTATTCTTGGGTTCATAGTTTGTTTCTTGATCTACTGAAAATGATCTTAGATTTGTAGGGAAGAAAATTAGTAGTTTCTTACACCCCAACATGTGCGGTCTTTTACTCTTTTTCTTTTTCAAATTATATCAAAAACAAAAAAATGCCTACTTGTTTCCTTTGATTGCTTTTAGCTTGCTTGAGTGGTTTTTAAATTCATTTGTATGTTTGATTAAGAAAGTATAGGCCTTTAGAAATTAGAATATTTTCTTGCCCTTTCATCTTAGAGATCTTCTAGGATTAGTGTTGGATTTTTCTGTGTTTTGGAATTTTCTTTGAAAAACTTGAAGGTGAAAATTGTTGAAAGTTGCATACTTTTGCTTGGAAAAAAAGAAAAAATATCCCTTACTCTAAGTAGTGTTCATTGAAGAGAAGAGTTTCACTGCATCTAGATCTTAATATTTAATATTTGATCCACATTCCACAAACATTCACTAACCATCAGGATAAAATTAACGGTATCTTATGTTAAAAATTTTAGTAACTTGAGTGATAGGTTAGAGACGTGTTTCGACATCGTTAAACGTAGGAGTTGTCGCTATTTTCCTCCACTACATCCCGGGGATTGTGTGATTCTTCCACGTGTTGTTGGTATATAGAATTTCTTTTCATGTACCCTTGAGGTATATCGAAAGGTATTTCATGTACTTAGCGGTATATAGGAAGAAGGCCCCTTTTGAACGATTAGACAACACTACCATGGATTTGAGCTCCCACATACCTTGTGTATGTCGAGAGATCCCTCTAGAAAATCCATACCAACCAAGAATATCCTTTTGGGCATATTGTCGGAGAAATACATCGAGAATAGCACTCAGGGAGCTACTATGCACATGTTGTCTAGGTAGTTGAGTATTCAGAAACGGGTACAATCCCAATCTTTCTTATCTCATTTTACTGTTGGACCTTGTGGTATATCATGAGTTGTGACAACTTGAGAATCCTAGTGAGTCACTGGATTTCATCATCCCCTCCTATAAATTAAGTTTTCTTGTGACCTTAGCTTGCGTAGGATTGTTTTTGTGTGTTCTCTTCCTTGTATAAAACTTTAGAGTAGGAGTCTTTGTCCAGCATTCTAGCTAAGTTACTTGTGATACAATCTCATAGGTTGTAGGGTTTACCACCCAAATTTACTATGGTTGTAGAAGAAAGCGAACGAAAAACCATGGACCAACCGACTACGGTTGATTCCCATGTACAAGGAGTTCCAGTTACCGAATCTGGGGAAGAAATTTCTTCCTTTGAATATATGGTGGTAGTTCAACAACCCTTTGCAAAAGACACCACTTTTCATTTTCAAATGGAAGGTCATCCTAGTGCACAATACTGGGTATTTACCCACCCATCAGATGATATTGTAGCATTGGAATTTGGTCCAACTGCTCCTTTTTTGGAGACTTCTTTAGGACATGCCTTTTCTGAATACAGAACCACCAATTTACCTTATGTTACCCCCCCACAAGAAACTAGATTCGCTACAAATGAAGAAATCCTAATACCAATCCAGGTAACTCTTGATAATTTTGCGTAGGATGGGAGAGAACATAAGGAGGAGGATTGTTTCTCTTCTACCCCATTGTTCAGAAATAACCCCTCCTGGGTACCATTCTCTTTCACCATCTCATGTAGCTCTTAAATGAGGGTCATCGGTTCAAAACGTGGTCACTTATGATCTAGGTCAACCCTCCATTCCTACCCCACCTTCCCTGAACCCCCCATCTGCTTCTATTTCTCCTATGTTTTCTACGACTGGGGGGAAACCCCCAGCCCAAGTTGTTTTATCACATGGGGGAACCATTTCTAGTATGGGCAAAAATATTATTGTAGGACAACTAACAGTCGATACACCCTCCACAAATACTAATGTGGATACCCCCTTTTCTAGAAAGGGACAACCCTCATGGGTCCAACCTATTGTTAGTCAACCTTCATGGGGTTATACCTATCCAGGAAATCAACCACCTCTAGTTAATCAAAACTATCAACATACAACATCATAGGTTATTTATCTTGGAATGCCCTACCCTAGAAATATGTATACCCCATGTGGGAAACCTAACTGGTCAAATGTTCCCATTCCTAGGGGAGCACTTGTAAAAACTAATGGAGGATATGGAGGTCCACCTGGAGTTCCACCTTTCAGAGGTTCACCACTTAGAATTCCACCTTTCATAGGTCCACCACCTAGATTCCAACCTTTCAGAGGTACACCACCTGAAGGTCCCCCTTCCGAAGGACCACCACCTGGAGGACCACCCCATGGAGGCCTACCTCCCTCAGGAATTCCATCACCTGGGGGACACTTGGGAGGGTCATTTGTGAATCAACCACCTAACCAGTTGGTCATGGGAACATTGACAACACTCCTTTATCAATCGAATTAATGCCCTACTGGTCCGAAAATGCCTTATCAATATTACCAATATCCGCATCCTAATCAACAGTTACCATTTTTGGCTAATTTAGATATTCCATTTCTCTCTAGATTTATTAACGATCCCATCCATCATTATCCTTCATGGCCAACCATTCATGTTAAGTTACTCTCTAATATACCCAAATTTGATGGTAAACCCGGTGAGGACCCCAAGAACCACATGATGACATATCATTTGTGGTGGTCATCTAATTCTATGAAGGATGGTTTTATTCTTCCGTGTTTGTTTCAAAGAACCCTCATCGACATGGAAGAAAAATGGTACTATTGAGCTGCCCCAACATTCCTTTTGGGATTTAAATAACCTAGAAATTGCATTTTTGACACATTTTCAGTTTCCAATCCCTTAGTAAATAGGTAGAGACCTTTTGACCTCACTTCGCCAAACCACTTCCACCCATAGATCTGATCATATACATGAGTGGAGATGATGACGTAGGTTGATAAAAGCTCCTATTATCGATCAGTTACTCGCTGATTGGTTTACCAAATATTTGCTTCCCCCATCGATAGAGATGTTTCCATGGGAGGTGTTGTCACCAAAGAGCAAGCCATCAGTCGTGCTCAGTAACTTGACTTGGTTTATTCCCAGTCAGGAACTCTGTATGAACTAATCCCTCATGCTCCTCGCCCCACTTCAGATCCTTCAAGACCTTCAATGGACCCACCCATCAATGGCGTTCTTGGTTCTTTCCAAACAGAATCGACGACTAAATCCTTGAAAAAAACAAAAACTAACCAGCCATGTATTCTAATCAGACTGTGTCAAACCCCAAGACTGCTTCCCCTCCTATTGTTTCGATTGAAGTGAATGTGGTGCAATCCTCATAATATTCAGGAAGAAAGAAGAAAGGCAATAATAAATCCAAGAAATATGAAAACCAGGAGGAATGTAATAAAACAAAGAATCTTGATGTTGAATCCAAAAATAAGAGAAAGGAAAAATTCCCCTGCCTCATTTTTGGAGGTGACCACTTCACCAAGGAGTGTCCTCATCATGAGGAAGTCAGTAAATTTCTTAAAAACACCCTCGCTCCATCATTTTTGACAGATCCTTTCCCTACCCAACAATAATTGATTTACCACCAATCCTTGCATGGGTCTTCTTCATCCTCCATGGGTGAAGTTAAAATGATGTCTAGTGACACAGTCAATATAATTAATACCTCCAGCCAATAAATTTGATGATACTTCAACTGATAAACCTCCAGTCTCCGCCCCTCCTCCTACAAGCAAACTTCATATCGAGAAACCTCTTCTTAACACCATTCTTCAACCACCAAAGAGTACAATTCAAAAATTTGTATTCAATCCTAACTCATGGGAAGCCCAATATTACAACATAGTTGAGGGTTTGGCTCAAGCACTGTGTGCCATGTCTACTCTTGAAGTACTTCAAACCTTATCCACATAGAGAAAGAACATGTTTTCCATCCTTGGAGCCATGGACCCTGTGAATAGTAATGTCATTGCTTTCAAAATGGATGATTTGAAGTCTAGGATTTCCCATCAATTAGCATTCCAATTATCCATGAACGTTATTGGGAATATAATCTGTTGTACTACATTAGACAAGGGTTCCTCGACTTAGGCCATGTCTCTATCATGTTGGAGAGATATCAACTCTCCTGATATTAATCACTCACTTACAACATTAAAGGCCTTCAATGGTCATGGTTTTCAACCTTATGGACTACTGCCCTCCCTCCAAGTTTAACTTAGGGGAAAATCAGTGTCCATTCACATTGAATTTGTCGACACTCCTCTAGATTACAACCTTATTCTAGGTCGAAATGGGTTCTACGTGATGCAAGTAATTGCTTCATCTGTATTTCAAGTAGTCCAGTTCCCATTCAAAGGGAAGATTGTCACCATTGACGAGCTATATTTATGTTCACTAGACACAAATTCCAGCTCTGCGAACAATGTTCCACTCTTGGCTTCTTCAACTCCACAGTATCAAAACATAGGAATTGGTCTATTGAAAGACTCCTCGCTCACGGGATTTTTTCCATGGAATCCCCCACCTTCTCCTTCATATATTGTATCCATGAACATGATCTCTACTTCGAGCTAGGACCCCCGAGGTAAAGGGAAATCCATCACCGTTTCGACATATGTTATAGCTGATTTTACCACACATGGTGGATCACACCTTTATGGCCTTCCTTGTTCCTCTGCAGCCTCTTTAGACCCCATGGACCATTTTTGTACCTTTGATGTTTCCAAGATCATCCCTAAAAACATGTCTTATTTTCTATACGTGACTTTTAAACCTATTCTCGTGTATATACGTGGATTTGACCATTAAACCCGCATACATTGGGATGTGTGCAAAAGGCCAAATAGTTTTGGAGTTTTCCTTGATGTGGATCCTAGTCACTTGTCTCTTGGCCTTTCATATGCCTTGAGATCGCTCGGATTTGACCTTCCATTACCCCATTGAAGCACTATATAAGGAACCCTTTGGATACATTGAAAGAGGAGGAATTGAAGAGAAAAAAACTATAGTCCATTGTTGCTGGATCTTATACTTAAGTCTGCATCCCTTTGTCCCTTGGAGCACTTTGTGTTCTTCCCAAGAATTCCTTTGCTTGTGAGCTTGCCAATGAGAGATGGAGGATTGAAGTGGTGGAGGCCCAAGTGGAGGACTCAGTTTCTCCGATTTGCAGATGTGCCGACAGAGGTTGTCACTATTGTAATCTCTGTTTTATATTAATAGAAATATCTTTTCCTGTCCAATAATGTGTATTTAAATGATTATTGAATCCATGGATGCTTCTAAATGCTTATATGTTATTGATTATATATGCTAGAGTAGGTCTAACACAATTATATATAGCATGCTTTTCTGGATTGTTGAATGTTGAGAGACCAAATTACTTATACAAGCGAGAGTGGAAAAGCTTAATAGGGATCTACATCAACTGTACGGAATAAGGTGTGTTTCGAGATCCTTTAGTGTTAGATATTTGGTTTCTCTTGCATATAGGAAAGGATTGATTTATATGGTCACTCTGTCTGTTGTGGTACCCCAAACCATAAGAATTTTTCTTCGTAACATAATTGGAGACCATATTGGGGAGTTCCTAGTCATTTCCTTTGGGGGTTTTTATCGGCATTCAATATTCTTGAATTGCTCTGATTTCTCTGTTTCTGATTCGGGTCTGGCGGCATGTTTTCCTAGTAGTGTTTGATAGGAGTAAATTTTGTCTCATCTTGTCAGTTTACCTTCTTTTTTATCTCTTTTTCTTCTTGTACGCGAGTTTTTTCTTCACAATCGCGTGTACACGCGCGTTTTATTGGGATTTCCGCGTATATACCTGGGTTTTCTGCACACAGTCGCGTATGCCCTGAGTTTTTCCTTTTAGGGGAAGATTAAGTGTTGCTGGGTGAGTTTTGATGATTGTTGAGTCTCCTTGGATGCTTCTAGAGTCTGTATACACCTATGTTTCTAACCAGAGATGTCTTTTAGTTAGATTTTTTTTTAAATGTTCTTGTCATTGCATTTTATATTTTTTGTTTTGGGATTAGTGCATTAGGCCTCTTTTACCTTGGTACTTTTCCTGAGTGTTGTTTGATAGTGCTTGTAGAGTTTGGGGGTGGTAGACTCATTCTTGTGCTTCATTATCTAATTTTAATTCAAAAATACAAAAATATTTGCTTTTTGCATTTTGCATTTTACATGGTACTTGCATTAGGTTTTCTTGGATAAGTACTAGTCACGCTTTCATATAGGAATGATTGCATTTTCATTTGAAGGAAAATTGTGCACTTCACGTAGTAGCATACACTGTTTTTCATTTGACACAGTGCATTTGCATTGATTGTTAGGTGTGCATTTTACTTCTTGTTGCATCATAACACCATTAGTTGCACGATCATTTACCCTTTTGAGTAATAAGACAATTAAAATCAATGCATAATAAAATGAATCGCACTCTTTTCTTTTATAGGGTGCACCAACAAGATTAGGTTTTAGGGTCTTGGAATAGTTCATTGTGAGTAAATTCTCCAAGACCACTAAACAACAACATGTATGTGTCTGTCCAGGTGAGAGTGTGGAATTCCTTGGTATAATTAGTGTTTCTCAGGATCCTCCTCTTACAAGGGAGTTAAGCACGAGGCAATGTGAGCGTTTATTGATTGGGATGACCCCTAGTCATAACTGAGTAGCACCAGAGATATTTGCAGGATTGTATTCATATATGGGGGCTCTTTTGAGAGTTTCATGCTTTTCTACCCTACCCATACGGTCAGTCCTGCCTGCAACTGTCCACCTAAGCAATGATTATATATAGGTGACCTTAGTTTCCTTACCTAGGTTATCAAGGGGGTACTTCGCAAAGGTTATTCTGCAGTTGTCCCAGCCAAGTTGGGGTCGGACATCACAGTCACTATATGCGTTGAAGCTGAGGGCCATGATAATTGGTTACGAACCTCTGCTTGTTGTGTATGGGAGTCTCAAGCCTCTCCTAAGCGAGGCATACCTGCTTCATTCGGGAGCTCACATATCCTACCCTTGCTTGCTTGTGATTTGGATTTACATTATATAGGTGTATGCTCTATGCACGCTAGTTTTCCTAGGGTTTACGTAATTAGATAGAGTCTTTTTCATTTTTTGACTCATTATGGATTTGGGGGCGGCACTTTGTTGTTCTTTTTGTTTAGCAAGGCTTCTACCTTCCATGTCTCCTCCTCCTTTAGGAGAGAGAAACAGACTGTCCGAGCGGACTAATTCTCACATTGATTCACACATGATGTGAGATCATGAGGATGAGATTCCTGAGATGTCTTCTCCACCTCAAGTGGTTGGAGAGGAATATCCTACTCCTGTATATGATCCTTCACCAGATATACCTTCACTTTTCGGTTATGATCCCTCATTCATAGGTCACCGGTATTAGTTTCTAGGCGACGAGACTCACCATGAACCCACAAGCACTAGTCATGTTAGTTATGGCATGCGTGATATCCCTGCACATGGTCTGGCACATCATGCTGAATCAGAAGTTGAACCTTACACTACGCCTAGGGGCACTCCTATTCCTTTCCATGCGGAGAGATTTGGGAGCACTAGTCACATTGCACCTTCCATCCCGGCGATGGAAGCGACCTCACATGTTCGTCCTAGACCTAGTGTTAGTAGCCATATGCGAATACCAGAACCGAGATGAGTGACCATAGGGAATACCACTTACATCCCTTCACATGTCCCTTCGTCCTCTATTCCTACTCCTTCGAATGCATTTTTGACATCCCTTCCTCCCCCTCATTCATGTGGTCCTTTGGGTCGGAATGTTGGTACTAGTCATGTTCATACTGCAACTACTCGTACAGTAGTATCTCAAAGTCAAGTATCTCCTGTTGTCTCGGGAGGTCATATTCCTATTTTTTGATCATCTTACGGTCCATCGCATGGAGTTCCCCATATCCCTACTTATGGAGCTTCTCATGGGATATCCCATGGGACATCTTTTGGAGCTTCTCATGGACAATCTTATGGACCACAGTATGGACAGAGCTATCAGCCTTATGGGTACGGGTATCAACAACCCACTTACTCCTCTAATTATGGCTTCGTAGCACCGCATAGTCAAGGTACACCACATCATAATGCTTCCATGCAGCCCTACACGGGTCAAACAGGAGGAGGATATTATGGCCAAGGCCATGGTATTTATAGTAGTGTTATCAACCAAAATGGCACTTCTCCATCCAAGTGCCGACAATTCCTTATGTTGGTAGACAAAAGGACATTTTAGGATTGAAGTTTTCCAAAACACTATAGATGGGCATGACATGAGATGCATTTACCTTTCAACCAGCTTAATACATTATTTTTCTAAGTGTGTATTGGTGTACATGAATATCTCCATTGAAACTTGCGTACATACACGACTATTCTCGTTGACAAATCGCATACTGTACGTGACTATCTCCATTACAACCCGCATACATATCTATACGCGGGTTTCCTTTAAGAGACTTGCGTATCATACGTGGGTTTCCTATATTAATAGTCACGTACATCTCCATTCAACATTAAAAAATATAAATCATGATTAATGGAGATTAGTTGGGCCTTAATCATCAACTACCCCAACCATCTCAACCTCCTCAACCTTCAAAACTACTCTTTCCCAAAGTATAAATAGAGGCCTTGGGGAGGGCATTAATGAATCAATTTTGGAGAGCAAAGTTATGCTGGTGGTATATCTTCAAAAGTCTTGGAGCAACAGAACTTAGAGTCCTTTGGTTGCAGAGGATTCCTTGTCTCAGGCGTTCGGTTGTACACTTATCTCATTCACTGATTGTTAATAAAGAGAATTCTTCTTCCAACATTGTGTTGAGTCTCTTTCATGTATTATGGTTGATGAATATATTTGATTAAGAACTATATATATTGTTTGTCTAACCTGTAATATATACATGTATAATATTTTACTTGGAGAATTTTCTCTTTGTAGGTGAAGGAGGTGCATCCCTAAAAGCTTTGGAGAGAAGCAGAACGGAAGAAGATAAAGCTTGGATCAACCGTCGGTAATCGGGTGAGTCCAATAATTCTTCCTATTTCCTTTATGTACTTAGTTAAAGCTAATTGTCTGCAAGTTTTAGAAGTAAGTTGGTAACCCCATACCCTAGGTTACATGGGTGTTTATTCCTGAACAACAGAACTGGGGACTCCGCTGGGGAACCCAGCCTGCTGTGGGTTAACTTTGTAGATCCGTGCCCAGTCTTTACTTTGATTCAGTGTGTGGTGTCTTTTCTTGGTTCATACTTGTAGTGGTGTTTGAAGACATTTATAATTTTTCTTTTTGTTGAGAAATTTTACTCCTATATGCAGGTTGCTGGGATACATAGTCACGTACAGAGGTCTGCGTATGCGGGTTGCTATATTAGACAGTCGCGTACAGTACGTGGGTTTCTCTTGTGAACAGTTGTGTACAATTCTGAGCAACAAAATTTTTGGGGTTGGGTTGCTTGTCCCTGTCCCTCTGTGGATTTTGTCTTGCTTAGTGGTCTTTAGTACTGGCATTGCACTGTAGGTTTGATTTCCCTGTTAACCATAATTCGTTCTTTTCGTTAAGCCCTTGGGTTCTTATTGGTTGGATTGTATTTCTTTTAGCATTTTGAAGTGGATTTTCCTGTTGGGTAATAGGTCCAAGTGCTGGTTGTCTGAATCAGTGATCAAGGTTCTAGATACCATATATACCATTCTATTTTTGAATAGTGTTGGTTTGTCACTTGCCTTTGATTAATTTCAGTGATTTCTATTCATTGTATCTTCCCAGTTGGGTGTGTTCTGAGTCTTCCTTAGGTGGTTGATTTTTGGTTTTTATAAATCTGCTTTACTTCATTTTGCTCATTTTATATAGTTAGATTATCCAAGCATACTCAAGAATTTTGCATTTAGGTGCATTAGTAATCTTTGAGGAATTTGAAAAGTGAAAAGAAAAACATTGGAAACATTTTGCATTTGAATTGCATATGGTAGTTTTACTTTCAGTTTTAAAATAAAATCTCAAAAATTACAAAAATAAGTCTTAGTTTTCTCTTTCATAGTTGCGTTTTCATCAGTTTATATTTACGAAAAAAAAAGAGAAGCTTGTTTTAAGTAGTGATCATTTGCTTTGAAATTGATTTATACACCTATTTTTTACATTTCTTATCGAGTCAATAACATCATAGTCTTTCACTCCACTTGCCTTCTGAGTAAAAACAACCCTTAAAATGAACGCCATAATTAAAATTTATTAGTAATTTTTGTTTTATAGGGCCATACACTTACTAGCTTAGGCTAGACTTGTGGGATAGGAAGTGTAAACTCCCCATAAGTACTTAAATTCAGACATAGTGGGCCATTCAATAGGTAAATCCTTCTCTTTATTAATAGTATATGGGAAGCTTCTCTCAAACATGAGTTAAGCACGAGGCTGTGTGAAGGCATTGGACTGAGGAGATAACCCTCTGATTCCTTATCGAAATGTAAACCAAGGCTTTTACGCATTTGGGGATTCTGTCCTAGACAGAGTTTCAAGCTTAGCTACCCTGCCCATGTGTATGAATCAGGCTTGCGACTATCCCCCCAGACTATTGGTATAGTTAAGGTATCCTCTAGTCTCTTGACATCTAGGGTTCATACACAGGTAAACTAGAAGGCTATTTCTGGTTCACCTTGGATGGGCTTGGAAGGTAACCCTTATTGAAAGTATAGGAGGACGGTGGGTGATTCCTTCGCTTATGCCTAAGAACCTCTTCAAGGACACCAAGAAACTATCTCTCATATTTCTTCGGGAAAGCATATCTTGTACAATTTGTGATTGTTGAGACTTTAGAAATTTTTATAGTGATTTCTCTATGGTTTGTCTGTGTTTAGCCAACCTTAGGTTTTGAAAAGTCAAATTTACAATCGTGGAGGACCAACCTATCAGAAGGTCACAAAGGTTGCAAAACCTTCCTCCGCTCATTACTTTGGAACCTCCACCTCCCCTTCAAAGGAAGAGATTGGACACAGACGGTTCTTTTGAACCGATAGGAGTTAGTGAAGTTTCAGGTGAACCAGAACTTGGGCCAAACCGTCTTAATTTAAACACAGGTGAGATAGAATATTTGGAGGCTGATAAGTTTGAAAGGAATTTTAATACACCTCTAATTGACTTAAATGATCCTATGATCATTCAGGTTCATCCTTTTGATCTACCCGTGATTGGTGTCCCTGTGGGCAGGATAATGTCTACTGTAGGAGAAAGTTCTTTTACCTTCACCTCAGCCGCTCTGGCTGAAGGGGTGCTACCTCCCTTGGTAAGTACCCCTAGAACAAGCATACCTACTATGCCCTTAACTCTAGCAAGCTGAGTGGTTCAACCACTGACTCCCACAATCCTAGCAGGTGCTTCTGGTGGAATGGTCACTAGGATTCCTAGTGTACCTACAGTTCCTACTTCCTTCACACACACTGCCTAGAGTGGTCCTATAGGATCCCTGACTTTTGTCCAAGGATTTCCTTGGAATGGGGGGCACATTATTCCATCCACTCCATACATAGGCCCAACACCCTCATATGTAGGGGTGCAGTTTGGAAACACTAACCCTTATGGTCAAGGTTTTCAAACTCCAGTTTTAGCTTTGTTCACGAGCTCTCCATTTTTGCTTTTTAGCAGAGGGATACCTGCTCCTGTATTTCAAACCCCAGTTTCAACTGGGGCAGCTAGAACCTCTTATACTGCACCTTACACAAACAACCATGTGGCTGACGGATGGAATCCTTTTCAAAGCAACCCATCCTATTCACAACCGGCAACAGGGGGCAACCCCACCTTCACATATGGGAATATGGGGGAAGGTCCCTCTAATCCCCAAACTAGTACTTTTAGTGCTCCGGTTATACCCAAGCTTCCCTTCCTGAAAACATTAAACTTACTAGATTTGTCTAAACTGATGAATGACTCGGTGAGGCATGATCCCACTTGGCCCCCCGTCCCTACCAAGCTGCCCTCAGATATCCCAAAATTCGAAGGCAAAGTTGGTGAAGATCCTGGAGGTCATGCCACCACTTTCCATTTATGGTGCTCTTCCAACTCACTGAATGAAGATTCATTTTAGTTGAGGATGTTCCAAAGAACCTTGACGAGTACTGTAGCAAAATGGTACATTGAGTTGCCTTCTGCTTCTTTTAGCATTTTTTGGGACTTGGCTAATGCTTTCCTTAGTCACTTCCAGCTTCCTATCCAATATGATTTCAGAATAGAGTTGTTGTCTACCTTTCGATAGAACCAGGCCACCCATATCTTAGATCACATCCAAGAGTGGAGGAGGCGGAAGATCCTTATTAAACCCACTATTCCTCCTGAGTTTTTATTAGAATGGTTCCTTAAATTCCTATTGCCTTATATTTCTAAGGATGTATCTACTTCAGGAGTGACGAATGAGGAAGAAGCTATCCTCAGGGCCCAGCAACTAGATTTGATATATTCTTAGTCTGGGATCTTATGTGAGATTATCCCTAAGGCACCGAGGCCAACACACGACGCAGAGAAACCTAAGCTTGGACCCCATGCCGATGGTGTGGTTGGTTCCATTAATTCTCCCACTATAGAATCCTTGGAAAAACATCTCCATTAGCTGTCCGTCAAACATTATATGGAGGAGGCAGCAAAGGCTGCCCCCTCACCCCAAAATGCAAATGTTCTTGCACAAACCTCTCAGAAGGGCATTCAGCAGCCCGGTGGGAAAAAGAAGAGAGGAAAGAAAGGGGAGGGAAATCAAAACAAGCAAAAACCTGCAAACAATGCTAATGGGGGAAAGAAAGAAAAGAAGAAGGTGAAATTCCCATGTAAGTTGTGCCATGAAGATCACCTCACCCATCTTTGTCCCCTTATGGAACAAGCTTAGAAGCTGTTAAAAGCTCAACAACCGACTGTTTTGAAGTATCCTTTTCCCCAAGGACAGAATTATGCTTCAGCTTCAAATGCAGTAGGGGGCACCCCAAATGCCCCTAACCCCAATTATATCAACATGGTTCGATATCAAACTTTACTACAGACCAGGAATAAGAACTATGAAAAAGAGACTTCGGAGAAGGGTAAGTCCATAGGTGAAACTTCTAACCCTCTCACGATTGAGAAACTTGCTGAAATTATGCCCAAGATACCGAAAGGTGTCTTGAAGAAGACTTTGCATAATCCTAATGCTAGGGATACGAAAAAATACTCCATATTTAAAGACTTAGCCCAGGCACCTTGTGCAATGTCGGTTTTAGAGGTGTTACAGAGTTGTCCCACCCAGTGGGATGCACTCTTAGTAGCCTTAGGAAGTATGGACTCATCGAGTCTCATGGAGAAATTTAATTTTTCTGATGTCAAAATTCACCTACCATATCATGTAGCCTTGTCGATAGATGTCATCCACGGTGGAAAGACCATTGGAATGGTAGTTTTCGATGAGGGTGCTTCTACATGTGTTATGTCCTTGTCGTGTTGGAAAGCTCTTGGATCCCCAGAGTTGGTCCCGCCAAACACCCTGCTTACTGATTTCGACGGAAGGTCATTCCGTCTGCATGGTATCCTACCAGATTTTGAAATTAAGCTGGCAGGGAAAGTGGTGTCTATTGAGGTGGAGGTGATTGATGCACCTTTGGACTATAATTTGCTCTTGGGAAGAAGCCGGACTTATGCCATGTCTACTATTGCATCAGTCGTCTTTCGGGTGGTAGTGTTTCCACATGAAGGGAAGTTGGTCACTGTTGACCAACTCAATTTTACTCGGAAAGGCCACATGGAATCTAATGAGTAAACTATACCATTGGTTAATTAGGTAAAACCTGTTGCAGAGAGCTTAGGAGCTGGAATGTATGCATCATTGATGGGCACATTTGATCTTCAAGATCCTATTAATTATATAGGTTCTACTAGTGTGGGGAAGTCCATAGCCATGGTTGTTGATAGGACTAATCCTTGGGTTCTCCCTTCCCACCATGAACCTGAAGTTCCCTTATCGACAGTATAAGTGGCTTATCAAGCTATCACCCAAACCATTGTTGATCCCTTTCCTGTCCCCCTCACAGTCTCAGAGGAACTGAAAGAAGCCTATGTGCCTGCTTGGGAAAAAATTATTTGCATTCTACAAATTTTTTAGATATGGTTTTACCTTGTGATGAAGCCATTTTGGAAGCCATGTGTAGATGAGATAAGATCTATGAAGATATTCACCATCGATCCTTTTTTCTACCAGAGTTAAGCAGGATAGAGAATCAAGAGTTTCATATGAGACTGGAAGACGATGTTGATATGCCCATTAATCCCTTACCAAGGGAAGGAATGTTTGCTAAGGGGAATATGGAAAATATTTTTGCTACCATCCCTATGAACATCTCTGTAAATCCTGACGTTGTGGAAAATATACATATTGGCGCAAACTGCTCTCTTGATGAGATTGTGATCTATACAGCCTTGTTTAAGGAATTCCATGACATTTTTTCCTGGTCATATGAGGAGATGCTAGGCATTGATCCATATATAGTCGAGCATGAGATCCAAACATACCCTGATGCTAAACCTTTTCTACAAAAGTTGAGACCTATTAACTCGCGTAAAGTGGCGGCAGTGAAGGCTGAAGTAGAAAAACTGTTTAAAGCCAGTATTATTTATCCCATAGCTTTGACGGAATGGGTATCCAACCCTGTTCCTGTTGATAAAAATCAAGGGACCATACACATCTATACTGACTTTAGAGATTTAAACAAATCCTGTCCTAAGGACAACTATCCCACGCCATTTATAGATCAAATTATTGATGCTTGCGCAGGAAGTGAAGTCTTTTCGTTTATGGATGGTTTCTCCGGATATAATCAAATTCAAATTAAACCAGAAGACCAACATAAAACAACTTTCGTTTGTCCTTGGGGTACCTTCACATACAAGAAAATGCCCTTTGGATTGAAAAATGCTGGGGCAACCTTTCAGCGGGAAATGAATTTTTCCTTTCATGATATTAAAGCCATTGTCGAACCTTACCTTGATGATCTGCCTGCACATTCTCGTAAGAGGATCGATCATCCAGATCACTTGCGTTTAATTTTTGAACAATGGAGATACTATAAAATTCACTTGAATCCCCACAAGTGTGTGTTCTGTGTTGAGTCAGGGAAACTGCTCGGATTCATTGTTTCTAATAGAGGCATTCAGGTGGATCCGTTGAAAGTTGAGGCCATTTTAAATTTGCCTCCTCCTCGTTCTATCAGGCAACTTCAGAGCTTGCAGGGGAAGTCCAATTTTCTTCGATGTTTCATTGTAAATTATGCCAATATTATTGAGGGTTTCATGCACCTGTTAAAATAGGAAACCCCATTTTTATGGGATAAAATTGCACAACTCACTTTCGAGGCATTGAAAAAAGCTTTATTGTCAGCACTAGTATTGCATCCGCCATATTACTCTAGGGATTTTATATTTTATCTGGCCACGTTTGAGTTGACCAGAGGGGTAGTCCTAGTCTAGGAGGACGATAAGCTCCAAGAGCATGTCGTTTATTATCTCAGTTGTGCTTTAGCCGGACCTAAACTTAGTTACTCCCACGTCAAAAAGTTGGCCTTAGCAGCTGTTTATGCTATTCAGAGGTTACATCACTACATCTTACTATGGACTACGATGGTAGTAGCAGATGTTAATCATTTTCATTATATTTTGTCTCGAAGGATAGTTGGAGGCAAATTCAACAAATGGATAGTCATTCTCCAAGAGTCTGACTTGGATTTTCAGTCCGCAAAATCCAAAAAATCCTTACTTTTTGCTGAGCTCATTGCAGAATTTCTAGTAGAGGAAGATGTAGCAATTAAAGAAGACTCATTCCTAGATGAGCACATCTTTTTGATTTCCACCTCTGACCCCTGGTACGGAGACATACTTATCTATCTCCAGACTTTGAAGTATCCTACAGCTTTCTTGCGGGAAGAACAGCGTAAACTACGCCTACATGCCAAGAACTACCTCATCATAGGAGAAACTTTATACCGTAGGGGGGTATATTCCATTTTGCGTCGACATCTTACCCATGAGGAAGCGGAGATTGTCCTAAATGATTCCCATAGTCAAGCATGTGGGGGTCATTTATCTGGGTTAGCTACATCCTAGAAGACATTACGTGATGGTTATTTCTAGCCCACAGTCTTTAAAGATTGTGTGGAAGCAGTGAAGTGCTGTCATCCTTGTTAGCTTTACACCAGAAAGATACGGTCACAACCTGCTCCGTTATTTCCCGTCATCTCACTGGGCCCTTTCATGAAGTGGGGGATTGATTAAGTGACATGTAATCCAGCCTCGACCAGGGGGAACAAATATATCATTGTCGCTGTAGACTATTTTATGAAATGGGCAGAGGAAATTCCCACCTTTAAAGCTGACAGGGAAACTGTAGCTTTATTCGTATCCAATCAAATTATTGCATGATTCGGTATACCTAAAGTGATTGTCACTGACCATGGCAGTCATTTCCAAAATAGCATGATGACTGAATTGACCACTATGCTAGGATTTAGACAAGAACATTAATCTTCGTTCTATCATCAAGCAAAGGATCAAGTTGAGGTTGTTAATAAAAATTTGAAGACTATCCTCAAACATACTATTAATGTAGCCCGTTCCAACTAGCATATCATGCTATATCCAACACTTTGGGCATATTGGACTAATGTAAAAACTACTACAGGGTTTTCTCCCTTCCAACTCGTCCATGGAGTGGAAGCTGTTACCCCGATTGGATGTGAAATCCCGTAAGGATTGCTATTCATGTGTTACCTGATATGACTAAGCTTAAAGAATGTTTATTACATTTATAAAATCTTGATGAACAATGTAGAGATGCGCTGACATCAAACCAAGCTCATAAAATAGGGTTAAAAGCCAATATGATAAATCGGTCAAGCCTCGAATTTTCTTTGAGGGGGAACTTGTTTTTCTCTGGGACCAAGACAAAGAACCCCTGGTGGTAGGAAATTTTAGGTCTATGTGGTTAGGACCTTATATTGTGTCAAAAGTGTTAAATAAGGGTGCATATTAATTGATAGATTTCGATGGGAATAAGCTGGCTAAGCCTAGAAATGGGGCCTACCTGAAAAAGTACTATGCTTAGGCTTAGCACTTTTTTTTGTATTTTCTTGTATGTATTTTTATGTACACTAGTTCATTGGTTTGTGTTTTTATACCATCTACTGGTTGTTTCATATGTCTTCCGAGAGGTTTGTAGGTTTTGCTGATGGTGCCAGTTGCCACACTTGTAATTTAGCTTCAGCAGCATGGGTCATTTATTTTCCCTTAGGACATTCAATTGCCTCAAGAGGCGCTTGCTTAGGTCCTACTACCAATAATGTGGTTGAATATAGGGATGTCATTGAGCTTCTATGGGATGCTTTGTCACGTGGTATCACTCAACTGGAACTCCGACTGGACTCTCAGCTGGTGGTTTCCCAACTCAATCGGGCTTATCAGGTGTGGAACCCTATTCTATTACATCAGTTTATGCAAGTGAGATTATTGGAAAGAAATTTTGAGTTCATTACATTCAATCACATTCCAAGAAATCAAAATTCATTAACTGATGCATATGCTAATTCTATCTTGGATTGGCATTTAACACATTTTACATAAAAATATACAGCAGACACATTAAAAACATTTGTAAATAAACCAACAAATATATGTGTGTGTGTGTGTGTGTGTGTGTGAATATAGGTCCATATAGATAGGTCGAGTCTCTGGTCCTTAGATCCAGTCATAACTGTATAATATACAAAATATGGATCAAAAGTCCATCAAATGCCCCTAAGTCTAAGCTTGACCGCCCTGGTCCCCTTGATCACCCTGCACACGGGCTTCTTCAGCCTCCTCGGCTTCAGCAGCCTCAACAGCATCTATGTATACAAGTACTACTCTGGCTAGTCATCTCAGAAGACATATCTAGACAAGTGGTACACCAACTACTAGTTCTTGCATGATGGTAGGGATGTGCTCAATCCGTAAGGTAGGTACTTTTTGGGTAAGCATGGCCAACTTCCCCTCAAGAACCCTAATCAATTCTTGGTCCTCTCCCAAAACAGGACGCACATACATGCATGGATGCCCAGCAAGGAAGACCGGTCCAATATCTACATTTTGACATTTTAAAAGGATTAGAACTCTTATACATATGTATATATTTCTATATTTAAAATTCATAAAAATTTTAAATCTTTGAAAATAAAAATTACCTAACTCTCCCCATGCTCCTCTTGGAGGGAGGACAAGGTCAGTGTCACCATGGAAATCTAACCCAGCATATGGAAACTGCTCCAAAGCTAGCAACTGTTGCTCCCACCAAAAGTAGAAGTCATCATCATAGACACTCTGCACTGATCCGCCACCTCCCTGGCGGAGGAAAATATCTCCCCACCTACTCAGCCTAGGCTAATGAGGAGAATGAACTGGTAGTGGCATTGCAGGACTCAATCCCGGCACTCTCTCAAAGAAGAAGGCTACTAATATGCTCGAATAACCAAAATTATTCCTCCTACATCTCTTGTAGTCAGAGAGTTGTTTTCTCATTATCGGGATCACTCCCGAGCACCAGTCATATAGGGCTCCTTGCATACAGTCTACTGCTAATCTTATCTTGTTTTGAGTTGCAAGGTGAAGTGATGATGACCCCACAACCCTCACTATAGTGCTCGTCAACACCTGTAAAGGAAAGTTGCATATGTGAACAACAGGGATGTAGCTACCCCTCTTTTGAGTGCCTGGCTTGCAGTATAGATCAATATAGTTCTTTACACTTAGAGGGTCACCGCCTCTATCGGTGCCTTTCAAGTTCACCGAAGCTCCCCGTCGTGATAAACCAGCAATGAAATAGACATCCTCCGAAGTAATCTCCAATGGCTCACCTTGAAGGTCAAACATGCCCAAATCATGATCCCAATAATTTATCAAGAACTCTAAGACGTGGACATTGGCCCTCATAGGCGAAGTATAGAAAAACTTTAATAACCCACTTTGACGTAAAACATTCACTGTGGGGGCATCTTGAAGATATTATTGGTCCATGTATTCATGTTCTCGCTCCCTCCACTCAAGCACCATCTTTCAACCTAATAAACAAGCAATTGAAAACCTTTAGTTTCATATAAAATTTTGAAATTTTTACCCTATACATTGTTTTTCTACCTCACGTAGCGTACGCGGCTATCTTTTTAGGCAGGTCGCGTACTGTACGCATCTGTCTTTCAAGAAACCCGCATACAGAATGTGTGTATGCGACTATTACTATACCATACCCATGTACACACCGTTCCTATTTTGAGGGCGCTTAAAAACATGATTTGGGGCTCAAAATTAATAATTGCTTGGATCAAAAGAAAGAGCATGGAGTGTAGTTTTACCTGACACTTGCGGTTTTGGGAATGGTCCACCGAATCGGCCACACCGAGCAATTGAAGGTAGAGGTATAAACTTTTCTTTTTATGGTTAAAAATCCAAATGGTGAGTTTTTATTTATGTTTTGAACTATTTATAGAAAATTTATTTCTAAAGTGGG
The DNA here is from genome assembly GCA_001517045.1 of Pseudotsuga menziesii. Classification (NCBI taxonomy): domain Eukaryota; kingdom Viridiplantae; phylum Streptophyta; class Pinopsida; order Pinales; family Pinaceae; genus Pseudotsuga; species Pseudotsuga menziesii. Next base: position 122,618 of record LPNX010526885.1, on the reverse strand, counting down.
TTTTTTCCCTATAGTTCATAATTTGTAAACTAATACAATCTCTTTTCTTCCATGTGATAGGTTTATCATCATTTTTAAGTTGTTTTTTGATCATACAGGATGGTATTTGGTCATTTCACATGCATTTTGCATTTATACCTACTCCATATTGATCCTAGAATTAACACTTCGACCACAGACTATGGTATTTTTAACCAGTAGCTCCTTGTCTTTACCATTGTTCTTCCATGGATAGGACCTTCCTTCTATGAGTATCCTCATTTAGAACCTATTTATTGTCTTTTGATACTCATACTGCAGCTGTCATTGGTTCAAGGGAATATTTTTTAGCTATTTTTCACGCCAAATTGAGCCTCATTTTGGTCTCTTTTTACAAGCTATCCCTTTATAGGACTCCCTGCCCTTATGGAGTTTCTTTAGGCCCAGGTCTAACTCCTTAAAACAAACTTGACTGCCGAGTAAAATTGTTCATTCAAGATCATTAAGAATACGTGAATGGGAATCCACATTGGTGGTAGGTTATCTCTTTCTCGGACCATGTGGAATAATACGAGAAAGGATCACTCTCTTTTCTACAGAATTGAGAAGAGTATTCTCAGGTACATGTTTATCACTTTTTCGGACCTGAGGGACTAAATTTATGGAAAAGGAACACTTGGTATGATCTCAATTTTCTCTTTTTCATGCTCTAGACCTAAACATGAAAAACATTCCAAGTGTACTTTGTGTCTTTGTCATGCTCGTTAAACGCCAAGAACAAAGCATCGAGTTTATTGTTGTAAGCCCTATTTCTCATACTCAAATGGATCTTTCCGAGTGATCTTGCTTTCCTTCACACTCGTAAAAAGCAAGCTATATGCTGCTCTCGAAGGAGTGTTGGGTAGGTGGTAATTTAACCTTTTTTAGACCTCCCTACCTAAGTATGAAAAAGGTTAACCTTTTCTTCTACGGAAGTTAAGAGAGTTCTTCTATGGTATGTTTTATAATTTTTCGGCCTCAAGAGACTAAATTGGATGAAAAAGTACCCCCCTAGAGTCTTATTTGGAGTTTTCAGACTCTCTAAAATGTGAAAACACCAAGTGAGCATGTACTAGTTCGGGCTCATAAAATCCATGAATCAGTGACAGTATCAAGCATTATTCCCTCTTCTCTTCAGGCTTGTCAAAAAATGAAGAGAGATCCGAGTTGACTTTCCTGGACTCATTAAAATTTAACAGGGAAGGTAAGGAAGAAGTTTTCTTTTGGTTCTCGGTTAGTGGCAACATGTCCTCTTTGAATATAGCACTCTTCATTTTTTCTAATACTCATGTCTTGGTATTCACTTTCAGTTCAGCTATTACTTTGAGTTTCTTACTCCTCTTGTCAGTTCTACCTGGGTAATTTGATCATGTCTCCTACATGACAGATAAGTATAGTTGTACTATCTGCAAAGTTAAAAGGTACCTTGGGTCATCTCTATGTCATGCTCACTGTTCAAGGACTTAACCCTATGTCTGATCTATATCTTGATTCCATCATTGTTGTATCTATCAAAACTTGTGTCTCCCTTCCTTTACCTAGTTCCTAGTCACTCTTGTGATTCGTTGGAGGAACTATTGCATTCCTTATCATAGTATGGTTCCGCATCAACACTTCCTAATGACGAAGACCTAGATTTTTGATGATCGTACCTCAGGATTCACTTTAATTATTGGTGAATTCCTTTGCTTCAGTTGTCGATTATCACCTATTGATTGACAATCTGTTGAATCCACTCCATGTTTGACTTCAATAACATCTATTCACATGGCTTGGATTGTACTGGTTCTTTGGGATTGTTTATGAAGACCTTAGTTTCACATTCATGGACTAAGTTGCGCAAGATTATGTTTTGGTTACTTACACAGCTTCCATATCTTTGAAGATTCATCATTATTGTATATTGTGGCTTTGATACACCTTTGCAATATACATGGTATTGTACCCGTACTATATGATGTACTCAAATGTTGTAAAGGAGCTAGTGTTCCAGTATATTGAACATAGCATCCTCGGATATGACTTTGTATATGACATTATTATGTATTTGTTTCAGGTACTACCTCTACTCCATTGGACCTATGAGTTTTTCAAAGATAATGATTATAATGTATTTCAGCCATCGCTTCCCTCTGACCTCACACATTAGGGGGCATATGTTATCAACCCAAATGGCACTTCTCCATCCGAGTGCCGACAATTCCTTATGTTGGTACACAAAAGGACATTTTAGGATTGAAGTTTACCAAAACACTATAGATGGGCATGAAATGAGATGCACTTACCTTTCAACCAGCTTGCTACATTATTTTTCTATGTGGATTGGCGTACACGACTATCTCCATTGAAAATCGTGTACATATGCATCTATTCTCATTGACAACTCATGTACTGTACGCGACTATCTCCATTATAACCCGTGTACAGATCTATACGCGGGTTTCCTTTAAGAGACTCACGTGTCATACACGGGTTGCCTATATTAATAGTCGCGTACATCTCCATTCGACATTAAAAAATATAAATCACGATTAATGGAGATTACTTGGGCCTTAATCATCAACTAGCCCAACCATCTTAACCTCCTCAACCTTCAAAACTACTATATTTCCCAAAGTATAAATAGAGGCCTTGGGGAGGGCATTAATGAATCAATTTTGGAGAGAAAATTTATGCTGGTGGTATATCTTCAGAAGTATTGGAGTAGTAGAACTTAGAGTCCTTTGGTTGCAGAGGAGTCCTTGTCTCAGGCGTTGGGTTGTACACTTATCTCATTCACTGATTGTTAATAAAGAGAATTCTTCTTCCAACATTGTGTTGAGTCTCTTTCATGTATTATGGTTGATGAATATATTTGATTAAGAACTATATATATTGTTTTTCTAACCTGTTATATATACATGTATAATATTGTACTTGGAGAATTTTCTCTTTGCAGGTGAAGGAGGTCCATCCCTGAAACATTTGGAGAGAAGTAGAACAGAAGAAGATAAAGCTTGGATCAACCATCGGTAATTGGGTGAGTCCAATATGTCTTCCTATTTCCTTTCTATACTTTGTTAAAGCTAATTGTTTGCAAGTTTTAGAAGTAAGTTGGTAACCCCAAACCCTAGGTTAGAAGGGTGTTTATTCCTAAACAACAAGTAGTCAGCCTTTTATGAACCAAAACTATTAGGTAGCGTGGCATAGACCGACTCAACCTAGGCTCCCTTTACTCACAACATTAAATTTACCTGACTTATCAAGACTAATGAATGATCTGGTATCTTATGACCTAGCTTGGCTAGCTATCCCTACCAAGCTTCCCTCAGACATTCCCAAATTTGAGGGAAAACCAAGAGAAGATCCTAGTGAACATGTCACTACCTTTCACCTTTGTTGCTCTTCCAACTCCTTACACAATGACTCAATCCGCTTAAGGCTATTTCAACTCACCCTCACCGGGCCTGCAGCGAAATGGTACATAGAGTTACCAAGGGGGGCATTTGTTTTGTTCGATGATATTGCTATGACTTTCGTCAATCACTTCCAGCTACCAGTGCATTACGACGCTGGTACGAAACTCTTGTCGACATTTTGGCAAGACAAGGCCACACATATCTTGGACCATATCCAAGAGTGGCGTAGATGGAAGAGGTTGATTAAAGATTTCATACCGTTGGAGTTTCTCCTTGAGTGGTTCCTTAAATTGTTGCTACCTTACGTTGTGAAGGATGTTTCTACATCCGCAGTCCATAATGAGGAACAAGCAATTTTTAGGGCACAGGAATTGGATTTGATTTATGCTCAATCTAGACTATTATATGAGATCATACCTAATTCTCCGCATTCTAGTTTCGATCCCAAGATCAAGCCTGGACCACATGCCGATGGCATTGTGGGTTGTACAAGTGCCAAAGCTATGGATTCGGTTGCAAAACAAGTGATTCAATTGTCTATTAATCAATCCGTGTTAGCCCAAGCTATGGATTTGTCTCAACCCACCCAAATGGCAAGTTTACTTTTTGTGCAATCATCGGACCAGAAGGGCAACGAGCAGCCAGGAAGGAATAAGAAAAAGGGTAAAAACAATTATAAGGGTGGGAACAAGAATGAAAATGCCAATTTTAATGACAAGAACGACTGTAATGCTGGGGGGACAAGAAGTCTAAATGTAAGGTTAAGTTTCCTTGCAAATTGTGTAAGTAGGACCACATCACTCACTTGTGCCCTTGTATGGAAGACGCCTCGAGGTTCATAGCATAGGGCCCAGCTATGCAGACCAATCCTTTACCCCATAATCAAAATATTAACTTGAGGACCCATGATCCTCATTCTATGTCGGGTGGAGATCAAAATCTGCCAGAAACCAGTACTGGTCATGAGTGCATCAACATGGTGAGTGCTACTAAGGTTGTGACTCGTGCGAAAGACTATGGTTCATCACAACCAGACCTTGGGAAGGAACCTCCTCCAATCGAGATCCCTTTGCATATTAAAAATCCTATGGATAAACCTAAGATTGCACCTCACATTCCTAAGGGATTCCTAAAGCGTTCGGGGCACAATACTAATTCCTGAGCCTCCTAGAACTATTCTGTTGTCAAGGATTTGGGCCAAACTCCTTGTGCGATGTCTACACTTCAAGTACTTTAGAGTTGTCCATCGCAAAGGAAAGATTTTCTTTCTGCTCTTGGGGTGAACGATGATAACTCTTCTTCCATCATCAAATTTGAAACCATGGGACTCCAGCCTCACTTGCCTTACTACGTGTCTCTCTTGATTCATGTAGAATGTCTTAACATGACCGTCAAATGCACTGTGATTGATGCAGATGTTGTTGCTTTCATGATGTCTTTGTCATGTTGGAAGGGTTTGGGTTCTCCCGAGTTGTCTAAATCCACTACCATGTTGACTTCCTTTGATGGTGGATCTTTACGGCCGCATGAAATTCTTCCTTCTCTTAAGGCCCGTTTGGGAGGGAAGACCGTCGTGATCGAGATCAAGGTGATTGATGCGCCCCTTGATTACAATCTTTTACTGGGTTGAAATTGGATGTATAGTATGCAAGCCGTAGCATCTTCTCTATTTTGAGTTGTATTCTTTCCATTTAATGGGAATATTGTTACGATTGATCAGACATCATTCAAAAATCTAAGTGTTAATGCATCGTCGAGAGCTTCTATCCCAATTATCGATCATTCTCAGCCGTCAACTGGGAGTGTGGGTGTAGGTATGTATCCATCCCTTATGGGGACATTTAGTTGTCCTACACCTGTCCTTATGATCGGATCTAGTTTCGATGGGGCTTCATCTTCATTGAATTTGGTGTCTTTTTGCACTACCCATATGGAAGATCCTTGGATTCTTCCTACACCAAGTCCTTTGAATGGACCTATCGAAATGGATGTGACGTTGCTTGGAGCAATGATAGCATATCAAGCGAATCTTGATTGTGTTGTAGAGCCTAGTCCTTCCTCTTTGTGGACGGAGGAGGAGGACCCGTATGTGCTTCCTGCATGGGTAGTTGAGTCCTCTCATGCACATAATTTCCTTGATAGTGTTTTTCCGTCAGATGAAGCTATTATTGAGGCCATGTCTAGGGTTGAGCCACCTTGGGAAGAGTTACATCATAGATCTTATTTTCTTCCCAAGCTTGACCATTTGGAGCATGAGGACTTTAGGGATATTCTTAGTGAGAGGATTGGTAGCCCCGTGGTTCAATTAAGCTCTCCTGGTCAGATGGCTGATGGGAACATGGCGAATATATCACCTTTTATTCCTATCAATAACTCTCACGATACTGGCAAGATTGAGAATGTCTATATTGGGGAAGAATGTTCCCATGCTGATATTCAGAAGTATACCGTGCTGTTTAAAGAATTTCGTGACATATTTGCTTGGTCATACGAGGAAATTCCAGGTATCGACCCTCATATTGTCGAACATGAAATTAAAACTTATCCAAATGCGAAGCCTATTTGACAACGTTTACGTGCGATGAATCCTAAAAAAACACTCATGATTAAGGCTGAGATAGAAAAGCTGTTAAAATCATGTTTTATCTATCCCATTCCCTTTAGGGAGTGGGTTTCAAACCCCGTTCCAGTTGATAAGAAATAGGGAGCGATCTGTATATGCACTGATTTCCACAATTTAAATCATGCTTATCCTATGGATAATTTTCCCATACCATTTATTGATCAAATTTTGGATGAGTGTGCAGGAAGCGAGGTATTTTCCTTCATGGACGGATTTTCCGAATATAATCAGATTCAAATCAAACCCAAGGATCAACACAAAACTGCATTTATTTGTCCTTCGAGTGCGTTTGAATATCGGAAGATGCCTTTCAGCCTTAAAAACACCGAAGCTACATTTCAACGGGCTATGACCTTGATTTTTCATGATCTCAAATCAATTATTGAAGTCTTTCTGGATGACCTTACTGCTCATTCTTAGCTGAGAGTGCATCATTCCTACCATTTGAGATTAGTATTCGAAAGATCTCGCCACTACCTAGTTAGGTTAAATCCACATAAGTGCATCTTTTGCGTGAAGTCTGGTCAGTTGCTAGGATTCATTGTTTCCAACGAGGGTATAAAAGTCAATCCCTTAAAGTTTGAGGCAATACTTCAATTGTTTCCCCTGAGAAATATTATACATCTTCAATGTTTGCAAGGCATGGAAAACTTCTTACAGAGATTCGTGGTTAACTTTGCCAATTTGAATAAAGGATTTATGCATCTTTTAAAGAAGGACACTACCTTTTGCTGGGATGAGCAAGCCCATGAGTCCTTTGATGCTCTTAAGTGAGCCTTAGCAATGGCCCTTGTGATTAGTCCACCCGACTATAGCCGTGACTTTTTTATTTATGTGGCCACACCCATGGAGATGATTGGTATCATTTTGGTTCAAGAGGATGAGGAGCTCCATGAGCATGTCATATATTATTTGAGCCAGAACCTAATAGATGCGGAAATCCGTTATTCCCATGTGGAGAAACTTGCCTTAGCTACCGTTCATGCGGTTCAGAGATTGAGACACTACATTCTCCTTCGCCAAACCTTGGTGGTATCTCATGTCAATCCATTTTAGTTCGTCCTCACTAGAAGGATGATTGGGGGAAAGTATAATAAACGGATTGTTATTTTGCAAGAATTCGATCTTGAGTTTGTTTCGGCGAAATCGAAGAAATTGTTAATTTTTGCGGATCTCATTTCTGATTTCCCAAGGGAGGAGGAGGAGGAGGTTTATGAAGATATGTTTGTTGATGAGCATATTTTTCTTATCTCAACTCTAGATCCATGGTATGGGGATATCATCATATATTTACAAATGTTGAAGGTCCCTACTCACCTTTCACGGGATGAGTGACGACAATTACGTCACATATCTAAGAACTACCTTATAGTGGATAACACTTTGTACCGTCGTGGGGTAAGTTCCATTTTACATTATTGTTTAACCCATGAGGAGGCTGAGGTTGTGTTGAATGATTTCCATGGAGGGGCGTGTGGTGGTCATTTATCTGGGCTTTCTACAACCCAAAAAATATTGAGAGCAGGATATTTTTGGTCGTTGATCTTTAAAGATTTTGTTAATGCAGTCAATAAGTCTCACAATTGCCAAGTGTTTGCACGCAATATGTTCTCACATATTGCACTGTTACATTCGATTATCACCGCCAGTCCCTTCACCAAGTGGGGGCTTGACTTCATGGATTGCAACCCAGCTTTGGCTGGGGGGCATCATCGTATTATAGTGGCTGTTGATTATTTCATGAAATGGGCTGAGGCTATTCCCATGATAAAATACGATAGTGAGACAGTTGGGTATTTCATATTTAACCAAATTATTACTCGGTTTGGTATTCTGAAAGAGCTTGTCACTGACCATGGTAGGCAATTTCATAATCGAATGATGGAAGAGTTGGCCTCGAAGCTAGGGTATAAGTAGGAGCACTCCTCTTCTTATTACCCTCAGGCGAATGGACAGGTTGAAGCAGTGAACGAATCACTTAAGTCCATTCTCCAATGAACCATCGCACAAATAAAAATGAATTGGAATATCATGTTATATCCTTTTTTGTGGGTCTATAGGACTGCGGTTAAGACTGCCACCGATTTTTCTCCATATTAGCTCGTATATGGAGTGGAGTCTGTCTTGCCGATTGAATGCGAAATCCCTTCATTGAATCTAGCCATAGATATTTTACTAGACACTTCTGCATTGGAGGAACGTTTGGTCCACTTAGAGTAGCTTAATAACCAATGCCGAGATGCCTTGGTGGCTCTAGAAGTAAATAAGCGTCGCGTTAAAGTCCAATATGATAAGTCTGTTAGTCCGAGGAGGTTTAGTGAAGGATATTTGGTCCTTTTGTGAGATCAAGCTAAAGAACCCTTGGGGGCAGGGAAGTTTAATCCCATATGGCATGGTCATTATGTGGTCAAACATGTGTTAGAGAAGAGCACCTATGAGCTGGTAGATTATGAAGGGACGGCCTTGGCAGAGCCTAGAAATGGGCTCTATATTAAAAAATACTATGTGTGATCTTCATCCAGGGCTGATTATTGTATATTGTTGTACATTTTTTTTGCATAGTTAGGTTTTCTTATGGTGATCGGGTTTGTTGATTAGATTTCGTTTCTTATGCCATATGTCAATGGATTCTTTCGCTTACATACGATTCGTTGATGGTTCTATTTGCCACACTCAACACTCATCCTTTGCTGCTTGGGTGATTTATACTCCTACTGGTTAGGTATTGTCTTCAGGAGGCGTATGTTTATGGCATTCTTCAAACAATGTTGTTGAGTATAGTGCCGTTATCGAGTTATTACGGGATGCCATTTCACATGGTGTTCTTTCTCTTGAGGTACGTCTTCATTCGCAGTTAGTAGTGTCACAACTTAATGGCTTGTATCGTATTAGGGATCTGACATTATTACGAAGATTCTTATGTGTGATATTGTTAGAACGACAATTTGACAACATAACATACATACATGTTCCAAGAATTTTTAATCAAGTTTCTGACTCATATTCTAACTATGTGTTAGATTGGAATTTGTTTCATAGACCATAAGCACATCACAAACATATATTGTTACACACATGTAAATAAATAAAATCGATCATCATAAAAGTTTTTCATTAAACATCCAAAATGTGACGTCATGATACATAAGTGTCATAACACAAAAATGGGGCTTCCAAGCCACCAAAATATAATACATGGTAGTACAAAAATGAATCACTCTCAGGTCTCTAAGCCTGTGGAGGAGGAGGGGGGTTTTGATCGTGGTAACACACCATGGCTCTAGCTAGTCATCGAAATAACGGAACCCATGTTCATGGTACACCAACCACCTGACGCTGCATGGCCTTAGGCAAGTCCTCAACTTGTGCCATGGGTACTCGGTGTGTAAATTGTACAAAGTTTGTGTGGATGCTTTGGAGCATTCGCTCTGCATCCACGCCCATGATATAATCTCATCTTCCCCTCCATTTATGATGAGGGAAGCCGTCAAGCTGCCATGGTCCAACATCTGCATACATATGACAGGTTGTCACTATGTGTTGTCACACCAAAACATGTCTTTTGATTCTATATATAAAAAAAACACAAAAAAATTAATAATTCAAAAAACTTAAAAAGAGGGTTTGGGATTCATTACCAATATCACTGTATGCTACTCCAGGTGGTAGGAGCATGTCCGGGTCTCCCCATAAATCTATCCCTGCATAGGGGTAGTCATCGATGGTAATGATCTGTCGTCACCACCATGGAAAGAAATCAGTTGGGTAGGGCTTGGACACCCTACCTCTGCCTAGTCTACGCATAGAATCTGCCCAACATCATTGGGTCGGATCTCAAACCCCGTGAGGAGGAATTTTGGCTCTAGGGCTTAGCCTAGGAACATGCTCAAAGAAGAACGTGCTCAGTATACTGTCGAAACCAAAGTTTCGTACCCTGCCCATCTTGTAGTCACTGAGTTGTTGCTTCATGTTACTCAATAGCGCAGTGCTCTAGTCGTATACTATGGGTCTCATGCACTCCACTGCATAGAAAATCGATGGTCATGAGGCTTGGTGGAGTGATGCTAGACTATCTATCATGCTGAGTGCCAATAGTATGGCCTTCAGTCCTAGCACCTGGATGGAGTTTGTCGGGATTTGACTCCCAACCTTTTTCGTGTCTAAAAAATAGTATACTGTAATGTACTCATCAATGGTGAGGCCACCTCTGGGCCCGTGAGAGCGTAGGTTCACCACCTCTCCTCATTGGGACAATCCTATAATGAAATATATGTCATCCACCTCTATAGTTAAGGACATCCCGTCGATATGAAAAGACTCTGCGTTTGGATCCCAGTAGTCTACTAGCATCTGCAGGAGTCTTGGTTTGGCCCTCAGGCTGCCAAGACACCAAAACTTGTATAGCCCACATGCACGTAGAGATTGTTGAGGCATTAAATCACCCCAAACAGCCTCTTCTACATCTCCATGTTCCCTCTCCCTCAATTCTAGAACCATCCTGCACATAAAAATAATTTTTGGTCAATATATACCTTAAAAAACCATGTGCGCAGTTGCATACGCGACTGTTTGCAAAACAACCGCGTATGTACACGGGTTTGGGAGGTTTTTCCGCATATAGATAGCCCTATACGTGGAAAAAGTCTCGATGTCCATGTGGGCCGAAATGACCAATTTAGACTAGCCTAGAAATCAATTTTGACCATGGAAATTGAAAAAATTTACCTGAAAATGGAAGACAAGGACATGAGAAGTTACCTGGAACAAACGGTATCGAAGTTCGCCGGACGAAGCTCCTGGAATTTGTGTTCGAAGTTCTGAGCTCAAATGGGTAAAAATTTCAAATGATATGTAATTTTTGAATTTTTTACTATTTATAGAAAAATTTTGAAAATTTTGAAATTTTTTAACCCCTTTCTATAATTTTGAACCGTTTCTAACCATTTTGGACTAATCTGATGATGTAGGAGTCCGTTTTGAGCGTCGTTTCGACCATTGTTTTGACCCATTCGTGCTGCTTTCAGGTATTATTTCTAAACTGGAATATAGGTTAGATTTCACATATGTGTTCATTTTGCATGACCTTATGACCATTTCATTATAACCTTAGGTAGAAACCCATTCTATCTTGTCACGAAACCTTCTTGCTGTTTTAGAAGTGACATGATGTGAATGGTAGAGCTTGACCATACATGGGTGCCCTAGTTAGCTCCCTTTTTGCATTTGGTTCCCATGCCGACATTTTTCCCTTTAGGGTGTGGGAGTCCTTTGTATAGTATCACCATGTCTTTGCGCAAGAGCCTCATACTCCTCTTGATATTTTTGCTGGGCTTTGTCCCCAGGACTCCCTTATGTCAAGTTGTAATTGCATTATCATGAGTTTTTCCTTCCTCATTGAGCCTTATGCCAGCTTCCCTAACTTTGATTATCAGCCATATAGCCCGAGCTCGTCTCATGTCTAGACACGCAGAGCCATTTTACATATCCTTTGCAGCTTGATTCCCCATTTTTTACCGGGAGGGGACTTTCCCTCGAGTGTCGTTATCCTACACATGTGTCCTTGCATTGAGCATAGGTATGTTCCACTGCTTGGAACTAGTTTGTTTTCCCATTGACACTCGTCTCCTCCTAGTCTGTAACTATAAAGCACTTTTATTCTTTTTCAAGCTTTTCAAAATATTTGAAAAAGTCCAAAAAAAAAACCAAAAAGCCGGACAAGAAAAGATGTTATCTTTGGTAGCAGTCGAGTCGTGTCACCTTTGAACAAAGAACTATATATCACATCCGTTGGTTGGATTAATAGTTTGACTTTAGCAGCTGTACTCATTTCTCTGAGTTTATCTCCACTGACTAGTTAAGCTTCCAGTCCCTATGGAGCCTCCGTCGATGCTTCCTGTGTCGCAGAGATGTCCCAGTTTTGTATATCAAGTCTATGCTACCTACATTCAGTCACCATTCACCTTTATGCTCTTGTTCGAAGGAAGTTGAAACCTGAGTCGGCCATTTCTCTGTTCTCTTGACTTTGCATGTCGACCATTCCTGGTACTGATACTGGTTTGTGCACTTTATGATCGAGTCCTTCCACATTATACAGCCTTGTTGAGTACCTCGTGTTGGATGATGGGGGATGCCTTAATGCCCTCTGTCCAGCAGATTTCATCCCATCGACTTCAGATCATTTATTCTAGGATGGAAATCTAGAGTCATTTTTGAGTGCCTTGAGACTTGCAGTCATCAGTGGAAGGTTATCTCGCCATCGACAGTTATGGGAATACATCAATGTCCCCTGATCAATGGATCATTTCAAGTGTTCGACCTCAACACATTTATTCACACTTGTTATTTTGCACTCTAGTACCTTGATTCCCATTTTCATTATTGGTGGGTGATCTCACGTCTATTAACAATATACATCAATGACCAGTAATCAGACGATGGACTACTATGTTCGACCTCGACACCTCTATTCACATAGTAGGACATGTACTCGTAGAGGATTGTGTAGAAGACCTTCCATATTGGTGGCATTTCATATATGCTACCTCCTTGATCATGCCAGTGTTCATGAGATTTCAGTGCTCGTGACTTGATTCCAGTGTATGTCAGATGTTTCCAACCATTATGCAGATCTTGATCCATTATATGTATTCATATTTCATGGAGATCATGATCCTTTATATATATTCATCATGGAGATTCTGATCTATCTATATTGTATGGTGTGATGACCAAACATGTCATATTTTCTATCATGCCTATCCATGGCCATTATACTCTTATGTATCTGAGACTACTATATGTAGTTGCAGTTATGTGCAGAGTTTGATTATTGTATTATATTGTTGGATGGATGGTTCTTCCACCTAGTTCTTCATCACTCCACTTATGGGATGGACTTATAATTTATTTCAGCCATCGTATCACCCCTCTAACCTCACACATTAGGGGGCATCTGTTACAGCTGATTTTACCGCACATGGTGGATCACACCTTTATGGCCTTCCCTGTCCCTCTGCAGCCTCTTTAGACCATGGACCATTTTTGTACCTTTGATGTTTCCAATATCATCCCTAAAAAATGTCTTATTTTCTATACATGACTTTTAAACCTATTCTCGTGTATATACAGGGATTTGACCATTAAACCCGCATACATCAAGATGTGTGCAAAAGGCCAAATAGTTTTGGAGTTTTCCTTGATGTGGATCCAAGTCACTTGTCTCTTGGCCTTTCATATGCCTTGAGATCGCTCGGATTTGACCTTCCATTACCCCATTGAAGCACTATATAAGGAACCCTTTGGATGCATTGAAAGAGGAGGAATTGAAGAGCAAGAAAACTATAGTCCATTGTTGCCAGAGCTTATACTTAAGTCTGCATCCCTTTGTCCCTTGGAGCGCTTTGTATTCTTCCCAAGAATTCCTTTGCTTGTGAGCTTGCTAATGAGAGATGGAGGATTGAAGTGGTGGAGGCCTAGGTGGAGGACTCAGTTTCTCCGATTCGCAGACGTGCTGACAGAGGTTGTCACTATTGTAATCTCTGTTTTATATTAATAGAAATATCTTTTCCTATCCAATAATGTGTATTTAAATGAGTATTGAATCCATGGATTATTTTAAATTCTTATATGTTATTGATTATATATGCTAGAGTAGGTCTAACACAATTACATATAGCATGCTTGTCTTGTTTGTTGAATGTTGAGAGAGCAAATTACTTATATAAGTGAGAGTGGAAAAGCTCAATAGGGATCTACATCAACTGTACGGAGTAAGGTATGTTTCGAGATCCGTTAGTGTTAGATATTTGGTTTCTCTTGCATATAGGAAAGGATTTATTTCTACGATCACTCTGTCTATTGTGGTACCCCAAGCCATAGGAAGTTTTCTCGGTAACAACATCATTAAGCCACTTCGAAGAAACGTACCAAGCTATCCAATACACTAGTATCCCCACCATCAATGATCATTTGTTGGAGGCTTCAAACATGTATAACCTACCATATTGGCTAGAGACCCCTCCCCCCTATCTAGATTATACTTTTCACACACTTCCCTCTGATGATTCCATCATGAAAGTTATGTCTTTAGATGAGATTCCTTGGAAACATCATCATCACCGATCCTCTTTCCTTCCCAATTTTCATATGGTAGAGGACCATTTTGGAACCACGGGTTTATCCGATATCGTAACTAATCCTCAATCATCGGTACTCATTCATGATGTTGAGTCCGAGGGTAATCTAAGAAACATTACCAAGATCGTCCTAGTCAATATATCGGTGAAGCCTGGAATCATAGAGAACATCAATGTCAGACAAAATTCTTCCCCTTCATAGCTAAAGTCTTATATGACCTTTTTCAAATATTTTAGAGATATTTTCAGTTCGACATATGAATAAATTCCAGGGATAGATCCTTCCATCGTCGCTCATGAGATTAGGAATTACCCTAACGCCAATCCAGTTTGTTAGAAACTTTGACAAGTTCATCCATGAAAAGTGGCAGCCATTAGGGAAGAGATTGAAAAACTTCTTAAGGATGGGTTTATTTACCCCATCCCTTTGAATCAATGGGTGTCTAACATTGCTCCCGTAAATAAAAAGCAAGGCACCATTAGGGTTTGTATTGATTTTTGAGACCTTAATCGGGCTTGTCCTAAGGACAATTTCCTCACCCTGTATATCAATCAAATCATCGATAAATGCACCAGAAGCATCATCTTTTCATTCATGGATAGTTTTTTCTGGATACAATAAGATAGATGACTTTTATCTTCACATGGGGGACCTTTTCCTATAAGAAGTTACCTTTTGGTTTGAAAAATGTTGGTGCTACTTTTCAACGTGCCATGTATTATGCATTCCATGACATAAAACACATTGTGGAACCATACCTTGATGACTTTCCTGCTCATTCGCAACAACAGGATCACCATGTTGATCATTTGATAGCCATTTTTCTCAGATGCTGCCACTACAACATACGGTTGAATCCACACAAGTGTGTTTTTTGTGTTGATAATGGCCGATTGATTGGTTTCATTGTGTCCAAGGATGGAATCGATATATACCCTCTAAAAATCAAAGCCATCTTGTCCTTACTCATGCCTACAAGTGTTACAAACTCAAAAGTTTGCAAGGGAAAGCAAAATTTTTATGTCAGTTCGTTTGTAACTATGTCAAGAAAACCCATAGTTTCATGCATTTACTACAGAAGGGTACCCACTTTGTTTGGGATGACTTGGAGCAACATGTGTTCAATACTCTCAAACATGCCTTCATTCATGCGCTCATACTATAACCACCTAATTATATGAAGGATTATTCCCTGTATGTGTCTGCATCCTTAACCACCAACAGCATGGTTTTGGTTCAAACAAATGAGCACAATCACGAACATGTGATCTACTATCTTAGTAAGAGTCTTTTGGACTCTAAAACATGTTACTCGCATGTGGAGAAATTAGCTCTAGCCACGATCATCGTGGTCCAAAAGTTTCGTCATTACATATTTCTCTTAACAACTATAGTATATGTAGAATCTAACCCCATGTATTACATCTTGACTCGTGAGGTTCTTGCGGGAAAATACTCTTGCTAGATTGTCATTCTCCAGGAATTCAAGTTAGAATTTGTGAAATCTAGTTCCAAAAAGTCTCTCGTCTTCGCAGAGCTTATGTGTGATCTTCCTCATATTACTGAGGAAACAAATCCCTTTGACTCATTTCCAGATGAATCATTATTTCTCATCAGTACGTCTGACCCCTGGTATGGATATTTAATTCTTTATCTCCAGACACAATGCTTTCAGCCCAATTCAACCCAATATGAACATCATTGTATTCGTCATAACGCTAAGTAATACCTTTTCATTAATGATACATTGTACCATTGTGGCGTTGATGTAATTTTTTGGCATTGCTTAACTCATGAGGAGGATGAAGTGGTATTGAATTACTGTCACTATGGAGCTTGTGGCAGTCATCTTTCTAGGATGGATACTACACATAAAATATTACACGTTGGGTAATATTTGCCCTCGATCTTCAAATATTGTATGGAGGCCATAAAAAATTTCCCTCCCTGTCAGCTTTTCACATCAAAAAGGCACACCCATCCTGCTCTGTTACATCTTGTCATAGAATTTGGTCCCTCTGCAAAATGGGGCCTTGTCTCTGTGCATTGTAATCCTACCTTAGTCGGGGGGAATGGTTACATTATTGGGGTCATGGACTATTTTACTAAATGGGGTGAGGCTATGCTTACATACGTCGAAGACGGAAAAACATATTCTTTATTTCTATTCAACCATATTATCGCTAGATTTGGAGTCGGAGTCCCTCGGGCCATTTTGACTAATCATCGTTTACACTTCCAGAATAATATGATGTTGGAATTGAGTTCTAATATAGGTTTCTGTCATGACAACTCCAAACCCTACTACCTGCAGGCCAATGTCTAGGTTGAAGCTATCAATAAAGTGTTAAAATCTATGCTTCAATGGATGGTAGGGAAATCCAAATCTAGCTAGATTCTAAAACTATTCTCTGCATTATGGGCCTATAGGACCAGTGTCAAAACATCCACTGGATTCACACCATTTCATTTGGTGTATGTGCTATAGGCTACACTCCCTATAGAGTGTGAAATCCCTTCTATGAAGCTCGTTCTATAATTATTACCAACACTACTCTGGAAGAAGAGCGGTTCTTATATTTAAACAAGATTTATGAGACTCGTCAAGATGCTACCTTAGAAAATGAGGTACATAAACAATGGATTAAATCCCAATATGACATATCCGTTCAACCTCGCTCTTTCAACGAAGGTGACCTAGTCTTGACTTATGACTAGAAACACGATAAGTTGGGAGCCAGAAAGCTAGAATCCATGTGGCATGGGACTTATGTTATCAATCAAGTATTAGAGAAAGGGGCTTATTATTATGTATATTATGACGAGATACCCCTGGGAGAGCCATGCAATGGGATCTACCTTAAAAAAATATTATGCCTAGGACATCTAGCATAGGATTCTTGTATATAGTATTTATAGAGTGTTGTGTGTATTTTTAAGTGTGGTTTTAGTGTGAATGTAGGATGTGTATTTCACAAACCTGCTTATGCATTCTTATGTTTAAAATGGACAGATGCCCACCTATCTCAGTTTCACGAATGGTGCTAATCGATACACCTTGAATCTCGCATCAACAACCTGGGTACTCTAATCTCCTATCGGTGATCTAGTGAGTTCAAGGGGAATTTGTTTGGGTCCTACAACAAACAATCTTACAAAATATCATGCAGTGATTGGTTTGTTGACTGAATCCCTAGCTAACGATGTGAGTCAGATTAGGGTTTACTTGGATTCATAGTTAGTTGTACATCAGCTAAACCGAGTCTAAACTATATAGAATCCCTTACTTCTTCATAAGTTCTGAAGAGTTCCGTTGTTGGGAAGGTCTTTTGAAAAGGGTTCCTACCAGCATATTCCAAGACACTTGAATGCTGTAGTGGATTCATTGGAAAATTTCATCTTGGATTGGTATCTTACTCATATTTAAAGTTCATTTTGATATTAATTTCATTCATTAACTTGCATAAGTACATAAGTAGACATTCATTCACATAACACATTGCACACACGATTGTAAATAAAAGAGTTATATATTTATAAAATGGTGATGAGATACAAAAATTGAAGCCATAAGCTTTCAAGTCACCCAAAGTCTTGAACCATCAAAGTTTCTAGTACATATAAATAGGGAAAAAACTGAAGCTTCAAATATTTCAGTATAGATACAATACAAAATGGGAAAGCCACTTTGGGATAATCCTCATGCTCATGATAGCACATCACGGCATGGGCCACTCGACAGAGTATCCTCTCGAAACATCTAGATACCCATGGAGTGTGGCGCTGGTAGCGTATGGGAAGATCGTCAATCGAGATGTCAATTATTCCCATGGTCACTTGCTGAAGGTTATCCTCGAGATCTTGCGGCTCCTCCTCAGCCTCCACATTTTTTGCAGCTATGCCTATCATTGCTCCTCTCCTTTCTATAGGCTAGGATCTCGTTGGATAGGAAGGTCCTATATCTGCATACACAGTGTTGTATGTCTCATCATCATCCAAAAATAAATTAAAATGAAATACATAATAAAACAAAAAACATGTGTAATGATATGTTTCTTACCTCAGTCATCCCACTAGTCCCCCTCAGGTCGTGGAAGGTTAGGGTATCCCTTAAAGTAAGCTCCATCATACACATAGTCCTCCACCATCAGTAATTTCCCTCTCAGCCAACGAAAGAATACCTCCTCGTATGCAACTCGAGGACCTCCACCACCACCATGACGTGCCATGGATTCCACCCACCTAGTCATCCTATGGTCCTCGAAATATATCCTACTCAAAGGAACCTATGCTTGCATCAGTGGCAGCCTCTCCAAGAATAAGGATACCACCACAGCTCAATAGTCAAACTGCTTGATCTCTCCCCTCTGACACTTTGTCAGCTGGTCCTTCAGAATAACTAGTAACCCCTCGCTCTAGTTGAAAATAATGGGATTCATGAACTCCACTGCGTATAACATGTGAGTACATTTAGTCTAATGAGAATATCTGCTACCCATGACCTTCTCAATGATGAAGGCCATGGTCCTCAATGTACAATTTACTAAATGTTTGATTGGGATCTTCCCTCCCTGGGATCTGGTCCCCACCACGCAATATTCGTCAATAAGATAATATACATACATATCACCACCTCTCGGACCAGTGATTACTACTTAACTCCCCCTCTAGGATATCCTATTTAATAAATAGACGTCCTCCACATCTATGGTTAGTGTATGGGTCCCAACCTGGAAGTGTTGTTGGTCAGGTTCCCACATACAAATCAGATACTCTAGTAGTCGCACATACTCTCTCATTCGAGGGACCCCAAAATACTTTAGGAGTCCACATTCTCGTAGAGCCCTCATAATAATTAGATCATTAGCTTCCTGAAGGTCATCAAGCTCATGTTCTCTCTCTTTCCATATCACCATTCTGAAAGTCGATTTCCTGCCAAAACAAATGGAATACCCATTAGCATGATAGTCTCCACAGCAAGGAAAGAAACTGCAAATTATAGCTTGTATTTTTAGTTTTTGATGTGCCCTTTCCACTAACACTCTTTCCCTAAGGGAACATATAAATGACACCTTTTCTCCCTTTATAAAGAGCACCTTCTATGTTTTTCACTCTTTTAAGGGGTGCATCGGCACACCTCCCAAAAGGGAGAAAAGCGTTGGCCTACACATGCTCCACCCTTTAATAAAACCATAAAAAAACACCAAAAATAAACCTTAAACAAACAAAATCCACATACAAATGAAGGCTTAGGGATTAGGTCCTACCTGGTTCTGACAGTTCGAACGGAGATGGATTGAAGCTCATGGAATCTTCGTCACAAAATCACCCTGTTTGCGTAAGTTTTACTCAATAACAATCGTAAAAACACAATGGTAAGAATTTGTAATTAGTCATTCCTTTTATATGTTATTCGTTTATTTTTATTTAAAATAATTCATGGACTATTTAAATTTTTTTGGTCTTTCCAAATGTTTTCCTATACTTTTCACACTAAACTTGTTCTAACCCCATTTTTTGAATATTTTAGGCTATTTTTGGATGTTTTTTACTATGAATGAGTTTCTTTTGTCTTTTTCATGCTCTAGGTCAAGTTGAAAAAGTATCGAGTGCCTTTTACACTTTCTATGTGCTCGTTAAAAACTAAGTGAAGAGGTGTCGAGTATACTTTTACTATTTTCTAGAATCATTAAAAATGGATCATGAAAAATGAACCCTATATGGAGTTACCTTTAAGCTCTTTTCAGGCTCCCTAAACAACAAAATATTTCCAAGCGAGCTTGATGCTTTCATGCTTGTAAAAGTATTTGAATGGTCTTCTAGTTGGCGATAGTTTATCCCTATTCGGACCGATTGGATTCATTTACGAAAAATGTATACTCTAGTTTATCACAACTATAAGAGTTCTCCTAGGAATTAGTTTATACTTTTTCGGGCCTTGAGGACTAAATTTATGAAAAAGTCCACCATGGAGTCTTCTTAGTCATTTCAGAATCTCTAAACATGAAACAACAACTGAGTTTAATTTCATTAGATTCATAAAATCAACCCCTCCTTTTATGTGAATGGACTCATCACTTGATGAGCTACATCAATTGCTTGTTACCCTTTTCCATCTCGTTAAAAAGAATAGAGGTGTTATATTTTTATCATTTAAGCTAGCATTAACTTAGGATCTTTAACTGAGAGAATAACAAGCACAACAATCAAACACATGAGACAATAAACACAAAGATTTTCCTCGTGGAAACCATAAAGGAGAAAACCCTGCAACTTCCTCAGAGATAGAATCAACACCAAAAGAAAAACCCCAAAAATAGTAAGATGATCTCCCGACAGCAGTAGCCTCTTTCTTTCTAGCCCTAACAACTTCTTCTTCCTCGGATATGTGCTACAACTAAGTGTGTGATAAACAAAGAGGCTCACTCTCTATTTATACTAATTCCCAACTGGACAATGACTCACTAGGGCCGAATTCACTAGGAGATTCTAATAACCCTAGTGCCCCGCAACTGTGGGGACTTTAACCCTTGAACAATAGGAGGGTTACCCACAATGACTTGACATGACTTGTTTACATTATAGAACCTCTCTATAGGAACATCGGGGCATGACATGACTCAATTAAATTACAGATACATCCCGGAATAATCATCGGGGTACAATAGATGAAATATACAAGTGAATACATTCTGAAGTTACAAATACATCAACGCTCCCTCTTAACTAGGAAGGTATTCTTTCGACACAATTTTTAGCATTGGTCTTCTTCTCTTTATCGACTGGATCATCTCGTCATATTCATCTTCAAGTTGTCTTCATCTTCAAGTCTTCTTTATCTTCAAGTCATCTTCATCTTCAAGTCTTCTTCATCTTCAAGTCATCTTCATCTTCAAGTCTTCTACATCACGGGATCTGGGTCATCACTAGATCTGGATCATCACAGCTGGATCACCATCACTATATCATCATCAAATATGGATAATCACTTGATCTTGATCATCATCAAGTATGGATCATCACTTGATCTGGATCATCATTAAGTCTGGATCATCATCATTGGTGATATCTCAAAATGGTGCTAACTCTTGATTCTTCTCGTCACAGGAAGTTCTACAAAGCCATGCCTTTTTCATGCTAGTTGTAGGCCTAGCCTTCAAGTAGGTATTTTTCAATGCTTATATCTAACCCTAACTCAAAATGGCCCTCCCAGCTCTTACATCTGACCTTGTCTTGTCAAAAAGGCACACCCAACACTCACATCTGACCTCATCTTGTCAGAATGGCCCAACACACATCTGAGCATGTGTAAACACATCGCGCAAGAATGGCTCAGCACTTATATCCAACCATGTGTGAACACACAACATCAAAATGGATCTGCACTTACATCTGACCATGTGCAAACACACCACATCGAAAGGGCTCTGCACTTAGATCTGACCATGTGCGAACACACCGCATCGGAAGGGCTCTGCACTTACATCTGACCATGTGCAAACACATCGCATCGGAAGGGAACTGCACTTACATCTAACCATGTGTAAACACATCGCACCAGAATGGCTTTCAGTCCCAGACTGAGGATTCCTGGTAACTGACCCGGTGCCTCCATTCTCCTAGAGAATGGCATCAGCCCTTATATATGATTAAGTGGGAACACATCCCTCAATCACATCAGAATGGCCCTGCACTTATATTTGATCATGTGAGACTACATCCCACAGTCATATCAGAATGGCCCTCAGTCCCAAATTGAGTATTTGTGGTAACTAACCAGGTGCCTCCATTCCAAGAATGGCATTCAGCACTTATATCTGATCATGTAGGAACCAATCCTACAGTCACATCAGAATGGCTCAGCACTCACATCTGACATGGAAGGAACCAATCCTCTCACCATGACAGAATGGCTCAACCCTTACATCTGACCATGGAAGGAACCTAATCCTCTAACCATGTCAAAATGGATCTCAAACTCATCATTTCCCCTTGGAGGGAACCTCAATCTAGAGAACACCAAGCTTCTCCCTGAAGTACTCAAACTTCACTCTGGCTAATGGCTTCGTCAAGACAATAGCTATCTGTTCGTCCTTCGTAACATATTGGAGCTTCACTGATCCTCTCTGTACCATATCCCTGATATAGTGATACTTGATCTCAATATGCTTCGACTTGTCATGGAACACCGAGTTCTCCAACAGCTTCACACAACTCGGGTTGTCACAATATATACAAGTAGCATCCAACTGGAGATCAAATAAATCAGACAATAGATTTCTCAGCTGCACTGCCTCGCAACTAGCTGAACAAGCTGCAACATACTCTGCTTCAGTTGTAATTAGTGCCACACAGGACTGCTTCCTACTAAACCAAGAGATCACACCTGATCCCATACTGAAGTAGCATCCTGAAGTGCTCTTCCTATCGATGGCACTTCCTAGCCAATAGGAATCAACATAACCCATACTTGAGCCCTTAATCAGGTTAATCTTTTGATTCACCTTGTACTTGAGCCCATAATCAATTGTACCCTTCAGGTACCTTAGAATATGCTTTGTAGAAATCAAGTGAACATGTCTCGGATCTTTTAGGAACTAGCTCAAGGTGTTCACAACAAAGCAAATATTTGGTCTTGTGTTCATTTGGTACATCAAGGACCCAATCATCTGACGATACATCGTAGCATCAACTACTTCTGATGAAGCATCACTTAATAGCTTGAGGTTCGATGCCATAGGTGTGTTTATGGCCTTGCAGTCCATCATCCCAAACCTCTTCAGGATCTCTACTGCATACTTCCCTTGTCTGAGGAAGATTCCATCTGTATTCTGCCACACCTCCATGCCTAGAAAATAGTGCATCATACCCAAGTCTTTCATTTCAAACTCGGGAGCAAGCTTCCTCTTTGTATTAGCAATCAACCCATCCATACATGTTACAAACAGATCATCCACATACAATAGGAGTATCACTGGGTTACCTTGTTCAACCTTGTAGTAAAGGCTGGAATCTACTTTACTTTTGGTAAATCCCAATCTGGATAGAAAGCCATCAATTATGTCGTACCATGTCCTGGCTGCCTGTTTCAAACCATACAAGGATTTCTTCAATCTGCACACATGAGACTCCCTGTCATGTGTCTCAAAATTGAGTGGCTTCTCCACATACACTTCCTCTTATACTACACCATTCAAGAAAGCAGTCTTGACATCCATCTACTGTGTCTTCCATTTCATCACTGCAGCCAGAGCAAGTACTGATCTGATGGAAGTGTATCTAGCTATAGGTGCAAAAGTTTCTTCATAGTCTATCCCTTCTTTCTATGAGAAGCCACGAGCCACGAATCTTGCTTTATATTTCTCTATGCTGCCATCTGCAGCATGCTTGATCTTGTAGATCCATTTGGAAGTTACAATGGACTTCCCTTCTGGTCTTGCGACAACATCCCAAACATCGTTTTTCATGATTGATCGATACTGTTCGATCATAGTATCCTTCCATTCTTTTCTTTATGTTGCTTCTTCATAGTTGGAATGTTCTTTATCAATAATATCACATAGCAGGGCTACATAACTGGAGCAGGACCTAGTTCTCTTCCTTCCTCTGTGTGTTTCTTCTGAAGCTCCATATCCTTCTGCACCTTGGATAATTTCACTTACCCAAGTAGGTTTCCTCTTGTGAGGATTCTTCTCCTGAGGTGGATCCAGAGGTTCTTGAAGTTCTTCTAATTCTCGATCCTCTTCTTGAATTTCTTCGTTCATGCTTGTAACATGAATTATGGGTGCCTCTGTTTCTTCAGGTTCTTCAGCCGGTCTCTTCCTGGATTTGATGTAGGCTGAATCTTTGTCAAACGTTACATCTCTACTGATGTTGATCTTCTTGAATCCTGGGAAGTATATGTTGTAAGCCTTCGAGCTTTCAGAGTATCCCACAAATATAACCTTGTTTCCTGAAGGATCTAACTTTGTCCTCTATTCTTTTGGAATGTGTATGTATACAAGACAACCGAATATTCTGAGATGGCTGACTTCTGGTTTCTTACAGGAGAATACTTCTTCAGGTGCCTTGTTCTTGAGTACTATGTGTGGAGTACGGTTCTGTACATATACCATTGTTCTGGTAGCTTCTACCCATAGATGCATGGGAAGATCTTGATCATGAAGCATGGCCCTTGCTGCTTCCATGATCGTTCTATTCTTTCTTTCTGAAATCCCATTATGTGGTAGATTATATGGAGTGGATGACTCCCTCTTAATCATTGAGTCTTTGCACAGCTCTTTGAATTCATTTGATGTGAATTCTCTACCATTATCTGATCGAAAATTCTTGATCTTCTTTTCAGTGTGGTTCTCAATCAAGGATTTCAATTCCTTGAACTTGTTGAATACTTCATCTTTGTTCTTCATAAAGTATATCCATGTCTTTCTAGAAAAATCATCAATAAAAGAAACATAGTATACATACCCGCTTAATGAACTGCATGACATTGGACCGCATACATCAGAGTGGATGATTTCCAAGATTCCTTTTGCCTTGCTCTCGCTACTTGGAAATGTCTTCTTTGTGTTCTTTCCTTTCACACATCCTTTGTATACACCTTCATGTTTTGTCTACATTTCTAGGAGACCTTCAATAGCTTTGCTCGCAAGTGGTAGTGCTCGGTAATGCACATGTGCAAGCCTTCTATGCCAAAGCTCATTTGGTTTTACTGAGTCATGAACCAAAGCTTGTTCTGGTTGGCCCTTCAATTTGTATAGTCCTCCTTCTTGTTCCCCAATCACTACTGCATCATCAATAGACTTTCCCTTTGGCCACATGAGAACTTGGCCATCTACAAATGTAACCCTCATTCCTTTTGCATCCAATGCAGATATGGAGAGGGGTTCTTCTTTAGTCCAGGTAAAAACAATACATCTTTCATCTTGATAGAATTTCCAGAGTCTAGCTTATATGAGGATTCACCACTATATTTTATTGGATACTGGTAGTCATCTCCAAGTTTCACCTTGTGAGGTGATTCATGTTCAGATAGTTTCACAAAGGATTCCTTGAATCCTGTCATATGTTTGGAAGCACCACTATCTATAAGCCAATCATTGGTGCCATGTGTGATAATTCCCGTGAGAGCGAAAATTAGAACATATTCTTCATCACTCGAAGAATCATCACTGTCCTGTCTGGTTCTCTTTGTGGAAGGTTCATCATCCTCCGCAGCATGAGCATGATGTCTTCTCTTGTTTCCCTTCTTCTTGTGAGAGCTACTTTTGTTTCTAGGACACTCTATAGCAAAGTGTCATATTTCATCACATGTATAGCAAATGTACTTAGACATATCTATAGGATATCTAAAGTTACTCTTTTGGTTAGAGTGCTTACCTCTGTGGTGGCTAGTTCTGGTTTCCTTGGATTATACTGTGAGATCTTGATCTTCACTTCCCATCTTTTCTTCTTGAACTGCTATCCAAGCTTCTTCTTGAGAGCATTCTTCCCATAGTCTGTTGAACTTGACTAGCTTCTTTTTGGCACACATCCCTTAAATGAAAGAATCCCATGTCCTCGGGAGACCATTTAAGGTGGTCATTACAATCTTTGCATTCTCCACTTCTTCATCCACTGCTTCAAGTTGTTCTTTGATCTGGGAGACTCTTGTGAAGTATGACTATATGGTCTCCGCATTCTGGATCTTCACATTCTTCAATTGGTTCCTCAAGGTCATCTTTTGGTTTATGTTCTTTACTTTGAATAGTTTGGTCAAGGAATCAAACATAACTTTAGGTGTTTTTAGGGAGGTGTTGGCAAGCAACACCGTTCGGAGCATTTTGAACACAAATAATTTCAAATAGGTAATCTTTGATTTTTTCATCTGGATCAACACTCATCATGGATACTCTAGGAGTGCCCTAAGAATCTTTGATTCTTAAGGCACTCCCGATAGAAGTTTAATTGATTCATCGATTCACAAGGATTAGCATCAGCATTTGATTCTCATGATCTTAAACCCTCATTTCTTTTAATCATCTTGAAAACTATAATTACAGAAGTTGGTAGCTCCTATTTGCATTTTCACTTATCACTCATGCATGTTTAAAATCAAATGAATTTATGATTATTAATTCAAACAAGCTACTACATTATGTGATAACTGTTACTGTTTAGTTCATATAGGAGACCTAATAAAGCTTTATCACTTCTGAATTATTTATCTTATCTTGTTTGTCATAAGGTTTTAAAGTGTATTTAATATAATTTTCATATACCACACATTAGTATACACTTATCCTTATTTTGAAATTTGTATTTCTGAAATGAGTTAGTGTTAAAGTTTTCCATGAGGGTCTAAGATGACTTTTAGGTTTTGACATTGGTCTGGTTACATTATAAATTATTTTCTGATCATTTTGACCTTGACCCTAAGTTATTGTTCATATCCTTAGGTGATCACATTATTATGATTTTATTTCATGAATGAAGGATTGGGGTTTGGAAACCATTTGATCTTGTGTTAAACGCAATGAGTTAGTCTACATCATCACGACATTATGAAATAACAATCAACGCTGAAGTCATAGTGGAGCTAGGGTTTCGATATTGGTGTCGCTTGAACATTGCCATCTGCCAATCTTTCTTCATGCAAGCATCACTCTTAATAACTCGCTTTCTTGACTCTCCTACAGCTCATCATGTTTTGTGTCCAGGTTCGAGCTTGTTGGTGATGAGTATCTACATGTTGTTCGTGAGTATCGAGAGGTAATGTCAAGGTTTGGATGGTTGGAGTTCTTACGAAAGTTTTCTGGTTTTAATATGGCAATATCCAAGGCGTTTGCAGAATAGTTTGATGGGGTTAATGCACAAGTCAAGGACATTGAATTAAGGCTGACTAAAAAATTTATTTCTCAAGCCATTGGTTTATCATCAAATAAAAAAGGCAGGTAGCTACAGAACCATCAAAGATCACAAAACTGGATCGCACACCCGGTGAGAGAGGCAAATTTTGGGGTCTATTTGTGAACAAACTGTTTTGAATCTAGAAAAACCGTTGAAAACCCACTTCACAAATGGGCCAAGTTACCCATAATCCTGGGTAGTTTTCAAAAATAGTGCAGGATTTGTGAAATACGTGGACCTGTTTGAGCTGTATTAATTCTAGAAATTCGCCAAACATCTCATTCATTTCTATATGTTTATCATTGCATGTTGTTAACAGATTTTGTTTGACATTTACAGGTGTTAAAGGAGCTGTTGATGTAAAGTTGGATGCTATCCTACATTTGTGCTCTTTTTTACTATGCATTTGCAGCAGAAAGAGATCGACTCATCAACCAGAATGGAGAGTAGATTGTCATATTCCCGTTATTATTCAGGGGATGATTTTCTGCAGCAATCTATGAGCAAATAAAGAAGAAAAAACAAAATCTGAGATCTGGGTTTTTTTGTAGAACAGGCTCTTTTATTAGAATCGGGAGGAATATCCTAAAAAACATGAACCATTTGGGAGATTTGGCAGCTTCTTTGAACATGTTTTTTTTCAGTTGCGCCCAGCATGGAATCGGTTCACTTCTAAGTTTTCTATTGGTTTGTATTGAAGTATTTAAACAATAGCAAAGATTGCTTTAGGGAGGTAGCGCTCATCAGAACCGGAGAATATTTATTTCTTTAAAGTTCTTTAATTTTTTTATGTTCAGTGGTTTTTGTAAACCAAAGAACAGGAAACGCTGCTGCCAGTGGGGTTCGATACCAAAGATTTGTGGAGAACTTATATTTTGCAGTGATATAATATATTATGTTATGCTCGTTTTTCTTTAGAACTGCTTCTGAGGATTGCTGGTTGTTATAGGATGCTGAAGACAGTAGCTAAGTCTTTCGGTCAATTCATACTATCCTATATGATCTTTCTCTGTTGATTGAATGTAGTTTTCATATATATATATATATATATTTCTATAGCATATGTGAAATCATTTTCTGTTTGGTTTCGAATGAGAACATGGCATTGAAATGTGAATGATCCGTTGTCATATGGAAAAGTAAATTAATTTCTTCATGATTTTTTTAGTTGATTATGAGATTGTGATATGAAGTACTAACTGTGTGAGCTGACTTTGTTTCATCTCTATGTTAGTACTTGAGTATACTTGTCATGCTTCAATACTGTGTTAAATCTATTTTGATTACAAGTTTTATTTCATGTTTAAATTAACTTATGATAAGATGTTGTTTTTTTGTAAGTTGATTTAGATTTATTTCTGTTGATTGTGGGATTTTCTAACACTGCAGGATTATAGATCATTTTTTATAATAAAATCTGTTATCAGAATATTAATTCAAGCTCCTAGTTTGGGATAGTTAACTTGCATTTAGGTCATTACAGGATTAGGAGCTACTATTTTGTTGTACGTAGCTTAAGATAGTTTTTCTTTTAGTATTAGTTAGTTATTAGGTTGAATCTCTCTGATTTGTTAGAATATTTGGTTAAGTAAATCTTATCACCTACAACTAAAGAGACTCTCTAGTTTGAGGGAACACTATACAGGCAGTAGGGCCTTGATCCTGTGAGAGACAGTCACTCCAAACATACAAAAGATTGCATTAAGTCGAGTGTGTGGGTTGTCTTTCCGTAAGTTGACCGAGGACAGTTTTTCCAGACAACAGGAGGACATATGTGGTATGAGGTGATCCTTGATTGAATCAGCAATAATCCTCTTAGACATGACAAACTTCTTCTTGTGTAAGGCCTTAGCCTCATATCCCTCTGGAACTGTAACCTCCTCATTGATGTAGGAGTCCAACTCATTTTCTTCCAGGACTAGGGAGATCCTATACTTCCAGGCTTTGAAGTTATCAGCTCCCTCAAGCTTTTCATCAAGCTTGCTATGATGTCAGATTTGGATCTAGAGCTGAATTTTTGCAGAGCTGGTTCAGAAGAAGATTAGAGTTTGACTTCCCCAGAGTTCTTTCCAACCAAAAGCTTTGATCTTGATCTCTAAAATTCAATTTTGAGGAGGATATCAATGCAGGCCTGGGCTCACTCAAAAATTCCACATCTGTGGGAAGCCCTAGTTTCCAGCAGTAGTGTCGGGTCAAAAAATGAAAATGCTCAGAATCAGATTCTACTTCGACAGAAAGATGCACCCTAGGGAGGAGAGTCAGTCGAACCTTCTTTTGCTAAAAATCTATGGAGAGAGATCCAAAAAGTAGGAATCCCTAGTTTTCGCAGCTGCATAGTGTCTTGTTCTCAGGTTAGCTCTAATACCATGTTATATTTTTATCATTTAAGCTAGCATTAACTTAGGATCTTTAACTGAGAGAATAACAAGCACAATAATCAAACACATGACACAATGAACACAAAGATTTTCCTCAGGGAAACCATAAAGGAGAAAACCCCACAACTTCCTCATAGATAGTATTAGCACCAAAAGAAAAACCCCAAAAAACAGTAAGATGATCTCCCAATAGCACTAGCCTCTTTCTTTATAGCCCCAACAACTTCTTCTCTCTCAGCTATGCGCTACAACTAAGTGTGAGTGAGTGTGTTTTATAAATAGAGATGCTCACTCTCTATTTATACTAACTCCCAACTTGACAATAACTCACTAGGGATGACTTCTCTACGAGAGTCTAATAACCCTAGGGCCCCAGAATTGCGGGGACATTAACCCTTGAATAATAGGAGGGTTACCCACAATGACTTGACATGACATGTTTACATTATAGAACCTCCTGATAGGAAAATCAAGGCATGACATGACTCAACTACATTACAGATACTTCCCAGAATAAACATCGAGGTACAATACATGAAATATACAAGTGAATACATTCTGACGTTACAAATACATTAACACTCCCTCTTAACTAGGGAGGTATTCTTTCGATGCAATTTTCAGCACTGGTCTTCTTCTCTGTATCAACTAGATCATATCGTCATCTTCATCTTCAAGTTCATCTTCAATTCATATTCATCTTTAAGTATTATTCATCATGGGATCTGGGTCATCACTAGATCTGGATCATCACTTCTAGATCATCATCACTTCTGGATCATCATCACTATATCATCATCAAATCTATATCATCACTTGATCTAGATCATCATCAAGTCTGGATCATCACTTGATTTGGATCATCATAAAGTTTGGATCATCATCATCAGTGCTATCTCAAAATGGTGCTATCTCTTGATTCTTCTCGTCACAGGAAGTTCTATAGAGCCATCCCTTTTTCATGCTGGTTGTAGGCCTAGCCTTCAAGTAGGTATTCTTCATCGCTTATATTTGACCCTAAGTTAGAATGGCCCACCCAGCTCTTACATCTGACCTCATCTTGTCAGAAAGGCATGCCCAGCACTCTCATTTGACCTCATCTTGTGAGAAAGGCCCCACACTCACATTTGACCATGTGTAAACACATCGCGCCAGAATGGCTTAGCACTTATATCCAACCATGTGCGAACACACCGCATCGGAAGGGATTTGCGCTTACATCCGACCATGTGCAAACACACAGCATCGAAAGGGCTCTGCACTTACATCTGACCATGTGCAAACACACCACATCAGAAGGGCTCTGCACTTACATCCAACCATGTGTGAACACACTGCATCGGAAGGGCACTACACTTACATCTGACCATGTGTAAACACATCGTGCCAGAATGGCTCTAAGTCCCAGACTGAGGATACCTGGTAACTGACCAGGTGCCTCTATTCTCCCATAGACTGGCATCATCCCTTATATCTAATCAAGTGGGAAGACATCCCTCAATCACATCAAAATGGCCCTGGATTTATATCTGATCATGTGAGACTACATCCCACAGTCATATCAGAATGGCCCTCGGTCCCAGACTGAGTATTCGTGGTAACTGACCAGGTGCCTCCATTCCAAGAATGGAATTCAGCACTTATATCTGATCATGTAGGAACCAATCATACAGTCACATCAGAATGGCTCAGCACTCACATCTGACATGGAAGGAACCAATCCTCTCACCATGACAGAATGGCTCAGCCCTTACATATGACCATGGAAGAAACCTAATCCTATTAACATTTCATAATGGCTCTTGGATTCATCATTTCCCCTTGGAGGGAACTTTGATCTGGAGAACACCAAGCTTCTCCCTGAAGTACTCAAACTTCACTCTGGCTAATGGCTTCATCAACACATACACTATCCGTTCATTCGTCGCACCATATTAGAGCTTCACTGCTTCTCTCTGCACCATATCCTTGATATAATGATACTTGATCTTGATATGCTTTGACTTCTCATGGAACACTGGGTTCTTCGATAGCTTCACACAACTCTAGTTGTCGCAATATATACAAGTAGCATCCAACTGGAGATCAAATAATTCAGACAATAGATTTCTTAGCCACACTGCCTCGCAACTAGCTGAACAAGCTCTGACATACTCTGATTCAGCTATAATCAGTGCCACACAGGAGTACTTCCTACTAAACCAAGAGATCACACTTGATCCCATAGTGAAGTAGCATCCTAAAGTGTTCTTCCTATCGATGGCATTGCCTGCCCAATCTGAATCAACATAACCCTCCAGGTTAATCTTCTGATTCACCTCATACTTGAGCCCATAATCAACTGTTCCCTTTAGGTAGCTTAGAATATGCTTTGCAGCAATCAAGTGAAGATGTCTCGGATCTATTAGGAACTGGCTCAAGGTGTTCACAACAAAGCAAATATATGGTCTCATGTTCATCAGGTACATCAAGCATTAGAGGAAATTTGGGGCCTAAAATGGGCCTTGTAAGAAAACATGGAAAAATAAGTTTTTGTGAGATGGAATTCAAGAACCAATAGGATTTCAATAAAATGAGTCAACCATAATGGTTGAATTGACATATTTGTCATAAAAAAAACCACTTTTTTTGTTCATATTTTCGACATATTTCATTGTGTTTTTACTCAAATTTCAATCGAGAGAGCTTGTTGGATGCAGAATTTGATTCTGCATCCAACGAGTACCCACACTACATACTTTTGATGAAGCTCATTGTGGGTAGTCATTAGATGCAGAATCAAATTCCGCATCCAACGAGCTCTCCCGATCAAAATTTGAGTAAAAAAATAGGGAGATATGTCGAAAATACGAACACAAAAAGTAGTTTTTTTCTTTGTTCCTCCAAAATTAATCAATATTATTTTATTATTTTAACTATTATTTTATTATTTTCCTTAGGAGGCCCATTTTAGATCCCAAAATTCCTCTAATGGACCCAATCATCTAATGATACATCATAGCATTAACCGCTTCTAATGAAGCATCACTTAATAGCTTCATGTTCAATGCCATAGGTGTGGTTATGGCCTTGCAGGCCATCATCCCAAACCTCTTCAGGATCTCTACTGCATACTTCCCTTGTCCAAGGAAGATTCCATCTGTATTCTGCCACACCTCCATGCCTAGAAAATAGTGCATCATACCCAAGTCTTTCATTTCAAACTCGGCAGCAAGCTTCCTCTTTGTATTAGCAATCAGCCCATCCATAACTATTAGAAACAGATCATCCACATACATTAGGAGTATCATTGGGTTACCTTTTTCAACGTTGTAGTAAAGGTTGGAATCTGCTTTACCTTTGGTAAAGCCCAAACTGGATAGAAAGCCATCAATTCTACTGTACCATGTCCTGAGTGCCTGTTTCAAACCATACAAGGCTTTCTTCAATCTACACACATGAGACTCCCTGTCATGTGTCTCAAAATCTAGTGGTTTCTCCACATACACTTCCTCTTCTACTACACCATTCAAGAAAGCAGTCTTGACATCCATCTGTTGTATCTTCCATTTCATCACTGTAGCCAGAGCAAGTACTGATCTGATGGAAGTGTATCTAGCTACAGGTGCAAAATTTTCTTCATAGTCTATTTCTGCTTTCTCTGAGAAGCCATGAGCCACAAATCTTGCTTTATATTTCTCTATGATTCCATCTGCAGCATGCTTGATCTTGTAGATCCATTTGGAAGTTACAATGGACTTCCCTTGTGGTCTTGGGACAATATTCCAAACATCATTCTCCATGATCAATTGATACTCTTCAATCATAGCATCCTTCCATTCTTTTCTTTCTGCTAATTCTTCATAGTTGGAAGGTTCTTCATCAATAATGTCACATAGCAGGGCTACATAACTGGAGCAGGACCTAGTTCCCTTCCTTCCTCTATGTGTTTATTCTGAAGCTCCATATCTTTTTGCACCTTGGATAATTTCACGTACCCAAGCAAGTTTCCTCTTGTGAGGATTCTTCTCCTGAGGTGGATCCACAGGTTCTTTAGGTTCTTCTAATTCTCAATCCTCTTCTTGAATTTCTTCATTCATGGTTGTATCATGAATTATGGGTGCTTCTGTTTCTTCAGGTTCTTCAGCTAGTCTCTTCCTGGATTTGATGTAGGCTGAATCTTCGTCAAATGTTTCATCTCTGTTGATGTCGATCTTCTTGAATCCTGGGAAGTATATTCTATAAGCCTTCAAGCTTTCAAAGTATCCCACAAATATACCCCTCTTTCCTGAAGGATCTAACTTCATCCTCTTTTCTTTCGGAATGTGTATGTATACAGGACAACCAAATATTCTGAGCCGGCTGACTTCTGGTTTCTTGCTAGATAATACTTCTTCAGGTATGTTGTTCTCGAGTACTCTATGTGGGGTATGGTTCTGTACATATACCGCTTTTCTGGCATCTTCTGACCATAGATGCATGGGAATATCTTGATCATGAAGCATGGCCCTTGCTGCTTCCATGATCGTTCTATTCTTTCTTTCTGCAATCACATTCTGTTGTGGATTATATGGAGTGGATAACTTCCTCTTAATCCCCGAGTCTTTGCACAGCTATTTGAATTCATTTGATGTGAATTCTCCGCCATTATCTGATCGAAAAGTATTGATCTTCTTTTCAGTGTGGTTCTCAATCAAGGCTTTGAATTTCTTGAACTTGTTGAATACTTCATCTTTGTTCTTCCTAAAGTATATCCATGTCTTTCTAGAAAAATCATCAATAAAAGAAACATAGTATATATACCTCCTTAATGAAATGGATGACATTGGAACACATGCATCGGAGTGGATGATTTCCAATATTCCTTTTTCCTTGCTCTCGCTACTTGAAAATGTCTTCTTTGTGTTCTTCCCTTTTGCACATCCTTTGCATACGCCTTCATGTTTTGTCTGCATTTCTAGGAGACCTTCAACAACTTTTCTTGCAAGTGGTAGTGATCTGTAATGCACATGTACAAGCCTTCTATGCCAAAGCTCATTTGGTTCTACTGAGTCATGAATCAATTCTTGTTCTGGTTGGCCCTTCATGCTGTATAGTCCTCCTTCTTGTTCCCCAATCACTACTACATCATCAATAGACTTTCCCTTTGGCCACATGAGAACTTGGCCATCTACAAATGCAGCCCTCATTCCTTTTGCATCCAATGCAAATATGGAGAGGAGGTTTTTCTTTATTCCAGGTACAAACAATACATCTTTCATCTTGATATATTTCCAGAGTCTAGCTTATATTCACCACTACCTTTTATTGGATACTGGTAGTCATCTCCAAGTTTCACCTTGTGAGGTGATTCATGTTTAGATAGTTTCACAAAGGATTCCTTGAATCTTGTCATATGTTTAGAAGCACCACTATCTATAAACCAATCATTGCTTCCATGTGTGATAGTTCCCTTGAGAGCGGAAATCGGAACATATTCTTCATCACTCAAAGAATCATCACTGTCTTGTCTAGTTCTCTTTGTGGAAGGTTCATCATCCTCTGTAGCATGAGCATGATGTCTTCTCTTTTTTTCTCCTTCTTGTGAGAGCTACTTTTGTTTCTAGGAAAATATCTAGCAAAGTGTCCTCTTTCATCACATGTATAGCAAATTTACTTAGACATATCTCTAGGTTTTCTAAAGTTACTCTTTTGGTAAGAGTGCTTACCTCTGTGGTGGCTAGTTCTGGTTTTCTTGGATTGTACTATGAAAGCTTGATCTTCACTTCCCAAGTTTTCTTCTCGAGCTGTTATCCGAGCTTCTTCTTGAGAGCATTATTCCCATAGTCTTATGAACTTGACTAGCTTCTTTGTGGCATAGATCCCTTAAAGGAAAGAATCCCATGTCCGAGGGAGACCATTCAAGGTGGTCATTACAATCTATGCATTCTCCACTTCTTCATCCATTGCTTCAAGTTGTTCTTTGATCTAGGAGACCCTTATAAAGTATGACTGTATGGTCTTCACATTCTGGATCTTCACATTCTTCAATTGGTTCCTCAAGGTCATCTTCTGGTTTATGTTCTTTCCTTCGAAAAGTTTGGTCAAGGAATCAAACATAGATTTAGGTGTCTTTAGGGAGGACACCTATGGTATGAGGTGATCCTTGATTGAATTAGAAATAATCCTCTTAGACATTACCAAATTCTTCTTGTGTAAGGCCTTAGCCTCATCTCCCTCTGGAACTAGAACCTCCTCATTGATGTAGGAGTCCAACTCATTTTCTTCCAGGATGAGGGAGATCCTATTTTTCCAGGCTCGGAAGTTATCAGCTCCCTCAAGATTTTCATCAAGCTTGGTATGATGAGACATGTTAACTGAGAACCTCAAATGGAAATACAAAATATTTAGATCTTACCAGGTCGAGATGTCAGATTTGGATCCAGAGCTGGTTCAAGAGCAAATTAGGGTTTGACTTTCCTGGAGTTATGTCCAACCAAAATCTATGATCTTGATATCTAAACTTTGATTTTGAGGAGGAGATCAATCCAAGCCTAGGCTCACTCAAAAATTCCACTTTTGTGGGAAGCCCTAATTTTCGGCAGTAGTGTTAGGTCAAAAACTAAAAATTCTCAGACGCAGATTCTGCTTCGACAGAAAGATGCGCCCTGGGGAGGAGAGACATCCCAACCTTCGTTTACTGAAAATCTATGGAGAGAGATCCAAAAAGTAGGAAGCCCTAGTTTCCGTAGCTGCACAGTGTATTCTTCTCAAGTTAGCTCTGATACCATGTTAGATTTTTATCATTAAGCTAGCATTAACTTAGGATCTTTAACTGACAGATAACAAGCACACCAATCAAACACATGAGAGAATGAACACAAAGATTTTCTTCGGGGAAACCATAAAGGATAAAACCCTGCAACTTCTTCAGAGATAGAATCAACACCAAAATCAAAACCCCAAAAACAGTAATAAGATCTCTCGACAGCAGTAACCTCTTTCTTTCTAGCCCCAACAACTTCTTCTTCCTCAGCTATGCGCTACAACTGAGTTTGAGTGAGTTTGTGATAAATAGAGAGGCTCACTCTCTATTTATACTAATTCCATACTTGACAATGACTCACTAGGGCTGACTTCACTAGGAGATTCTAATAACCCCAAGGCCCCGCAACTCCAGGGACTTTAACCCTTAAACAATAGGAGGGTTACCCACAATGACTTGAAATGACTTGTTTACATTATTGAACTTCCCGATAGGAACATCGGGGCATGACATGACTCAATTACATTATAGATACTTCCCAGAATAAACATCAGGGTACAATACATGAAATATACAAGTGAATACATTCCGAAGTTACAAATACATCAACAAGAGGTATACATCCTTTGCAATGGGGAAATTAAGGGAATGAGGGATGTTTTTCATTTGTATTTATGGTAGGTCATAATCCACCCTTGAACATGGCACGTGTATACATTTTCATTTCAAAAATTTGGGTATTTAGTTTGTCCTTGAGTCAATCCACTTTCGTGAGTCATTTAACTCCTTTGAGTCAATTCAAAGTATGCATCGTACTTCCCTTCCATTATGTATGGTCTCTACCTCGTTGAGTCAATGCTTCCAAGTCATTTGTCATGTCGTTCAATGTTCAAGGGAAACCTCCTCTGCAGTCTACCTCTACATTTTCCTTACCTTCCTTCGAGTCGGTGATGGGGGAAACATCATGGACCTCCTTCAACGAGTCTATTCCTATGAACACCAACACATCATTCGAGAATTAGGCTTAGAAACTAATCCAAGTACCTTGAAGCATGCATGCCTCAATGGTAGGTTTCCTCGCTTTCAATGGTAGGTTTTCATCAATGGCCTCTGCTTGAAGGATTATGTCGAGTGTTCTACTATAGGTCCTCTATTCACATTCGGAGGAATGTACTGGGATACCTTGGTAATCATTGATATCAATGGTGATCTCCCTAACACTTATTAATGGAATTCATCAATGACCGGTAATCAAGTGGTTTCTGCCACGTTCGAAATCATGACATCTATTTACATGGATACAATCGTATCATTTCGAATCAAAATGAATACCCTGAGTTGTTAGGTATTCATATGAATATGTGCCTATCCTCAGGTTGCAATGGAGTATTGTTTGAAGTTATGACATGGATCCACATTGTATGTTCAGTGGCTGTGTCTAGTATTGATTCAGGTTAACATGGATCTACTTTGTATGTTCCATAGACATGTTCTGATTTGCGTTTTATTTTTCATGGATCTACAGTGTATTATCAATAGCCATGACATGGTCATTTTACATGGATCTGCAATGTATTGGTCCATATCCATGATTGATTCATATAGTTGGTGATTGGTCTTATGTTAAATGTTTAGTCACCTCTCTTTTTCCTCTGATACCAAATCAATATCTAGCAAAGCATTTCACCTATCACATTCCTCTAGCTTCATACTTTGGGGGAAATTCTATTACACCCAAAAAAATGTCCTAATGCTCTAATCCTCTGAAGTCCTTGGCCAAACCTTCTTTTGGGGCCTTATTTCTCACTCTTAGGTGGCCTAACATACCTTGCTTCCTAGAATAGGGAATCAAGAAATCCTGACACCTAATGACCACTAACATAAGGCATCGGTGGCACCTTTAACTTGATTACAAGGTGCACCAATTCACTTATTACTCTTACAAGGAGCGTCAGCATTTCCAAAAGAGAAAAAATAGAAGTTTTGAGAAGCTTCCAAGAGAAATATCTCGTGGAGGATGATCCTAGATATGTGGGAGAGTTGGAACTTGACCTCCTGACCCATAGGGATCATTCCATATCTTCTTCCCAAAATATCTCAACCCATTTGGGCTTCCTTTGGCATATAAATGCAAGCTACATGGACCATGTGAAGGGGACACCAAGAGAGCATCATTATGTTGTCGAGTTGAAGTCTGGTATAGGAGGAAAAGAGAGAGATTTTGTGAGTAAGAGATTGCATAGTTGATAATGTGTATAAGTGTGTCAAATATATTGTAAAAAAAAATATTCAACATCAAGGATTTGGTTGTATCTTTCCTTTATTGTTCATAATACAAAAATGTTTCCTTTTCTCATAAATTATTTACGTTCATGTTAATTGTTTATTACTAGTTTACGTGATCATTAGTATAGATTATTGATCTATCTTATATCTCTCATGTTTTTTTTTTCCTGTGTTCTTTGTAGGTACAGCTGATTGCACGAGGATCTGTGGAACAAGGACAACCTTCTTTAGTTAAGGTAAATAGAGCTTGTCATTCAAGTAGATCAGTCATCTAGGGAAAGGATATACTACTGTGTCCTTTTGTTCTAGACTTGCACCATGTAGGTTATGGGAACAAATTGTGTCTGCACTGATTGAAATATTCCCGGTAACCATATTGTTCCTATAAACCCACTTACATTGCACTAGTTTCCTCTTAGAAGGTAGAGGAACTAACTCCCAAATTCCATTGTCTTGCAAAGACTTGAAATATTCTTGCATGGTTGTTTTCTGTCTTGGGTCAGATGCTTCTTCATATGACTGTGGATCATATCCAACCATTAGAAAACACCTCTTTGTAATATTCAAATCACAAGTGGAGAAAACACTGTGAAACTAAGATCTAGTCTTCCTAGTGTCTAGTGGATCCCCTGCAAGATCACCAGTTGCTTGTATGGTTTTCTCAACCCATTTTGGCCTTATGGGAGAGTCATGATATGCATGCATTTCATCATCCTCATATTAATTAACATAATCATAAAAATTAGAAATGGAAAAATCACTTACATAATCATTGAGTGGATGGGTTGAGAAACCCCCCTCTACTAGTTCAACCTCATGCATAGGATCTTCTTCAAATTGTACACTTCTCTCAATGAACGTTTTTTGAGATGAGGGATCAAAGAGATTGTATCCATTTTAATATTCAGCATATCCAACCATTATGGACTCCTTTCTTTATGGTTGTAAGGATTTTCTTTTCTCTGGAGGAATTCTAGCCCATGCCTTCGAGCCAAAAACCCTAAGATGAGACACATCAGGCTTACGACCTCTCCAAGCCTCAAATGGATTTTTTTTCTTCCAATCCTTTGTGTGTAACTTTATTATGAACATATGCATCACAATTTATGTCCTCATCTCATATCTTAGTATACAAATACTTAGCCTCCAACATGCAAGTGGACATATCCTTCAATGCTCTATTCTTGCGCTCTGCCACACCATTTTGTTGTGGTGTGTAAGGCATTGAATGTTGAATTTGAATGACATTATATTAACATAGATACTGTAGGTTATTATTGTCATATTCATTTCCATTATCATTCCTTAATACCTTTATCTTCTTCCTACTGAAGTTCTCAAGATAATATTTGAAAGCTTTGAACATCTCATACACTTCAGATTTAACCTTGAGTAAAAACACCCAACAATACCTTGAAAAATAATCTATGAATGCAATACACACCTTGATTTTCCATAGGAGGGTGTTGGAAGAGGTCCTATAAGATCTGACTGGATCAATTCAAGCACTTGAACAACCCTTGTTTCCTTCCCCTTCTCATACTTGCGCTATGCATGCTTCCAAACAATGCATCCCTTTCATGTGCATTTGGAAAATTTGACGCTTAGAATTCCTTTAACCATATTTTATTTGCTCAAATATTGAAGATATTTGTAGTTTAGGTGTTCAAACCTCTCATTCCATAAATTTTTGATCTCATTGGCATGTGACAGAAGTGCATTTGATGAGGAGTAAGAACGAAAGTGTGAAAACTTGTACATCCTTGACTCATGATCTACAATATCCAATGCAACCACTTTTCCTGTAGAAATTTATGAAATTTCCACATCATTTGGAGTGAATGTCACTCTCTTGGTGTAACATGTGCAAGTAATTTGATATATAGAGAGTAGGTTTTCTGCAAGACCAGGCATAAACATCACATTGTTGAAGTACCCATTGTCAAGATTGATCCTACCAATCCCTTTGGTTGGGATCTCCGAGTCATCACCCATGAGGATGGATGGACCATTGTATAGATGTAGGGATGAGAAGGAATCTTCTATATAATCCATGTTCCTTGAGGCACCTGAATCTATGATGAAGGACGAAGATCCAAAAGATCCATCCACTAATGCATGACATCTCTCCTTGTTTTTAGAACTCGAACCTCCATCCTTCTTCTTTTTTTGATATGGAAGGGATATGTTGTTATTCTCAAGGATTTTCTATCATTTCAATGTTTTGATTCATGCATGCACTCTCATGGTGAAAACCCTTATGATAGTAAGTGCATTTGGTCTTCTCTTGC
Organism: Pseudotsuga menziesii; assembly: GCA_001517045.1. Classification (NCBI taxonomy): domain Eukaryota; kingdom Viridiplantae; phylum Streptophyta; class Pinopsida; order Pinales; family Pinaceae; genus Pseudotsuga; species Pseudotsuga menziesii. The sequence continues at coordinate 81,876 of LPNX010526885.1, read as the reverse complement.
TTCTTCCGTTTGTCCTTGCTAGGATTCAAACCCCCATCAAAATATTTGGGTGTCTCTCTTCCCTTCTTCTTCTTTTGGTTCTTCAAATATTTGGTATTTTTCTTTCCCTTTACTTGCCTCAAATCTCCTACTACAAGAAATTCATCTTTGGTAGATTTTATGGTGCCCATTTGAACCAACTTGTCTTGTTCTTGAGTCAAGGACTACATAAAGTCTACCAAAGATGGCATTCTCCAGTTTCGAACTGTCATCTTTACTAAGTGAAATGTTGAAACAAACACTAAATATTAAAGCCCTAGCTTTGAAAGTGGGGACAAAATCAGCTACTCTTCCTTCTTTTCGATGCCACATTGCTTCAGTTGAAGAACTAGGGATTTGAACTTGGAAAAGAAGTCTTCGATCATCTCAAAATGAGTTGGGTTCAAGGTGATCAACTTTTTTTCAAGGTGATCAACTTATTTTCAAGTTGATGGCCTCTCAGTTTGTCATTCTTCCCAAACAAAGAATCAAGAGTGAGCCACACTTCATCTTAATTTTTTAAACTATCAACTTGAAACAAGAGGTCTCTTGAAATGCTGAGATGTACTAGCTGTTAGGATTATTAATCCTCCCTTGTCCAATTTGGTCATATGTCTAAATCAGGAGTCAAGTCTAAATTGGGAGTCCATGTAGTCTATTTTTAGTCACTAGCACCATTGGGTCCACTTGGCCTAATTGGGGCACATGTTTCAGTTACTAAAGTGTGGGGAACACTAATTAAGGCCTACTTCGACTGATTGCATCAGTTTAGGAGCCTCCTAGACCAATTCCTACAATTTAGGATCCACTTAGAGTGCCAAAAAAAACCAAGGTCAGTTCAGCTCAGTTGATGACTAGCTAAGCTAAGTTAGGAGTCAGTTACATTCAATTCTAGTCCTCTACATTCAGTTAGCGCTAGGTTTACATGATTGCACTCAGGAGGGTCGCATTTCTCACCTACCACAGTCAGTTAGCCTTAGTTAACACTGAATGTAACACTTGAGTTGTGTTTTAGAGCTTCGATGAACTCTGGTTATGGTTTAGACAAGGTCAGTTAACTATTGAGTCCTCCAATAGTGATTTAGACAAGGTCTTAGTTACCTACAGTCAAGTAGAGTCTAATAAATTCGAATTTCCTCATGTGGAATCGAATTGCTTGTGGCTATTAAATACATTGTACTTCATTGTAATTATTATCTAATTACCTTTTTTATTAATTAAAGCATTCATAGCTGCAAGCCATTTTTGCACTGTTTCATTCTTCAATTGCTGAGTAAATTTTGTGATCTATTTTGTGAGTTGTCTTTGTCCACATATCTATGTTCTCAATTTATTATGGTATCAGAGCCTTAGTGGAAAAGACACCTCTCCTCCTCAGATCTCCAGCTGGATCATTTTTTTTAGCAAATTGCTCCTTCCTGTACTGCACCAGAAGCGAAGAATTTACCACTTAATATCCCAAGTTAGGAAATTGTTGATCAAGCTTGCTTGATCAACTATGTTGGGTGTAAAAGAAATTCCAAAAGTGCAGACTATCGACCTTACTTTGTATGTTTGATTGTGTGACAGGTTATCAAATCTTCTTACAACATTCGCTACAAGCAACCCTTTCTTCTCACTGCATTCGCTACAGCAACTTAGTCCTTCTTGTTGCATTCAAAATGGCTCATCTAGTAGAGCCTCACACTCCCTTCAACTATCACTAGTGAAAGGAAGACATGGTGGTAATTCTCCACACCAATCAACTCTTCAAACTCATAGAAGAAATGGAGGCAATGCCAGCTTTAGATAATGACAAAGAAAAGTACTTGAACAGGCTTGATGAATCCCATGGACACTTGCTCTCCTCACTCTCTAGAGATCTTCGATTCCACATCCAAGGATTGAAGAGTCCCAAGGAGGTTTGGGACAAGCTTTCCTCCTTATTTGATAAGTAGGATGAGATGAGGATCCATCAGCTAGAAAATGATCTGATCACTCTTAATCCATCCAACTTTGAATCACTGAATGAATTCTTCACAAAGTTCAAGAACCTGATATATCAGAGGAAGCAATGCAAAGTGGAGAAGGATCAAGATCAGCTCATCCTTTCCATTCTCACAAAGCTCAATGCATACTACTCAGTCTTTGTATCCACCTTCCAAACAGTAAGGCTCACTACTCCAAATTGGAAGATGCCCACTCTTAATGCCTTCATCCAATCTCTTATTTCTAAGAATGATAAATTGATCCAAATGGGGATCATTCGATCTTCCAAAGATCTAGCTCTGGCTGCAAGAGGAGATAAGGTAGAGAATGACAAAGGAAATCAAAGATATGAGTGACCTGTGAATAAAGAGCAGTCAAAAGAGCCTTCAGGTTCGAAGAAAAGCAAGAAGAATGGCAAAGGAAAGGTCCTCTACTCTTACTGTGGAAGGGTCTTTCATTCAGAAAGCTCCTGTATGAGAAGACAACTTGATGAAATGGATCTTATTTTGAAGAAACATAACATTTCTATACCTGCTAGCACAAGGAAGGATGACTCTGAAGAAGAAGATGAAGAATACCAAAGGAAAGGCCATGCATTGAAGTCTTGCTGCACATCAACACATGTCTTCCTCATTGATTATGGAGCTTCCAACCATATGGTTGCATCCAGAGAATCATTCTCTTCTTTTCAGTCCTTTGATGGTCCTAGTATTCAGATGGGAAATAACAGTAAAGTCAAAACAAAATGGAAGGGCTCTGTCAATCTGGAACATGGAAGGTTCAAATATGTGCTATTTGTTCCCTCCCTAGCTTCAAACCTATTATCTTTCTATCAAATGACCCATACTGGATCTACAAAGCGAGTGATCTTTGGTCCTAACTCAGTTGAGATCACAAGTATCTCTACTAGGAGCATCATAGCGAAGGGTGCTACAAATCATGCTTCGAAAGCATATGATTTCTCACATTTCATGCCTCCTTCAGAACCAGTGCACTCTCATCAACCACTTGCAAGGGAAGGTAAAATAATTGCATATACTTCTTTTACAACTTCTACTAGTATTGCAGATCCATCTTTATCAGTTTATGAGATTGAGATTCAGGGTGACTTAGATCTAGATTCATTCCCTACTTCCAAACTGGAAGCTAGGAAGATGACTGGAAACTCACCTAACACTCAGAAATTAAATACCCTTGCACTATGCCATGCAATCTTACCTCCTTCAGAGAGATACAATAGAATCCCTGTAAGATGATATATGGCAAGGGATCAGTCTCACTACATTCAGAAGAATTGATATGATCATACACCTCTTCATCCAGTAAGAGACAAAGGTTACATTCCTCCTTCCTTCCATCATCATTTTTGGAGAAGAAGGAGAAGTCTACATGCCAGGCCCTAGAATACCAATGCACAACACACCATGCATGTTGCTTTGCTACCTCACAGAGATGAAGATTGTATAAACATATTTTCAAGTTTTTCAAACTTGAGACCTGATTCTACCTACTTAGATAGAGGGGGGATTTTTCCCCATGTGGTTTTTGCCCTAGCTCCTTGTATTAATCAGTTACTTTATTTTACTTAATGTAATGGGTGACCTATGGTCTTAGTTACCAGGGCCCACAGATTGTCCAAGTTAGCATTCAGGGGGGGTGTTAGGATTATTAATCCTCCCTTGTCCAATTTGGTCATATGTCTAAATCAGGAGTCCATCCAATCTATTTTTAGTCACTAGCACCATTGGGTCCACTTGGATGAATTGGGGCACATGTTTTAGTTACTAAAGTGTGGGGAACACTAATTGAGGCCTACTTCCACTGATTGCACTTGATTGCATCAGTTTAGGAGCCTCCTAGACCAATCCCTACAATTTAGGATCCACTGGGAGTGTCGAAACCAACCAAGGTCAGTTCAATTAGTTAATGACTAATCGAGCTAAGCTAGGAGCCAGTTACATTCATTTCTAGTCCTCTACATTCAATTAGCACTAGGTTTACATGACTGCACTTAGGAGGGGTGCATTTCTCACCTACCATAGTCATTTAGCCTTAGTCAACACTGAATGTAACACTTGAGTTGTGTTTTAGAGATCCGATGAACTCTTGTTATGGTTTAGTCAAGGTCAGTTAACTAGTGAGTCTTCTGATAGTGATTTAGACAAAGTCTCTATTACCTATAGTCAAGTAGAGTCTAATCAATTCGAATTTACTCTCGTGGATTCGAATTGCTTGTGTCTATTAAAGCCATTGTACTTCATTGTAATTATTATCTAACTACCTTTTTATTAATGAAAGCATTCACAGCTGCAAGCCATTTTTGCACTGTTTCATTATTCAATTATTGAGTAAATTGTGTGATCTATTTTGCGAGTTGTGTGTTTGTCCACAAATCTATGTGCTCAATTTAATACTAGCATCCCAAACACTTCATCCATTTTGTTAAAAAGCTTGGACTTCTCAATGGCTGAGTTTGGATAATTTTCTATCCCCATGGTAACTCTATAGAGACCTATGAATCTCAATTGGATTACCCTATCATCCTTCCAATCAAAGTAGTTGAATGAAGTGATCAAGGTGACATGAGACTGCTCCATTTGCTGGTGCGCAATGAGTGACAAATAATCACTGAATAACCTGCAATGCAAACTCTCAATCATTTCGTGGAGAACCTTGTTTTCTAATTCAAACCCTATGAAATATATGAATTCATTTTGAAGATCCTTGAGCTATGATACCATGTAAAATTATATCCACAACATGATTTAATATCCAAAGGAATCCTCACAATACAATAATTTGACGAAATATGCTAAAACATTGTAAAAGAGGAAAAATAACACATAGAAATGGTGCCAATGACTCTGATTTTTGTTACAGTTGAACATGTAAACATTTCTGGAACATGATTATATTAAATTAGGAGAAACCTTTTATCCTTTGGAGGAGAATTGGTGGCATACAAGTGGTAGTCTTACATTGGACCTCAAAACACCCTTAGGTGGACCAACAGGCTCCCAAACCACCTCAAACAATCACGAATGGATATGTGAACGTTGGGGAGGAATGATTGGTCATAAATTAGGGTAGCTTAGACATCATGGAGTGCATGTATGAGTGGGAGTGGCTCTAGGTAGTCATAAATGATCCAAAAGAGGAAAAAACAACACCCAAATACAATGCATAGGCGCCCTTAGTAAACCCGTATCCATGATTTAAGGAGTGGCAGTACCCCAAGGGACGAAAAGGTCAATAATGACGGAGCATTAGCTCATAGTTGACCAGAATGAGGGTGCTATGTACATTTAATGGTCCAAAACCCCCAACAACCCGAGGAAGACACCATAAGCCACATTTGGACTATGTAGCATAAGTGAAAATGAATGAGACTATGGTACTAGGTGGTATGTTGTTCTAATAGTCAGATCACTTTCCCTTGTCAAAAATTTGATGTTTTTCCTTCTTAGAGCCTGAGGCTTCATCTCCTAGAAAAAAATCTTCCTTAGGTTCGAATTCAATGTTTATTTTTTCTTTATCTTTCTGATTCCTCCTTTCCTCCTCATTCTTTGTATCACCAACTAAGAGATATTGATTTGGAGAGGCTTTGAGGGATCCCATATGTATCAACTTTCCTTGCTCCTATATTAGAGACTGTGAAGGCATTAAGGGATTAAATTCTCCAATTAGGAGTATTCAATCTCCCAGAGTGAAAGGCATATACGAACACTAAGAATCATAGGGAAATTTTTCTCAAAATTGATAGCACCGATTGCTCATCCTTCTTGTCAATACTACATTGCTTGCAGTACATGACTAGTGATTTGAATTTTGAGAAAAAATGTTGTACATTTTTGAAGTTGTTGGGTTGTAGTGTTATTAACTTGTTCTCCAAGATCTTGCCCCTCAACTCATCCTATTTTTCAAAAAATGATTCTATCTTCTCCCATACTTCTTTTGGTGTATTCATACCTCAAGGTTAAAGAGCAATTATTTGGATATGTGGATGCACATGAAGCCAAATGCTTCAACAAGCTTGTTCAAATACTTCGATTTTTCAAGATGTTGCTGGGGTTCAACCTCTATTCCCATGGTAACCATGTACATACCCTTTTTGCACAATACAATCTTCATATCATCCCTCCAATTAAAATAGTTGAAGAGTGTGAGTATTCTAGGTGTCAAAATTGTTGAATTCTCCATCTTACAACTTCAAGAAACAACTAGTTCTTTAGAAAATATTCAATTTACCTGCCAAAACACTGTAAAAACACTTCAATTCAAAATCAAACCAATTCAAAAACTCTCCACTTTGACATGTGCACTTTCTCTGATTGCATTACACCTGGCTAGACTTTTCTTGAAAAAATCCAGAGGGAGCAACGAAAGAATACCATGATTTATGTGGAACGCAATTGCTTCTAGTGAATCAATGTAAGTTTCTAAGGTTTGAAGTAGGCCTGGATACCTTCTATGATACCATATTTTTTTTTTCAAGCTGAATCCTCGGGCCTACCAAATGAAATTAAATGGGGAAGAATATTGCAGAAAAGAGGGAAGCAGTACAGTAAATTCAGATCAATAATTCATGGAAAATTAAACACACATGATACCAATAATTGGAAGAATTACATTGCATCCATTAATCAATAAATAATATGTAATACAATGTTGTTACAAATATGAGAATTCAAATGCCTAAGATAGGATTTGAATATACCAACCTAGATTGACTCTGGAGCTAACTTGACGTGGGAAAATCACCACTAGAGCTCACTAATGCAACTTTGGATCACTGAATATTTTCACAACCAGTTAACTGATATAGAAAGGTGAAAAAATGCACCCTAACTTCGTTAAATAATGCAAATTAGTGCTAGGATGACTGAGAGTGAACTAATTGATGGGAATTGGAGCATAACTGAACATAATTGAATATCGACTAGGGTCAACTCATGGGTCAACTACTGGAGACTATTGGTGGCTCTCAGAGTGGGTTCCTAAATTATAAGGATTGGTCCTTCAAGCTCCTAAAATCATGGATATATAAGGTGCATTGAGTGGTAGGTGACCCCCAAGTGAGTCCCCCGTGCACTAGTGAAGTTTCAATGACCTCCTAAGCTAGAAAAAGACAAATAGACTATGGTGGTCAAGGGAGGATTAATTAATAATCCTAACGTTATCCACCATGATCGAAACACTGAGGGTTCACTAGAAAGGGAAATATCATATCACATTCATTCACATTGGGGGTTTGAATACTCCTAAAAACCTCAAAAATATATTGCCTCGTATTACGAGGTCAAGGAGGGTTTTAATTTGACATACTAAAATAAATATTGGGGTTTATTTTATTTGGGTGAGATGAGGAATATAATTCAAATCATGGGATGGATTCATATATATAACTTCTTCTTCATATATTTGGAGGCCACCAATAGACACCTATCATCCCACCAATTCCTCCTATATCTCACACAAGTTTTTTCCTTGTCAGATTCCTCATCGAATCCTCTCAGCAACCTATTCCTAGAGAATAAGCAATAACTATGAAAGCTTTTGGCTCAGAATGTTAATATCCATGCTCCCCTAGCATTGATTCCAGGCATTGACTGGAGCCTCGATTACTGATTCTTTTTAAATAAATTATCTTGTTATATATATATATATACTATGTGTTTGCATGTCAAATATAATTTTTTCTATTTATATGTTTTATGATATTGTTGTTAAAATATTTATGTTAAATAGAGTATTATGTAATGTTAAGTAAAGTTAAATGTAGAAAGTGATTGTATAAAAGATGGTCGATTAAGGTAGAGGAAATTTATCACAATGGATAAGAAATATTTCATTAGGACTTAACTTTTTGTCAATGGATTGTTTCAAGTTCTTGAAACACGTGTAAAATTTTATTAATACATTTTGTCCATGAATCAATAAGATTTCTTTGTTCTAGTTTATTCTTAGTGAAAATCAAGAGTTTGTTCACATATTGTCACAATAAATAAAATAAAATGAAATGTAGGGAAGTCCATCCATGAAAGGGTTTCAATTTTGCATTTTATGGAATTTAATTTATTAAACTTATACAAGACATGATCTCTCTATCACTATACTTGTATTTACATGATATAAAATTGGTTGATTGACATGTTGTGGTGTGAAACATATACAATTCTCATATTTTCTAAGCATTGCAATGACTATTGGACTATCGGTCTTTTACATTCTTTGTTACATTGATCTCTTGACTGAGTTTCTTTTTACACATTTTTCCTTCCCCAATACTTTTCGTTGGGTCTTCCACTATCCAATGCTACAAATTTATTAGTCGCCCGTGCAGTCCCAGTGGGATCATTATTAACATTATACTATTATTTATTTAGCATCATGTTTGCTTATACTAATATGTGTTAGGGATCCTATTTGTTACAATTTTATAATATCATATAAAGGGGGTATTAAAAATGGTTCAATAAACATGGATACCTACAATATCTAGTGAAATTAGGGGCTTTCTTAATTGGAAAGGTATATTGGGAGGGGGCTCAACAATACTATTTTAGGAGGAATTTTCCAATATTTAGTGAAATTTGGGATATTCTCTAATATCATGTGAACAATCATGCTATGTAACAAGTTCACTGAGTGAACCCCCCATGGATCGAAACCTAGTAGGAGGGATGTTGGGTTATGTCAGAAAGATACAAGAGATCATTCAAGTGAAATTCTCATCTTACCAATGTGTTATTTTTAGGTGTAAGTGGTGGGACACATTCGACAAAAATAATGTAAAGGAATATTGTGCCATAGTGGGTAGATATGTATCAATTCTAGAAAGATGTGGGATGAAAGTAAGGAGCCTTTTGTTTCCCAAAACATTGCAACCAAGTGATCTTTTTCCCAGATGTATTGGATATATATTAGTGGTCTATATTAAGACATCAACCAAGATCTGAACATGTTTTTGAGAACAACAACGTTAGCATGCCAACGAAGGAAGATAATGAGTGTGATGGAAACAGAGAGTGATATGTGATGGAACCAACATGATTTTGAATAGTACAAATTTCTTCTAGTACATAATCATATAGTCATTGTCATTTTCAACACCTAACAAACATAAAAATCATGATCATTCCATCATAAACATAAACATAAACATAAAAAGCATCATACTAACATAAACATAACCATAAATTTTAGCAAGAACATAAATGCATCATCATCATTTTCCTGACATAAACATAAGAACACCCTTATTATCATTGTCAACATCTAAGAAACATAAAAATTAACACCATCATACCATCATTAACATGAAAACAAAAATAAGAATGAACATACCATCATAAGCATTACATCACATATTCATGTAACATATAGAACTAGCAGATTTAAAGATCATCTAACACGCATAACTAATAATACAAGTAAACATCATTAATGTTCCATGGTCATCATTTTCACCACATAAATAAATAAAAATCAACATAAACANATATATATATATATATATATATATATATATATATATATATCACATCAAAGTCATGATACAATATTCCAAATATAATAATATATCTCTAGTGCAATAACTGATACGTCATAGTTGCTCAACCTTAGCTAAAATAGGCATCATTGGTATCTCTCCTACCATAGCTATATGCATCATTTCCTTCATCAATAGAGTAAAAGTTAGTATCAGAACCTCTACGAGCAGATCCAGATGCATCAATACCTATACCAAAAATAAAAAGAGGTCTGAGAGAATGAAGGATAGTTCCATCAAGATAAGTGTATGTCCCTCTATGAGCATCTCGAAAACTGAAATAGGAGAAGTAGAAACTGGTAGATGGTCGGTCCAATGAGTAGGATTAAAGGGTCGGTCGAGCACAAGTAGAGGATATTATGTAGGATTGAGAGGAAGGTTGAGTAGGAGTAGAGGAATAGATGATGACATAGGTGGAGGAGGTGGTCGATGAGACATCGAAGGTGGAGGAGATGTCAAATGTGCATGATCTGTCGAAGGATGAGGAGGATGTGCAGAGAATGAATCCAACTACAAGCATGCACTGAAAACATGCTACATCAACCACCTCATATGACGAGGAAGAATTATCCATATCTCCTTAAGCTCAAGGTCCTCACGAATTGCATACGGTTGCATAAGATGAACACCTACATCTGCCAACAGTTTTTCCAACCTGTCTGCCACATATTGAATATACCTATCCTAGGTCCTACATCGACGGTGGAAAAGATGTCTTCCATCCAACTATGGGTTTTTCTATTGGCCTTATCCTCCATGTCCTCATCATCATGAGTGGGAGGAGCTGGTCTGACCTCTACATCAAAGTTGCCAATATCTGCAAAATATATAGTACAAAATAATAATTAGACAATTTCATTAAAAAAGTTGATATTTATAACATATTTCATTTGCATTAAGTATAAAGAGAATAATGTGAAACTATAGTAATTTAAGTATAACATCAATATTACCTCTCTCATTAGGTGGCACATTCGGTGTGAAGAATATCTTTGATCACCCTCTCTGGTCCAAGTCGGAATATGGATATGGAACCATGAAAAGTGCATGGACATCCTCACTAGACAACATCTCTAGCACATATGAGGTGATCCTATTTGGGAACTCAGGTTTCCCTCTCTTGGGAATCATCTTTTCCCACATGCATATACACACCTTAGTCATCAGACTAGCAGGTAGGAACTCAAATGATGGGCTGGCAGCTAGAAACCTCTAAAAAAAATTCTATGAACCAAAATGGAATTTGGACATCCCATCAATGACTGCATGACATATATCCAAAGAATAGAAAAACTGCCAAAAAAATGGCATACCGCCTAATGCATCTAGGTCTCTGCACTAAAGAGTCAAAATAATACAGTAAGGGGAAACTAATGCATAGTCCATAAGAAGTGGAGTGAACCAACATCATAAGAATAAGAGAGAGGAATCCAACCTCCTATCAACCAAAAACATAGATCCAAATATTTCCACCGGTCACCTAAAAATCAAATGAATGCACAACTGCATGACTAATATATCTCTAAGAGTAAGCTAGCTAACTCTTTGTTGTAGCACCACCTAGGAAATCGAGGAATTGGGGCAAATCCTCCCCTCTCCTATATATCCCATTGATGAAATAAATATCTTGCTCAGTGGGTTGGAACTACTGACCACCTCCAACTCAAAATTCCTTTCTCTAATGATCCCAACATCGAATGATTATGACATAATAATGCAAAGTTTCCCTTGAGGTATTTATCCTCCTAACAGCACTTCATAAGGCCAACAATCCTCAAGATATTTCTAGTCTGAGTAGTAATGGGGAAAGGGTATAAATCCCTCTGCCTCTCCCTATCCTCCCATTATTTGACCATGTTATATTGGTCAAGCTGAGAACACACATTTTTAGCAGCATGTTGCTGCTGATGTCTTTGTTTCACATATTTCATACAATTAAAATAATATTTAGTAACATCAATAATATTTTTTTATGAAAAAATAAATCATTACTACCATTGCACTATAATAATAGAAGCACATCATCAATGGTGCTTTAGTTTCATATTGCATTTCTTATGATGAACTACTACAATCCTACCACACCAATATTATATTTTAATATATTTAAAATTAATCTAAATAGTGTATCAAATATCCAACACACTGGTAGAAATTATAAAATGGACCTAACGGTGTGCCACAATCATATCAGCACACTGGTGCTTCCCATTTTATCAATGCACCATTAACGATTTTCAATAAATGCAATGTCGGTGCACTCACGTCACACTAGAGCACCGACACTAGTGTATTGACGTGTAATGGGTGCACCCAAATTATAATTTTGTAAAATGGTTAAATAATATGTTGTTGGTGGATTCAATTCATGTAAGCACAACGTCAACAATGCATTTACTTCAACCAAACATATCGTTTATTAAAAACCTTTCCTAAAATTTAAAAAAAAAAAACTTATGGTGTGCTTATGGAATGTAAGTGCACCGTGATCAGTGCGCTTAAATTCCCTAGATGCAATATATAATTAATTTCTTCATTTATTATGTAATTTTAATTAGTGCATTTGTTATATTTAAGCGCGACATCCAACCATTTCTCTAAATAATTAAATGCATCGATTACCATTTTTACATTCATCTTTATTTTTTTATGTTCCTTTACATATCTTAAGTCCACATCAGAGACTGATACTGGTGTTGTTACATTCCCTAGGTGCACTGCATTATTCAGATATTTTTTTAATACTTTATGTTTTCCGTTGCATCTAATGTTTTGGAAGGCACCATAATGCCAGTGCTCCAAATTATAGAATGCAGCATTTATAAATTTTATGTTTTTATTTATATTTATAGGAAACAGTGTGTTCCATCTGTTTGTCTTGACTACAAAGTTCCATCTAGTTGGCTCACACAATTTGTGGTGTGCCCTCTAAAATTTTATAGAGTGAACTACAGTCTGGTGCAATCCGAATGGCTTGAATGCACTACACATAATTTTTGAAGTTTTTTTTAATACAAAAAATTAAGGCTTAATTCAAAAAATTAATTCGTTAAAAAAATAAATTATGAGGTAAGAAAGAAATTAATTGATGAACAACCCTTTGGGGAGGCATCCTAACAAAGTATGGAAAATTTCAGTTTTGA